>CM032899.1:11326130-11438630 GCA_019176425.1 Megalops atlanticus
AGTGCACTAGTGGGGCAGCAGTGTAGCATAGTGGTAAGGAGCAGGACTCGTAACTGAAAGGTTGCTGGTTCGATTCCCTACCGGGGCACTGCTGCTGTACCCTTGGGCAAGGTATTTAACTCCATATCCAGCTGTATAAATGGATAACATTGTTTAAAAAAACGTATGCAAACCTATGCATGTGACCTATGCAAATATAATGTGATGTATGTAATGAAGTACTGAACAGAGGCTGTAACACTCAGTGCTCCTCCAGCTGCCCTCACCGCAGGAAAACTCGGCGATGCGATCCGCACTCAGTCCCGCAGACAGCAGCAGCTGCTCCTTGAAGTCCGCCACCTGCCAGGAGCGCAGAGAGGGTTCAGAAAGAGCGACCGCCAATCCGCGAGCACGAGGCACGCTTTCCACCAATCGCGCGCGGGCTGGGTGAGAGCGGGAGTGCTCGGCCGCGTGCTTACGGGCTGCATGGTGCCGCCGGCGATGATCACTGCCCTGCAGTCCTTCAGCACCGGGGCGAAGTGCACCGCCGGGTTGAGCAGGAGGAACTTCACGCTGCCCTGGGCCAGCGTTCCTGTAGGAACACACACAGCAGGGTCTAGGATGATGACAATCTGAACCCAAAATGACCAATGCCAGCACCTTATGAAGGTCCAATGAGGGCCAGTAATGGTCACTTTGGGACATAACTACAGACTTAAATCTCACTGATATGTAACAATAGTGTTATGAAGAAGTGCTGAAACCAAAAGAAACTGATCCCCCTTTACAAAATTAAAAAAAGGAAAAAAACAAACAGACAACAAAATTATCTTGTAAGGTACTCTTTTCCTACGGTTTATCCTGAACCTATCAGACAATGACACTTTTCAATCATTTCACTTTTGAGAATGCAGAGCGCAAACGATCATTTTAGCACACCTTGCTTCTGGACCACAACTCTGCCGTCTTTGTTGGCGTTGGTGAGGGCGAAGAGGAAGCCCTCCACCTGCATCATGGGGGAGGCCAGGCTGTTCCGCTTTTCCTCTTCTGCCACCTTCTGGTCTGGAGCGGGTACTGCAATGACACATCAGCCAAAGCATTCCCCTATAACTTTATGGAATTTCAGAGATGGCATGTAAAATATTTTTTGCTTAGGGGGCATGACGATGTTCATGCATAATTACATTAACTACAGTTGCCCACTGATGGAGGAGATCTTTCTGACCTGGCTGCAGCTGCTGGCCGCTCTGGAGAGACTCCAGGAAGCGGCCAAGGCCCTCCGTCCTCCGGTTCTCCTTATTGGACGCGCTGGTGTTTATAACCACGCCTGTTCCCTGATACCGCTCCACAAAGCCATACAGCTGGAGGAAGAGGGGGAGAGAGAGAGGGAGAGAAACAGACAGACAGACAGACAGACAGACAGACAGAGAGAGAGAGAGAGAGAGAGAGAGAGAGAGAGAGAGAGAGAGAGAGAGAGAAAGATTGTTCAGGGGGAGACAAAAGAGAAACAGGAGAAAGAGGAGGGGGAGAGAGAGAGCGAGAGAGAGAAAAAATGGAGGGAAAGAGAAAAAGAAACAAAGGGGAAAGAGGGGCAGAGAGAGAGAAAAAAAGAGGGGAGAGAGGGAAAGAGAGGTGAGGAAGAGTTCCACTGGGCAGTGATGGTTCTCTAGAGGGCTATACTCAAAACTGCTGCAAAAACCTGTGCCATCCTGTTCATTTCCCCATCCAGGCAGCGCAGGGAAACACACCCATTCTGCACCATTCCATGCCAACGATTATGAATGACCTCATAGCGATGCCCTTATCCCTGGAGCAAGTGACCTCACATTTAATACCAGCCAGTTCTGCTCACGCCGCCATCAAAAGCTGACTACACGCATCAGGGCCGCCGGCTTGACCTGAATGTGACTCGGCACGCTTGATCGTTAACGGATCGATCAGCATCGAGCCAAGATCAGCAGGAGAAGGGCGGGATTTACAGAACGCCGCTCAAGAGTGCTGAGCAGAGCAGAGGAGGAAAAGCATTAATGGGCTTCCAATCAGACCTCTATTCAATCTAACCGCAATGCACTCTGGCTTTTAACAGATACCTTTTCCCCACACAGCATTATAACAGATGCGGCAGTGATTCCACACTGGGGCACTGCTTGCGTAACCTTGGGCAAGGTACTTAACCTAGAATTGCCTCAGTAAATATCCGGCTGTATAAATGGACAACATGTAAAAACTGTAACCTGTGCAAGTTGCTCTGGATAAGAGCATCTGCTAAATGCCAATTACGTAATAATGTAATACTGTAAAAGATGCTCTCATCTGCTGGGTTAAGGGCCCAGCGCACTGGTCTGAGCTCCAGGGTTTCCACTCTCTGAGCCCTTACCTTTCTGCTCAGCAGACTCTTCTCAAAGTACCTCAGCACCTGCGGCAGTCAGGGAAACAGAGCTGTCAATCACAAAGGCAGCCATTCCTTCTTACCCTCTACGTTTTCATCACTGTTCATACAGAACAGCCTAATGTCAATATACTGCAATGCATTAGTGGTTAAATCAGATCCATTTCGCAAGGCATTAAGTCAGAGAGAGAGGGTGCAGTGTTTCCAGACTGGATTTCCCTGTGATAGATGGACATCTGTATGTGACTATGAACACGACCATGTATTCTACTCTACTGCTGGTCTCCAATGTGCATTTCAATTCAGTGAGTCATTTACACACTGATGGGAGAGTTTAGGTGCGGTTTCAGCCGTTGTATTACCTTGAAGAGGTTAATATTGTCTATCTTTGCGCTGAAGAGGAAGTTGTTGATCGTCATCAGTTTTGTTTCTGGGGGGGGGTGACAGAAATGAGAGGGTCAAATGAATGAACAGAAATTAATCTGCTATCATTATGATGCTGTTGATGTGTCTTTTCAGAGGTCCGAGATTCACGCCAAAACAAATGCAGGCAGGAGGGGGAAGTCCTCTAATGAGCGTGTTGCGTGGGAAAAGAAAGGGAGCCAGACAGACAGACGGACAGAGCTGGGCCTTGCTCGTCAGCTTACCTGGCTCGGTCCCCTGGCTCTGTGGATTCAGCCCTGCTTTTCCTGCAGACAGGACCAACACAACATCAGCGCGAGCATCAGAATAAACCTGCAACACCGCTTAACTACAGCGTGCTGGATTTAGACCAGGGAGAGACAGCGGAACAGCGGGACTCTTCACCACAGGTAAACCATCAGCGGTCCATTAGCTTTTATCTTTATTTCAGTTTTTTGGTCCATTTAGTAGACAGTCTTAGTCAGGACAGCTTAGAGTACTTAGAATTGCACATCTGACACATTGTCTGAGCCAGTCGTGTTATGAATGTGTTCAGCGGTACAGCAGCTGAACTCCAGCCCATCCCTCATTGCCTTCATTTTGCACACAACATTAAGTGCGTCCAAAGCTGTAAGACTGTCAGCTGAATGAGTCCAGCAGCTGTTCTCTGCGAAGTCTCAAACCCAGCCTCACCTCCAAGCATGTGAGCCAATCCCTCCAGCACAAACAGGGCCTAAACCACACCTCACCTCCCAGTACAAAGGCAGTCCCTCCAGTACATATAGGGTTCAAACCCAACCTCACCTCCCAACACATGGACCAGTCCCTCCAACACAAACAGGATCTGCTTTATGTACATCAGGTTCTTGGCTTTCAGACGCTTCCTAAAATCACACATGGAACACATTCAGCATAAAAACCTCAAACTTTAACAATGTGGCCTACAAGGTCCCCTCCCGCATTTTTCATTGTCAAACAGTAAAAACAAATCACAACATAATATTTATCTACATGGAAGAGTGACAGAATATTTTTGTAAAAATGAAAACACTCATTAATTACAATTTCATTAATTCTAAAAAAATAAGATATATATAAATGATTTTTTCTTAATACACAAAAACAAAAAAAATAAGGCTAATAAAATGAATAAACAGCACTCAGCATCTGGTTACTCTCAGTATGTTCTGTGAAATTCCTAGTAGTGACTGGGTATAAGGTCTTGCTGTAGGATTTGGCATAGACATGGCTGTCCTGTGCATTCTGCCCAGATGGGAGTGCAGCAAGAACAGGGCAATACTGCCACCATGTGGCCAAGAGGGGGAACCTCACTCCTCACTGTGACTGCATGGGGTACACGCGTCTGGCACGATGAGATGCCAGGCCCTCTCTGTGGTTGCTGTGGGCGATTACAAGGCCCTCAGGAACGCCACCGGCACACAAAAGGGTGACCCTCGCCGCCAACGTTCCCATGGGAGACAGCCGAGATCACATGTCCCCTTATCTGGCTCTGCCACCAAGAGCGGGTTCAGCAAGACCTTCTTCCTCTGCTGGTCTATTTACACGCATGCTTAAACGGCCACACCCTTTCCTGTAATCCTCACTGCTAATTTATTTTGCTGATGCGATCCAGTTTCCTTGTGTACTGCACCGCACGGCGGTTAGACTAAATGCATTCCACGAGCTTCTTCGAGACGCCCTCATATCTGCGCCCCTGGGCAAAGTCACAGTCCCTATGAGTCACAGAGCAGTTTAGGCGGGTAGGATCTGGGAGGGGCAGAGGCGTTCTCAGTCAATCTAGCCTCCAACTAAGTCACGCAAGGTCAACGAACTGCCTTAACCCGCGGCTGAGAGACTCCTCTGCTTAATACTGTATGGCTATGATGGCTAACATCGGAGAGAGACGTTGCAGAGATGCTGGCTGGGGCAACACACATGTGCTGGCATGTGAGGGTACAGCGGAATCACTGGCCATCTTCCAGCGCAGCCTGAAGACCCACCTCTTCAAACTGCATCTTGGTTCCACCTCAATCCCCATTCCTTAACACCTGCTACTTGCAGTACTTGCTGTTGATTTTACATATAGTATTGGAGTGCATTTTGGATTCTGTGATCTAGTGACTGATGTATGGCAGTATACTTGGCTTCCCTTGTCTAGTCAGGTTGCACAAGTTAACATGTGGTAGGGCTAGTGTTATGCTCATGCTCACTGGTTTCTGAGTGTTGTTAGCCTGGTCTGACACTGTTGCTCATTTAACTCAAATAGATACACTTCTGTTCCTTTGTGCTAGAAGTTGGTCTGGATAAGAGCGTCTGCCAAATGTAATGTAACGTAATGTTTCGTAATGTAATGTGATGTAACGTATTGGCTCACCTGTAGCGCTCCATATACTGAGACAGCTGGGAGTGAGCACAGCAGAGCTGCAATAGAATGAGGAAGTGAGGAGGGCACCACCTCAGAGATACTCTGCAGAAACAAAGGCCAACAGTGCAAAGCAGCAGGCCCTCGCACAGCCAACACCAAGTTCTGCTCCTCAGCAATACAAAATGAAGCCTTTGCTGTTTCAATTAAAATCACTGCTACTAAACATGTTCCGTTTGCACAAATGTCTCATTGTTTCTTCAACCATTTTTATACATTAAAGCCCTTTTTATCTGGATTCATTATCTTTGCAAGCCCCACCCCACAAGGTGCTTGTTTGATTTCCCTGACGTGTGAAATGGAATAACCCGCTCCCCCCCGTGGCCTCGGGAGTGGTCCGGCCCACCTGCGAGCCGCTGAGCTCGGAGCTGTAGATGCAGGTGATGGTGTCGGTCAGGTTGTGGGCCTCGTCGATGATGACCACCTGGTCCTTCAGCTTGATGCCCGAGGCGCGGCGCGTGCCCTCGTGGAGCAGCGTCTGATAGGGCAGCACCACCAGCTGCGCGGGGCGAGAGGGGAGAGCGATGAGGGGAGGGAGAGGGAGAGGGAGAGGAGGGAAGGCAGAGAGAGGGAGAAGAGTGATGGGGAGGAGAGGGAGAGGGAGAGGGGGAGAGGGAGGGGAGGGAGAGGGAGAGGGAGAGGGGGAGGGGAGAGGGAGAGGGAGAGGGGAGAGGAGAGGGAGAGAGGGAGAGGAGGGGAGGGAGAGGGAGAGGAGAGAGAGGAGAGGAGGAGAAGAGAGGGAGGGAGAGAGGCAGAGAGAGGGGGGAGAGGAGAGGAGGAGGGGGAGAGGGAGAGGGAGAGGAGGGGGAGGGAGAGGGAGGGAGAGGAGATGATGAAGGGGAGGGGAGGGAGAGGGAGGGAGGGAGGGGAGAGGGAGGGGGAGAAGGGAGAGGGAGAGGACGAGAATGATGAAGGCAGAGAGAGGGAGAGGAGGAGAAGAGAGTGATGGGGAGAGAGGGAGAGGGAGAGGGAGAGGGAGAGAGGGGGAGAGGGAGAGGGAGGG
The DNA here is from genome assembly GCA_019176425.1 of Megalops atlanticus. NCBI lineage: Eukaryota > Metazoa > Chordata > Actinopteri > Elopiformes > Megalopidae > Megalops > Megalops atlanticus. The sequence goes on from CM032899.1 coordinate 11,332,326, forward strand.
GGAGAAGGAGAGGGAGAGGACGAGAATGATGAAGGCAGAGAGAGGGAGAGGAGGAGAAGAGAGTGATGGGGAGAGAGGGAGAGAGAGGGAGAGGGAGAGGGAGAGGGAGGGAGGGAGAGGGAGGAGAGGGAGAAGAGGAGAATGATGAAGGCAGAGAGAGGGAGAGGAGAAGAGGAGAAGAGAGTGGGAGAGGGGAGAGAGGGAGAGAGGGAGAGGGAGAGGGGGAGAGGGAGAGGGAGAGGCGATGAGGGGGGGAGGGGGGGGGAGGGAGAGAGGAGAGGGAGAGTGATGGGGAGGAGAGGGAGAAGAGAGAGTGATGGGGAGGGAGAGGGAGAGGAGAGAGTGATGGGGAGAGAGGGAGAGGAAGAGAATGATGAAGGGAGAGAGGAGAGGAATGGAGGGATGGAGAGCAAGTTGGAGGAACAGTGAGGAGGAAATGGGGGAAAATGGACAGAGAGAAAGAGTAAGAGAAGAGAATGATGAAGGGAGAGAGGGTGGGGAAGAGAACAATGGAGAGACGGAGAGCAGGGGAGACAAAAGAAAACAGCAAGAGAATGATGAAGAAACAGAAAGCAAAGGAGAGGCAGACAGATGAAGGGAGAGAGAGAACAGCAGACAGCAGAAATAATACATAAAAAGAAAGAGAGAAAGAGAAGCAATGAAAATCATGAAGAAACAGACAAGGGAAACAGAGGGGGCGAGAGAAAGAGAGAGACACAAAGGGAAGGAGAGATGGAGGGAGGGAGAGAGGCAGAAAGGCCGAGCCAAATAAACCACAGCACAGCGGAAAGCTGGTGACACAGCCCTGAGGGTGGTGAACAGGGAAAATTATTATTAATACATCTCTGAATCTAACGTTTCATTAGCACATGAGGAAATTCAAACGGAAAAGGCAAAGCGCAAGCAACCAGCAGCGCTCGGCTTTCAGAGCTCCAACATTAAACACTCTAATTACCGCGGGAACATCGCTGCGGACACCATTAGTACTTATTCATTTGGCAGATGCTTTTACCCTTAAGTTCGCCTTGCAGAGTCGTAATGGCAAGCTACGCTGAGCGCAGGTCACCACAGTTTCCCCCAAATGAGTGCGCAGGCTTCAAAATTACCCCGCATTAGCAAACTGTTCCCATTACTGTTTTTTAAGACTGCAAATAGGAGGAGTTTTAAAACAAGCCCACACGAATTCAGAGCATAAAGCTACGCATCACTCATTTCCTGCCCTTTCGAAATTTGGAACTTTTTTCGTGTTACTCACTTAACATTAAAATTGAAACATTTTTTATATGGTATGAATATTTCAGAATTTCGCATTGGAAAAAAAGCAGCCACGCAAAGTAACAGTGGATTTAATCTAAATAAATTAAATCTACTCCTACCATTCTGAAGCAGCCAAATACAGAAAAAATGAAACCATGATGAGCAGAATAACTGAAACATCAAAAATGTATAAAATGTACTTTTAGAGTAAATATAATATAGTATTGTTGAATGCTCTTGAACATAATATGATATATTATGATACATGTATATAGTGGTGTGTATGGGTATGGTATTTAATACAGTATTGTTTAACATTATTGTCTTTGCTAGCCTCTTTTTCTTGGTTTCATTATTTCATGAACCTATATGCTGTTTCAAAGTGATATTCACCCAGGTTTCCTTGCATTAAAACAGTAATATGTGAAATGTGATTTTTGAGAGTTTTAGCAGTTCATTCCACTCTTGGTCCTACAGGTGCTGCAGTTGTGGTGTCCGTGTGTAGTTCGGGTGCCATCTGTCCCCTCTCTCTGTGAGGTATGGGTGGCAGGTGAGGGGGAGGGAGACTGTTGAATAGGTCGCTGGTGGCAGCAGGACAGTAGCCAGCTACTTAGGACAGACTTCTAATCTTCCCCTCATTAGATTAGTGCTTACCCTTCACAACACAGCTCTCCTTGTAATAGGAAAATTACAGTGTGCACTGCATTTCCACGTCTGTCCAAATGACTGATGGCTTCTATTTTTTTCTGTCCAAGCCTTAAAAATTCAGTAAATGACTGGCAATTGTCGGTAAACCATGAATCTTAGGCCAGTAAACCAGTATTTAGGGGTTACAAAAGTATCCGTAAGACCATCGTTACTTATGTGCCAAACGCAGGACTGCTGGGGTTCCATTTCTAGTCAGCTGTCCCAGCCTGGGTAGCTGAGCACAAACACAACGCGTCAGAGGTGCTCATAGGGCTGGAGTCCAAAACTGGTTTCTGACTTCAGCTCCCATGAGCACCTCAAAGATACAAACTGCCCATTATCCAGTATGAGTAGCATGTGATCGCGTACTTGGAGAGTGTACCTGGAAATGCTGTATCATATACTAAGGGTCAGCTTGATCCCAGCTTGTTCTTGCTTCAGTAGCTCCAATGAAAGTGTCTCTATGTTACGATCCAGAGTTACTGCTGGGGAAATGTCAAAGCAGCACGGCACTGTTATCATTTAGAGCCCTAGAGGGCTGTTCATCCCTCCTCCCTGGTGGGCCTTCCTCGTCTCTGACTAAAGCATAAGCATACCAGCAAACCTTGCTTTTTTCCATTTCTTACACTCTCTGTCAAGGTCTTTGCCCACTCAACACTCAACACTTTGCAATTAGGCAATAGTACAAATGTGCACTTCTGTAAAATCCCTAAGTCAACTGAGGACACGCCGTGGTTAAAGAGGAGAATTAGACCCCTGAGGGGTAAAGGGTCAGATCCTTCCTCTCGCCCGGCTGCTCCCCTCCCTCCTGTTAGCAGCAGGCTGGGGGGGTCCCCAGCCTCCCTCCCACTGCCTGCGTCCAGGAATAACCAGCCGTCCCACACTGGGAAAACCCCCCGCCCTGAGCGCGGACCACAACAGGCTACACATTACTGTCCATCCCGGCCCTCTCAGCTGGAACCCAGCGGAACTGGACAGAGACAAAAACCCTCTTTCAGCGATGAGCTGAAATGAGAATTTCAGAATATAAGCAACTGCACTGACTAAACTACACCGCAGACAACAAAGTGCCCGATTACCACTTATATGCAATGTTACCTAATATACATTACATTAATTCAGCAGACACTCTTATCCAGAGCGACCTCCAGCACAACAGAACATAAAGCGTACCCATTCAAATTAAAATGAGCAACAGCGTCAGACCTGGCTAACAACACTCCCAGACCAGTGAGTGTGAGCATAACACCATTCAAGCCCGAATAACACTATTCAAGCTCTATATAATGTAATGTAATTAAAAATAAATGTAATGTAAAACTTTATAGATGGTATTAAATCTTTAAGTGGCAAAGGCTTTGAATGTATTCTCTACCATATACACTCTGGCATGCATGCATTTGTGTGATAACCAGCAGGTTTGATCAGTGTGGGAGGATGACGACATGCTAACAGCTATGGTCGCTCTCCTCAGGACGGAGTCTCACCTGGGCGGCGGGGATGGCCATGCGGCCCCCGTAGTAGGGGCAGGCCTTGGCCTCCCTGCCCAGCGCCACCAGCTGCTCGATGTCCCGCACGGCGACCAGCGCCTCGTCGCGCAGCGCCAGCAGGCCCTCGTGTTTGGAGAAGGGGCACACCGCCTTGGCCGCGCCCCGCCTCCGCTTCGGCTCCTCCTCCGCCGGCTTCTCCCTCTTCTCTGAGGGGAGGGTCATGGAGGCCCGTCAGCATCCCCCAGGTTCATCCACACAGGGGTTTTCTAACTCTGCTCACTACATCGCCTTCCTTTACCTACTGCCACGCACCTTACCTACAGGCTGAAAGCCATGGATTATGGACCCCAGGTCCAGATGCAGCTCACCCAAATGTATTATATTTTACAGAGCTTACATGAGTTTGACAGAACCCTGAAGTAAATAGCAAGGGCTGTTTGCGAATCTAATAAACACTCTCTTCAATTCATTACTTACAGTTAAGAACACAGGCCAAAGCACCCAGCTTGTCACAGTTCCCCTTTAAAAGGACAGCAAAGCAGGCATGGTCTCCTCAGTGACGACTGAGGAACTGAAGACTGAGGAACGAAGAGGCTGAATGGCTCTAAACCCGAAAGCTTTGGCTGTTTCCCGGCAGGCTCACCGTGCTTGTTCTTCTGCATCTCCATGCAGCGGTCGTTGATGAGCTGGACGCTGCCCAGTCTGCGCACCTCCTCATTGATGCACAGGTTCTGCGGGGGGACGGGGGCGGCTCTGTCAGTGTCAGGCCTAAGCACGGCGGATTGGAACAGAATGCTCTGGATTGGAGCTGACTGGCATGGAATGCGCCAGCCAGAGTCCACCCGCTCACCTGCCGAGAGCCCAGAGACACCAGGCTGACGTCCCCTGCGAAGGGGCTCTTCTGCACCTCATGCACAAACTGGGCCAGCTGTGAGTGGGTGCGACTGCAGTAATAGATCTAAGAGAAGGAGCAGAGAAGTGTAGATCCAGTCAGCAGGGTTCCCATCTTCCCCACTAAAATCACGCTGATGTTCTGTGGCTTTTCAATGACTTTTTAAGGAAAGATTTAACAATTTAAGATTTAAGAAATCCAAACTACTGCAAATATTCTGATCAGAGACTGACAGAAAAAGAGACAGACAGGCAGAGAGAGACAGAGACAGAGGGAGAGAGAGAGAGAGAGAGGAGAGAGAGAGAGAGAGAGAGAGAGAGAGAGAGAGAGGGAAAGTGTGTGAGAGTAAGAGAACACACAGGGGAAAACAACACCTCAGATATACCCTCACAAACCTTCATCACATGCTCTTCCTCCAGATCATCCTCATCATCTTCATCACAAAACCTGCGGAATGAAAGCGAGTGAGAGAAGATCCCAGCCAGGGATTCCAGAGGAGAGGCAGCCTCCCTCTAACAGATGTACAGTATTCCCTCAGCACGTGCAGAGCCTGTAAACAGGAAGTGACTGTCCCTCAGAGCCTGCTTTCTCCTCTGCCCTTTATGGGTGTTCCAGTAACGATGGAGCACACCATAACTCCAAATGAAATGCCAGTAAAAGCCTTGCTGTATTACACGGAAGAAACAAATCCACCAGGATGGATAAACATCCTGCCTCCCAGAGAGATATGAAAAAGGAGATTTTTCAGGTTAGTTATTTTTGATTACATCAAGGAGAGGCAATAAAACTGCATCAATTTGCCATCGCATCTGATAGAGATCACTTTGTTAGGCACATGATCATTGGGCTTTCGGCAATCAGTCCAAATATAGCTGCAGGCCATTTTTGTTATACGTTAATGTATGTCAATTTGCCTAAATATCCTTCACTCACTCCAAAATCACTGCCCAACTACTTTTAGGGACTGTGTCAAATTTTACACACTTTAGCACACCTGGGTAACACAAAGGTCCCCAGCATCAGTAGCAAATTAGTCTGAGCCCTTTTCCTAGAGAGGGGGCAGTGAAAGGCCAGCAGACACACAGACATTTGGTCCAGTGGCAATTCAGCGATGGACTCATTTTTCATTCAAAACATTTAAATGCCACAGTCTTCAGTACAAAAGGTGTTTAAATTCCTGGAGGTATGTGTGACATTTTGTTCAAATATGACAGGTTTCCCTGGAGCATAGAACAATAACCTCGCCGTTGCAAGAGCTGTGAATATCGGTTATGAATACGCTCATTTTTCACCAAAGCATAACAGGCAATTACATCGACTTAAATGTTGTGGAAAGACAATGGGGGGTTTAGCTAACAGTTAATAGGCATTCATATTTGTGGGAATATTTCTGCTTTCCCTCGGCACTGGGCCAAAACAACTCCAAAATATGGAGACCAGTGCCTTCTGCTCAATCTGTTCCTGTTGGGCGCACGTGACACTAATAGATTTCGATGGACTTCATGGCGAATCGCCCTCCTTTCGCACGCTTTCTCCTGGGAAAAAGCTCTTCCTTCTCGCATGTCAAACTGGGTGGAATGCATCTCTGCTGGACTGGAATGTGAGGAATAGCCCTGGCTGAGACAGAGGACCCCTGCGCACGCTCGTCAGGCTGCCCGCGGAGATGCCCGACCTGCTGCGTCTAAAGCCCCCGCCAGCTGTCCGCCCCGCCGCCCGCCCACCTGCTCTTGGGCTTGGCCTCGTCGTCACTCTCGTACTCGGCCAGAACGAGCTCCTCCTCCCCGTCCTCCAGCCCCGCCCCTTGCCCCGCCTCCTCCAGGGAGTCCTTGCTGAGCTGTAGTAGTCGCGCCGCTTCATCGTCCTCGCCGCTCTGGAGACACATGGGAGGGTGTAGGGGGGACGGTTACACGTCAGTCTCACAAACTGACACCCACTGAAGGGGGGCCTCTGTGCGCTTCAGTGCACATTTCAGCTGGGTGTTGCGTCTTGCAACACAGGCACATTACATTATTGTAATTTTAGGAGATGCTCTTATCCAGACTGACTTACATCGGTTACCATTTTTACATGTTATCCATTTACACAGCTGGACATTTACTGAGGCAATTCTGGGCTAAGTACCTTGCCCAAGGGTAGCTGCAGTACCCCAGTGGGGAATCAAACCAGCAACCTTTCAGTTACAGGCCCTGCTCCGTACCACTATGCTACACTGCCACCCTTGTACCTTGTGCTTCAGTGCATATTTCAGCTGAGTGTTGAGTATTGTGATGCAGATACCTTCAGTGTGTGTTTGAGTTGGGTGTTGTGTCTTGTGACGCAGGTACCTTGCGCTTCAGCGCATATTTGAGCTGGACATTGCGCCTCATCATCTCCACCCGCTCCTCTCTCCTCTTCCGTTTCATCTCCTCTTCCTGGGCGGGAAAAAGACAGTCGAGAAGAAAAAAAAAAACAAGCTGTCTGTCTGCACGCTTGTAATTCACGAGGTGACATGTGCTATAATAGGCTACTACGCTGGCATCAGCAGTGCTAATCATGCCTGGGCCTCTGCCACAGCGCCCAGGAGCCGTTACGGGCCTCTCGCGTTCCCAGCCCGCCGCGCTGGCCGCCCTGCCAGGACAAGCGCCAAGACGGCAGCTGCTCTGGGTGTCAGAGCGAGGCCCCCAGCACCCCGCCGGCGCCCCCCCGCCTTCCTGCGGCGGCCTCCTCTTTCACCTTACCCACAGCTTGTCGGCCAGGTCCTTCTCTGCCTTCTTCTGCACGAAGTCCGTGATCCAGTCAGGCTCAGATGAGGAGGAGGAGGAGGAGGACGGGGCCGCGGAGGAGGAGCTGCCCTGGCTGGCGTCCCCCTGGCCCCCGGAGCTGTTTGAGGAGGCCGCCCGGGCCTCCAGCAGGCTGGCCGCCTCCCTCCTCTTCCTCTCCTGGTGGTCGCGCAGCCAGGTGAGAGCTCCACAGATCAGGCTCAGAGACTTGCCCTGGAGCACAAACAAACAGCATGGTAGGATGGTACCACCACTCCACTCAGACAGACGGTGGTATACACCGACTGCCTGTCAGCAAAACCAGGACTGGACTGTGCACACCACACTAACACAGGTCTTCACTAAATGGAAAATTTTCATCAGATATACATAAAATCTTCCAAGACATATTTTGCAGATTTCAACTGTCCCAAAACTTTCCTGGAACATTTTATTAAACTATTTTTTTCTAATTGCTCCAATTCAGTTTCTTATATCTTAGAATCAATGGCCTACACATTGATGTTATCCATTAACTTTGTATTTACAACAATGTTTGTGGGGGTGTGGGAGAATTTTGTGCACTTCTTTCACAAACCATCTTACCCAGACAGTGCACAGATACACAACTACAACTCTTTTAGGATCTGCAAATTTGATGGCTAAGTAGCTATAGTCATATAACATTACTATTTTTACATTACACAGCTATCCAATCAGATGTCTCACCAACTATCTAAACGACAGAGGATTCATTTACCGTTCCAGTAGGACTCTCGAAAATCCCAACCTTGCCCTCATCGAGGGTGCGGTATAAGGCCTCCATGAATCGTTCCTGGATGGAATACGGCTGGTAAGGAAACGGAAACCGACAACCTGCATTCTCCATCCTTCATCGGACTGGCTACCTGGGGACAGAAACTTGGAATGACATGGGACCCCACCCAGACAGGAAGCAAACTAGAGATGAGTACCTAGCCACGGTTCATTCAGACCAGAATGGCTGAAAAGTGGCTAGCAATTGAACTAGCAAGCGATCTAGTGCAAACAAAGAATGCGTGAAAGGAAACATAGCCAATCAGACGTGGATATTACAGTGTGGAATACATTTTAATATAGTTGACTTGTCTATTTATGATCTGACGCTAACCCCACTAACACCACTAGTCTAGCTAACGTTATTTAGCTAAACTATACCAGCTTGCAAGCCAGTGTCTTTTCTGTCTGTCCTGCGTAATTAGCTATCTGTTTGAATAAAGACTTTTATTGACTTTACTTATGAGACTTTACTATGTTAAAGACACCACTGCCTTGGTACCTACCTGCTTGCTTATTAAGTTACCTACCAACCTATCTATCTAGCTAGCAAGCTCGCAGCTAACGTTAGTTAACCTTATCAATGGCATGTGTCTGGTAGGTAACGTTAGTCTAATTAGCTACTTAGCTACATTTACGTTTGTTGTCAAGAACAAATTACCACATGGGTGACAGACCTGCTGATGGGCCGGAAAACTCTTGCCTGAAGTGATGTTTTATAATATGTAATAATGAGATTACGTTAGCTTGCTTGCTAACGAAAAGTACAATCATTCGTTTTGTTTAGCAGCTACCCCAAATCCACACTCCTCTGCTTGCGGGATATTTTGACCAAAGAGCGCGCCAATTAAACGCGGAGGAGTCAGCCAATGGCCACACGGCGAAGGAAACATCTGCAAGGGACTGACTTCAAATTGTATTTGCGTCATTGGGTTACGGTGCCCCGTTTTCTCCGAATATGCTGTGTCATTTACTCAGTATGGATTAATGTTCTTTCGTGGTCACACTGTAAACAGACAACGTGTGCAATTTAGTAGTAAGATGCCCCTTAATTGAAGCCAAACGTTCTCTTTCAAATGGGCACGCCAAGAAATAAGATTACATGAATACTGAGTTGCAAAAAGGGTAGTTAACTATTCGCTATTTATTTCTCTAAGTAGAATTTGCGTTTGGAACATATACGTTCACCCACTAGCTAACTGTTCTGTTCGTTTTAATACGTTTTCATTCTGTGGTTTGCTGCATGTGCAACAGAAAATTATTTAAGGACCTTTAAGTGGTGTAGATTATTAGCCAACGATGAGCAGTGTTTTTCGTTCGGTTGCGCTGCAGTGACTTGCGCGACGGTCCCTACTTGCCGAGACCCGCTCTCTCCTCGGCGGTTCTCTGGAAAGTTCGGTGCCCTTCCTCCGGGAGAGAGAGCGGTTTAAATCGGACACCTCCGTGACAGTTTGCAGCTCGATGCTGGACTAAGAGAGGCACGCCGTCGCAAGCGTGAGGGCTCGCTACATTTCCAAGTGGACCATCTCTAGCTAGCCTACTGGTGCTTAACCACGATTTCAGTAGCTACGAGTCCTGCATCTAGACCAGTTGGTGTATCTCGATTAAGAAAAGTGATCTGTTACTAGCGTGCTAACTAACGCCAGCGTTAACGTAGCAAAATAAGACAACCAAGTTGCCTAACTAGCAAGCTAAGCAACAAAGAGCTGATCTTGCTATTATTTGATTGCGCTGGGAGCACGACAGCTAAACATTGTTATTTTCGTAGCACATTCAAAGTTATTTTCATTGCTAGTCGACGCAGATTGAGTCTGGGATATTGATCATAGGCAGAGCGTTCCTGATAACGCTGTTTATTATTTTGTAATATATTTTGCTAGCTCGCCGCCTCGCGCTTTTGCTGTTCAACTAGCGAGCCAGTTATCCCGAAAGCCAAGAATTTTGCAAACGGCTATAGATCGGATATAACATGACTGCAGAAGAAGTGACCAACGGACAACAAGCCATGGAAGGAGACGATATAACGCCGAAGAAAGATGGAGGAGTTTTAAAGGTAACGTCAGCGAGCTGCTAGCTTCACTAGCTAGCTAGACTAGCCACCAATATAAATAGTGCAAGCATTCCTCAAGGATATCTTTAATGGCCATTTATTATCAGGTTAAACCAGTCACTGTGCTTATGCATGCACAAGCTGTCTGATGCGCCGATCTGACTGCTAACTTATCTAGTCTTGCTAAGCTAACTCAGTAGTTGGTTTCAGTGCTCTGTTGTGTAGGACCGTGACCGTGTCAAGAAAATATGCATCGAGTTGCTAGTCAGCTTATCAGATTAGCCAGATCGCTCGCCGTATCTGGTTTTGCCACCTCTTAGCACGCTATCAAATCAGCTACCTTAGCGTGCTACCAATTCGAGTTTGACGGAGTGCGTCTTCTAGCCTGGCTGCAAACAGAATTGAGTGCGAGGGGGCTCGGCTGTGTGCACCAAACTCGCTGATCATTGTCAGTCTGTCTCGTTAATCACCTCATTCGTCCGCTGGATGCGAATTTCGGGTTTTAGAAGAGAGTTTTTCTGTAATCATGGCGTTGATGGGCAGCGAGATTGCTGCGTTAGGCTCCCGACGCTAGGCCGGACAGCTCAAGGTTTAGATGGCTGGCGTAGCTAACCTATGTGATTCTCCACCCCATTTTTGTGAACACGTGTTTGTAGCTAAGCTAGCTACAGATCCAGCGGATTTCGCGATGCACCGCATGCGGCGGCCAGCTGCATGTGGGTGTTGTCTCATCCGTGTCGCTGGGGATCGCACATGTCAACCTGATGCAACTGCCAAAACGCTTTGCAGAATTTTGTAGTATATGGGGTAAATATGGTAGCTCCTGAGCTAACTGGTTAACGTCATTCATTTCTAGATGTTACGATTGCATCGGTTTTGAGGATTTCATGTTTGGAACTGAGCAATGCATTTCTTTTGATATTTCTTGTTTATTATTTATTTCCCGTCTATTGTTAGTAACTAACGAACGTTACTTCTTTACCCTCATTAAAACTAAATAAATGGCATGTTTTTTTTGTTTTGATATGTGGGAACAGCATAATTCCACGGGCATGTTGGACAGTAGCTTTAGACCTCCTTGCAGCTCGCTATAAGATCGCTGTAATTTATTGGTTTTGGCTGATCTGCATGTAAAGGGTTGGGTGACCACAAAGCAGCATGCTGTGAATCGGATTTAAGTGAAGCGGACTGCAGTGTCAATGGAAGCAGCGAGCAGCTGCCGAGGAGGTCATACGGATGTAGGTTCGAGTTTTATAACCACCTTTCCACTCTGTGAAACCGTTTGGAAACTTAACCGTTTAAATGAAAGACCAGACCCCTCTGAACAGGGTTCTTGTCTTACCTACTAGAAACTCATCTGAAATGGTTCCCAGGCAGTGTTTTTGAATGACCAGCTCCAGTGGTCTTTACATGGTCCTGTTTAGCAGCTGACCATAGAAGGGTCAATAGAACACGTTCCAAAAACCTGCCAATAACCCCACAAAAGAGCATCACTGCACATTAATGCTTTAGTGCCAGCATTCAGGTTGCCTGTACATTGTTATTACCCATTTAATGCAACATATATCTCACTGTTAGAGTGGCCAGTTACATTACATTACATTACATAAATTTAGCAGGTGCTCTTCTCCAGAGCGACCTCCAGCACAAAAGAACAAAAGTATATCCATTCAAATTGAATGAGCAACAGTGTCAGACCAGGTTAACTACACTCCCAGACCAGTGAGTGTGAGCATAACACTATTCACACCCTACCACAAGTTAACTTATGCAGCCTGACTAAACAAGGGAAGCCAAGTATACTGCCGTGAATCATAGTCACTAGATCACGGAATCCGAAACACATTGCAATACTACACATGAAGTAAACCCCAATTAATACAAGTAGCAGGTGTTAGGGGTGGAATTGAGGTGGAACCGAGATGCAGTCTGAAGAGGTGGGTTTTCAGTCTGCGTCAAGAGATTACCTGTTACCATGTAATTCAGGCATTGTTTAGCTGTCTTTGTTCTGAGCGCTCCATTCTGTTGTCCAGAGCTCTCAGTTTGAACTGTGTCACCTAGTCAACTCTATAATATGAGAAATGCTGTGGGCACGATTGCCACAGGTTGACTCTTTGAAGACCAGCGGTGTGCAAAACTGAGACGAGGTATTTCAGAGAGGAGAGTGGGTATTCTGCCATCTCAATACTGTGTGTAGGCTTTATCTCCCGCAGACTTGCCCCCTAGGAACTGAATGGCCTTCCCTCTAATGCACGCTTGCACGTCATGGCATTCTAATGGAAGAGCCATTACTCTCCTCTCTTAAAATTCTGTGGTTTACATGTATGCCCAACCATTGTTCGATGCAGATGGAAAATTGGATGGCAACTCTGCTTCCTGCCAGGAACATGAAAAGATCAGTCACTCCCCTTTAATTGCATGCCTTTGACTCCTTGAATCAGTATTTTCCATTGTTGAGCTAGGGGCTACCGTTTGGTTTATGGTCATGGGTTTAGAGCAGTTGCCTGACAGATCCACAAGTCTTCATAGAGGCGTGCATTAGATCGTCATTATCTGTTGTCAGCACAATCAAGCAATCGATAGTTATTTGCTAGGGTGAGGATAGACGTATAGTTGTTCCACAGCAGGTTGCTGTGTCAGTGTTAGTGTGAAGGTGCCACAATATGCCTCCAGATCGATCACATTAGAATAAGGCAGCGGTTAGGTGAATCTGCTGTTCAATAGAAGGAGGTGAGAATCTGCAGGTCTCATCCAACTTCAGGCTTTGAAGGTGTTTTTGGTTTGCGGATGAAGTGACCATAGCTCCCCTCTCCCTCTCTCTCTCCTGGACAGCTGGTGAAGAAGGAGGGCACAGGGACGGAGCTGCCCATGACCGGAGACAAAGTCTTTGTGCACTATGTCGGCACCCTGCTGGATGGCACCAAGTTCGACTCCAGCCGCGACCGGGGGGATAAGTTCTCCTTTGAGCTGGGGAAAGGTACGGAGAGCTCCCTTCCCAGCAGGCCGCTGTACCCGGGCTTACTGGTGGTGCGTGGGAATCTGGGTGGAAATGTAGTGTAATGGGGTGGTAGTGTAGTGGTAAGGCACACGGCTTGCAACCTAAAGGTTGCTGGTTTGATTCCCCCCCAGGGCACTGCTGTTGTACCCTTTGGCAACGCACTTAACCCAGAATTGCCTCAGTAAACATCCAGCTTTATAAATGGGTAACATGTAAAAGCCGTAACCTATTTCAGTCACTCTGGATAAGAGCATCTGCCAAATGACAATAATGTAATGTAGGATGTCTTGGGGGGAGGGGGCTGTATGAACACACAGATACATATTCTTCTCAAATGAACTGGGCCAGATTAGGATCGCAGGGCTTATCGTTGTGCAGGTCAGGTGATCAAGGCGTGGGACCTGGGCGTGGCCACTATGAAGATCGGGGAGGTGAGCCAGTTCATCTGTAAGCCCGAGTACGCCTATGGGTCAGCCGGGAGCCCCCCGAAAATCCCGCCCAACGCCACCCTGGTGTTCGAGGTAAGGACCCCGTCACCCATGGTTTTGCAGTCAGTGACATCATGACTTCTTTTAAAACAGAGCCTCCGGCTGTAACGAATGAATCTTAATTAAACCAGCTCTTATAGACCAGGAATGTTTCTCTCATGTGCATCCATCATGCAGAAACTGAGACCCTTGAGTGCAGGCTCCTTCATTGATTTGTGTAGACGGTGTTTCAGGCTTAATGTATATTGAAAACTGTGCATGAGATGGTAAACCCTGTTAGTGTAAGTGTTTCTGCTAAGTGTGGTCCCAGTAAGGCCTCCCAGAGCTGCAGGCTGAAAGTTCTCGCAGCAGCCTTTAGAAACGGCCTTCACTCTGACAGCGAGTGCCTGTCTCCGACCCGTCCAGGTGGAGCTGTTCGAGTTCCACGGGGAGGACGTGACCGAGGACGAGGACGGCGGCATCATCCGCAGGATCATCACCAAGGGCCAGGGCTACTCCAAGCCCAACGAGGGAGCGGCAGTCGAAGGTACGCTTGTGAATCTCCGCCCCACTTCCCTGACGTAGGGAAGTAACTGGCCTTGCTTTGCACAGGGAAACCGGAAGCGCTTGTTGGTATCATAGCAGAGGCAAACTGAAAAGCTGCCAGTGTGATGCTCCTCTCTGACGGCTTCAGACTGGGTTAGCATGCCATGTGGGCGCCTGCTTCCTTTAGTAGCACTGATCTGGGATCAGTGTTCAGCTGCTCAGAGCCTTGCTTCTCCATTCCGGGTGTCGAACAGAGGTCAGCATTGCTTAGGGGACAGGTTCACAATTCAACTCAGAAATGTAGAGCTGGGATGTTGCATTATAGCAGATGTGTCCTCTGACACGGTCAAGGTGAGCATTCAGGATGTTGCGTTGCAGCAAATGTGTGTTCCTGCACGTTCAAGGTGACCATTGCTGTCATCTCCCTCCGCAGTGACCGTGGAGGGCAAGTTCGAGGAGAGGGTGTTTGACCAGCGGGAGCTGAAGTTCGAGGTGGGCGACGGGGAGAGCCTGGGCCTGCCCCCGGGAGTGGAGAAGGCCATCATGGCCATGGAGCAGGGGGAGGAGTCCCTGTTCACCATCATGCCAAAGTAAGAGTCCCTCCCCCGCAAGCACACTGGCACTTTAAGGGGGCTCCCATCATTCACCTATACTTTGATGTGATCTGCTGTCATCAGTGGAATTACTTGTTGCTCTCAGTCTCTAGTTAATGTTCACTTCATAAATCAATGTCCAGCTTTGCTTTCTTTTCAAATAGTCATGCATGTGTTCAAAGATTGTGGGGCTTTGTGGCAACTATATATGAGAATGGTTTTGCTCAATGAAACGATTCATCAATTTGTGAGTTGCACAGTTGGTAAGGCACTTGAGTGCCTGGATTCAGCACCGGCCACATCACCTCCGACAGCTACCAGGAGCTCACGGCAGCAGAATAAATTGACTTTCTTCATCTCGCCGCTCTCAGGCACCCTCTGAGCAGATCGGAGGGTGTCAGAGGAGTACTGTCTGTCCTCTGTCCTCACTGTGGTGTGCTGAGTGGCTTGTAGTGGGAAGATTCGTCATTGGCTACATGTGAGCCTATCAGAGGGTTGCATCCATCTGACCTCAGCGCTCCTGTGCGCCATTGGAGGTTCCAAAAAGGCCTGCATAAAGGGCTGTTTCTTTGTTTTTTCCCCTCCCACTTAAGATTGAATGTATTTTTTTTTTTGTTTTTAAATCTGTTTGGCATCTGTGAAGGTTTTATCTTCCCATTGGATAATTGCTGTGGTGCAAACTGCTGACTCACTGCCATTTGTTGTTGCCCTCTTTCCTTGCATGTGGTTCAAAATGTCTCCACATCAAAGTGCTACAGAATTGAAGCTCCACTGCCAGAGATCAAGGGGCTACAAGCCCTGATTACAGTTTGCAACTCATGTGCAACCTCTAAATTAAGAGAACTGCGTTGAAGTGAGTGTGTTCTGCAGGGATAGATGGACATTGAGTCAGTGGATTCGTATTTGACTGGGGCTGACCGTGGCCTCTTCTGGAAAGTGTGAAACGGACAGGCTGTCGGATTAGGTGCGATCACCCCCCCTTCCTCTGTCCCGCTCTTCCCCAGGTACGGATACGGAAACGCTGGAAATGCCAAGTTCAACATTCCGCCCGGCGCGACTCTTCAGTACAAAGTGAAGCTGAGCGCCTTTGAGAAGGTGGGGTGGCAGTCTCTCCCCTCGGACTGTCTAGGCTCTCACCATAAAACAAGAGATTCCTCTCATCTGAGCACTCATGAAAGCTCTTAACGCTTGAATTGCCTGCTCACTGTATAATGTCACTGAGCCTTTAGAGAGAAAGCATGTTGTAATTCAGAAATTGAGATTAATTTATCCAAACTCATTACAACTAAAATGTTTCAAGAGTTCCTGCTTAGCATACCTTTTGTGTGTGTATGCGTGCATGTGTGTGCCTGTTTTTTATGGCACTCAATCAAATATCTGTCTGAAATGCAAAACCTTGCCATTTGTCTGAGTCAAGTGCTTTATTATATATACTGGTAACTGTTTGTCTAAGTTCCCGTCTAGCGGCCATTAATGCGGGCTGCGGCAGTTGATAGGCATGCTGTATTTTTATACGCCGAAGTTTGTTTTCTGATACGGTTTCACGAGTCAGTTGTGTCTCCGTCAGGCCAAAGAGTCCTGGGAAATGAACACAGCTGAGAAGCTGGAGCAGAGTGCCATTGTGAAGGAGAAAGGAACGCAGCACTTTAAAGTAAGTACACTACAGTGTTCACACTAAACGGCCAAACGAGTCGGGGCTCTCTCCGTGGTCACCACGCAGGCGTGTTTACTCACAGAGCCCAAAATTAGCATCTGTGTCTGCATGTCATGGGCAGCTCTGAGGGATAAGCTTCTTGCATTGGGTGGCTTCCCTACGAAACTTAGCTGTACCAGAGTGTGGGAAGGGGGGGTTTCCGCAAGGAAGGGGGCGGTGGAACACTTTGAGGGGAGACGGAGCTGCGGTGGAGGGGGTGGGGGGTGAGGAGGACGGGGGCTCTGAGGCCGGACTGACGCGAGGCGCGGGCGGTTCCTTTTTTCCCCCGCAGGAGGGGAAGTTCAAGCAGGCGTCGGTGCAGTACAAGCGCATCGTGTCGTGGCTGGAGCACGAGTCGGGCCTGCAGCAGGAGGACGAGCAGAAGGCCCGGGCCCTGCGGCTGGCCGCCCACCTCAACCTGGCCATGTGCTACCTGAAGATGCAGGAGCACAGCCTGGCGCTGGAGAACTGCGACAAGGTGGGCCGCTCAGAGGGATGGCAGCATGCGTCAAATAATGCGTATATGTGCCCAAATGCAGCTTTGGTGTACTGCGCTCCTGAGCGGTTCATAGTAAAGTTGTCTGGTAGAATATTTGGGACAAGCCAGATTAAATAATGTCACATTGGACTAATGAGACCAGGGAGGGCACTGTAAGCTTGTGGGGCCAAATCTGCAAGGCTGAACCTTACATGGAGCAAAAACTGTGCGGGAGGCGTGGTCTGGTTGATTGACGGCGCTGTGCCCCCAACCCCCAGGCCCTGGAGCTGGACGACAGCAACGAGAAGGCCCTGTTCCGCAGGGGGGAGGCCCTCTGCGCCATGAAGGAATTTGAGCGCGCGCGGGCCGACTTCCAGAAGGTGCTACAGCTGTACCCCGCCAACAAGGCCGCCAAGGCGCAGGTGGCTGTCTGCCAGAGGCAGATCAAGGAGCAGCGCGAGAAGGACAAGCGCCTGTACGCCAACATGTTCCAGAAGTTCGCCGAGAGGGACGCCAAGGTGAGCGAGGGTCGCAGACGCCGGCGTTCGGCCTGCCGAGGGACAGGGTGCAGGGCTCACACCTGGTCACAGCTGTATATTTGGCCATCAGCTTACCCAGACTTAAGGTTTTGGTGGGCTTTTTGTGTGTAACACAGTTGTTTGACAGGCAATGGTTAATCACAGCCCTTCCCATGAAAAAGTTGGAAGGTGCAGTTCATGCAGAACGTGCATATCGGGCACAGCCTTTGGAACTGAAAGGAACAAAATGTTTTGTCCACTGTCATGGTTCTTTGCATGCTGGCACAGACAGTGTCTTCACAATGGTAACACTTGCACATTTTTTAATGTAACAGCTAAATATGTACATGGCCCACAGTAGGTGTGAGTACCACTCCTTGCCACAAGGTGGAAGTAGAGTGCCATTTTTATGACGTAGAATACCACCGCTTGCAAAAGCCAAAACGTGTAACGAGACAGTATTCACTTGTATGAGATGTCTGAAGTGATTTTTAATGAAACTGAGAGTACACTGCTGAAGAGGGCGTTTATTTCTCTCTTTCTCTCTCTCTCTCTCTCTCTGTCCTGCGATTGACAGAAAGAGGCCGAGAAGGTGAAGGAGGTGAAGAGCGAGAACGGTGGAGGTGTGGACATGGAGGAGAACGCAGCGCAAGAGGAAACAGCAGCATAGACGACAACCCTTTCTCCTTTTTTCTTTTTTTTTTGTTTGATGTTATTTTTTCGTCATTTTTTTTCTTTTGTTGATGTTTTTTAAGAACTTTTGTAACTTAAAGAATTCTCGTTTGTAGAGCGTGTTTTCACGTGCGGGTGAGAGGAGAGTAGGGAGGCGTCATTTGCTGTGCCCGCCCCCCCCTCCCACTTTGGGGGGGTGGGGAAGCTCGCTCTTTGCTGGAGAGTCATTGGTCAGGTTCTAAACGACTATTACTGTACGGCTTTCCTCCCGTCTGTCTCCATTGGCTTTGCTGTGTATTGCTTTCTGTCTTTGTGCGGATAGCACCGGCTGTAGAGGAGCCCCCTCTGAGGGCAGCGCGGTAGCTAGTTCCCTTGCCGCGTGCTTCTCGCGCACAGAAGCCCAGTGCCTACAATCGAGGGGGGGTAACACTTCTGAAGCTGACGTCAGTAAGGGTGATCCCAGGTGTCTGTAGCTGGCAGCAAAGCTGAAGCTGTTGCTGTACTGCCATGCCAAGAAGCTGGTGGAAAGGAAGACCGATTCCGAAACGGTTTGCAGACCATAGGGATTTTGAGAATGAGTCCCCCCCGAACCTGGGTCGAGGGGAGCGGCCAAGCTGGTTCATAAAGACAGTCATTGGTTCCTGTGATTTAGTGCTGCGCTGGGAGGAGTCGCTAAACTGGTTCACACAAGTCAGTCATTGGTTCTCGTGGTTTAATGCTGGGCCGGGGGAGGAGCCTACAGGACCCTTTCCCTTTAAGTTTAAGACGCTTTTTTGCGGATTGTTACTCCTCGTGTGTCTGTCCAGATCGTCCCGTCCCGTGATCCCGCTGAGACTCCCGAAGGGCTATTCCGTGTGCGCTGGACTCTGTCACTGTTCCGGCAGAGGGCGGACACCCTCCCGCTGCCAGGCCAGGTACCCCCTGCTGGTCCTGGAGATCCACGGTCCTGATCGTTTGTGCGGATGACGTCGAAACGTGTGATCGACTGGCAGTTAGCAGCCCTGGTTATGAATTTAGCACCTGGGGTTGGAACAGAGACCAGAGAGCGGTGGATCTCCTGCAGACGCCGCTGTCTCCAGTGGTGTCTGCTGGGAGAAAGCTAGCTAAACGTCTCAGTGCCCTGTAGTGTGATTGCAGTGCTCCTTGCGTATGTACCGTGTGTGTGGCGAGAAAGACAGCAGACATATAGATTCAAAGCTACAGCAGTGAAGGCCGAACGCAACCGCTGTTAATGAAGTTTGCAATATTGCGCCAACTGGTCTGTTCCTGTTTGTCTCAAAGCCGAAGATGCAATTATTCATTCTGCATAGCCTGGGTAACAAAGCACTGTTTGTCTGGTTTTTTTTTTTTTGGTTTGTATAAAATTTCTTTTTTTTTTCTTTTTTTATTGAGTGTAATTTCTGTGTAATTGTTCTTCTCTGAATTTGTATGGTCATTTGTATCATGAAGAATATTTAAACTGGAAGACCACCGAAGGCTGACCAAAGCCAGAGTGAAGCCGGTTCCCTCGGACAAAAAAAAAAACCGTAGCAGCTATCGCCCTTTATTGTGTAGTCGTAGCAGCGCCGGGAAGGCGGAGTCCGCGCAGGAACGACACCGCCGGCCTCCGCGGCGGGGGGAGAGAGGGAGAGCGCGTCGCCCGTAGCGCCCGGCTAGCTTCAGCCACCACCCCCACCCCTCTGCAGTAGTGTGTCGGTGTTCCATGAATGTCTCAACGTAATACTACAACTCGATTCCCTGCAGCTCCAGTGACGGCAATAAATCACAGCCTCTACGTGTGCGTCGCCTCGTTTTTGCCTCTCGGCTTTCTCTTCCTTTCCATTACATTACATTACATCGTTGTCATTTAGTAGACGACCTTATCCAGAGCCACTGACATAGCTATATTACATATATTACAGTTTTTATCTGTGTACACAGTTGGATTTTTAGTGAGGCAAGTGTGGGTTAAGCACCTTGACCAAGGGTACAACAGCAGTGTTCATCCAGGGAGCCAAACCAGCAACTTTTCAGTTATGAGCCCTGCTCCTTACCACTAAGCCACACTGCTGCTTTCCTCCTCCTTTTCACACTATAAGGTGCTAAGGAGGCACAATTTCACCTACAGTCTCCTCACTTAAGGAAAATTCTCACTTGTATTTGTCAGGCTTGTTTGTGGTTGTTCACATAATAAAACGCATCACTGTAAATTAACACAAGTGCCCAACTGGATGAAAAGGTTGCCAGTTGTTAACTTGGGTGGCTTTGATTATTTGATAAGCTTGAACAGTTTTGTTTGAGTAAGAATATATATCGTGAAATGAAACTTCACATGGGTAGAAACTGCTTGAGTAAAACTGAGTGACAAAAAGAAACCAACACAGAAGTGTTCTCAATCACCCAAGAGTGTTGATAGGTAAGGAAGAGAAGTTTTAATATATATGGATCCTCATTGACTTGTACCTGACCTTTGACAAACAGGCTTAAATACGCATGAATGCCAATTACAGTGTGCCAGACCTTTGGCAGGCTATCTTGAATGCGCTTCCTTAATTGTTCCTCCCTTTAGACAAACTGCGCAACCTGCTGCATATTACAGTGTGTTATTTTTTGAGATAACTTCCTGGAACAACGTATCCCGTTTTTTGTTCTTGCAGTTATTTGCCCAATTGTTCCATGAATCACTGGTCCAAGTTTACCCCTGCTTATTTCTGGTCCTTTCTATAAAATGGGATGCTCACATCAGCAGCAGACCAAGGCTGATGTAGCAATACAAGCAATTTTCTTGGGTGTTCTGCAGTCTTTGGGGCACAGGAAAATGGTGTGTGTGGTAATTTTACCTCTTTAGTACAAGCAAAACATTACTACAGTAGAAGCAGAATGGTGTGTGAATCTTAAGTGGATTTTGTTTAGTATTGGCAAGGTTTGGTCGGACACATGATAATGGAATAGCCTGTGAATACCATAGGCAAGTAAGTTTAGTGTATTTCTATTAGCTGTTTCGTTATTAGTGTATTTATAGATCAGTGTGGGTAGGATTTGTGCTGTAAGTTATGGTTGGCTCTACACGAAAGGGCATGAGTGGGTAAAGTATAGTATGCATTTTAACTTCTGCTCTGACAGACCTTAGGAGACATTAAGGGGAACATTGCGGGGATTCTTCCTGCTACCTGTGAACTGGTTGCTCTGTATTCCCGCATGGTCCTGCATGGTCCCGATGGCATTAGTCCCTTACGAGGTGCGTGTGGAGTTTGGCGCAGACTGGCCACCCTTCAGAAACTGCGCAGCAGAATGAGTCAGACCAGGCAGGAGGACGTGACACTGCAGCATCGGGCAATGAACGAGGCGGCTTCAGCTCAGTGGGCAATTTCCTAAAGTCGTTCATTTCCTGTGTGGAGGTCAGTTTCGATACAGAACTTAAAAGCCACCTACCCCAAGATCCTCTGTGCCCTGAAGCTGCCTGTGAACAGTGAATAAAACTGGCTAAGTGACAAGTGTGTTACAGTCCGTGGCCTGTGGGCCCTGTTCTGTGTGTCCCTACTAACACAGGCCTCAGACCTGACACAAACAGCTTGCACTTCCATTGCGAATAGGTTTGGAGGACTGACAGATACGGCTGCCAACTCTACCTGCCTTAACCCCAAACAACATGATTCTTGATGTTCAGTTCATTTATCACGAGAATCTGATCTTGTGGCATGCTTTTGTGCTCGAACACAAAATGCCAGAATTGTACACATACTTGCTTCAACTGCACAGACATGGAACGGTGCCATCACTTTGGGGGTTTCGGTTTTTTTGTGCAAACAAGCACTGCAGTAATCAGTTATTGCATCCTCACTGAATCGCTCATCGCCCAAGTGACGTTTCCGCAACAGCACATTTATCTAACAGATCGCTTTATATTTGGGTGGCATACGTAAGGGCTAAGCATTTTCAGCACTAAATGTAGATGTAAGCTTAAAAATAGCATACATCCACCTCCACAACACATACGACACTTTAAAAGCAGAACTTTAAAACACAGAGGGGTTTTCAGTCAGTCTTTATTATCCTGCACAGCGGAATTGGTGCATTACTCTGAATACACTTGTTGGTATTTCAACCCAAGCTTTCTAGTGATGCTTCTGCAAACATATCCTTTAATTTGGACAGAGGAAAGCGTGAAAAATGCCGATGCATAGTCTTTGAGAAGCACAGCAGAGGTTTGTTTACTTCATAAGTAACTGGGTGTGAAAGCTAAGTCACAGGGACAGAGCTGCGTGTCTCCTGCAGTTTGCAGTTCAGCTCCCGTGCGGCTCCTCAAGAGTGAACCTCAGCCCACAGTTGTGTCTCCCCGATGTGTTGCATAACACAACACCGCTGCAACGCAATCACATACACAGGAAATAACTGGCAGTCACCCGTTCTCTACCTCGCTCCTCCGCTTAGCCCAGGCACACACACACACACACACACACACACACACACCTGGTGTGCGGACAGCGAGGTCACAAAAGCAGAGGCACGCTGTGAGGAGTGAGAATTATGGGTACTTTCTGGATGGCGGGGAGAAATTACACACAAACGAGAGCTATGCTGAAACTGCTGAACGAATTGGGAAAAGTGCTGAAATGGAAGAAAAAAAAAAAGATGAAGCAGCTCCAGCTTGTTCTGTACGGAGAGGTAAAATTGCAAAAAGAAACAGACCCTAAAAGTCTAATCTGAATCATAAGAAAGCACCTGTGGTGGTATGGGCACTAATTCAGCCCCAGTGCTTACTCCAAAAGCCTGCCAAGAATGCACTCCAACAAAATGCACCTTGCTTTGATTTAGAAATAGTTACTGAGGTGGGGTGGGAGTGTTCATTATCCATATATTTACAAGAAATCTGAAGCACGATGGGTGTGTTTTCTGGGTTGAGTTTTGATCTAAGTTTAGTTCTGCCTCAATGCAGAGGTCAAAATGCTGGGAGCAGTAAGCAAGGTAATGGACCACAGGTACCTGTCCAAGGAACGGCCGAGAATAGCAAGATAGTTTAAACCAATTAAAATCGGAACATTTTCCATTAGACTGTGAGAAGACTGCCGCTGCGAACAGTGAATCAGTGACTGCCGCTCAGTTTTATGCCATGCATTGTTGTTGCGTAGCCTTCATTGAAAAATTCTGTTCACCTTGTACAAATGCACCTATAAAACGACACAAGATCCATTTAAAATATGTTCATTCGCTGTCTTGAGATGTCTAATGATTTTTTTTCCTTTGGTGAAAGAATAATTTGACGTTAACTTTTCCTTTGAATTTTTTTAATGGAATGAATAAGAATTAAATGAATAAGATTTAAAACAACGCTTTAAATCCTAAAAACGACTCAAGACAGATACCTTGATGTCTGATCGTATTGTATACGTGGCACTATTACGACCAGGGCTTTTAATTATCATTATTATTGTTATTATTATAATCATGTTTTTCAGTTATATCCTGGGCGACTCCTAATGAGTTGCAGACGTGATATTCATTGCGAATTCCTGTTGTAGCAGTGCAGATAAGTTTCATTCATAAGTTGCGTCCTTTACTGTTACTGTAAATTCACATATAAAATCCCAACAAAATAGGATGTATAGTTTATTATATGTATAGTAAATAATCGCATAATCATTCCACCTGTTTCCGAGTTCATCATATGTTTTGTTCACCAATGGCCGTTACTGTGAAACTCTGTGTGGTACAAATGAAAAAGTCAATTTTTGGCTAAGCTTCACTGCCATCACTTTACTGTTGCCTCTCTTGGAAGGCTCCATCTACCTGTATGCGCTTGATTTCTGCTTACGAATCAGCTGTGGGCGTTGCAGTTGTAGATCCCTCCTTCGAAACCCTCGTTGGTTCCACCGTGTTAACAAATTCGCTTAAACGGAGACAACGGAGTGCGGGGAAAGGACCAGTACGAAGTTATCTTTCATTCCTCGCTGCTGTTTAGAGGAGTCCAAGACAAGAGCCGAAAAGTCTAAAAAACGCTGCTGTGTTAGTGAAAGAGGATTACTTGTGAATTTTAAAATGATGAAGTTTGGTCCGTGGTCAGCCGAGGTTAGGACAAGTGTCGTGGATCCTTGAAGTCAGCATGATTTGCCTCGCCGTAGCCACTTGAAATTCTCGTCCAAATTGACTGCTGGAGAGGAAAACGGGGTCGAACAGCTGGTTTGGTTGGGACGCTGAAAGATGAAGAGTGAAATGATGATGACCTCCTTTTTCCCGCTGAAAAAGATAAGACGAAATGTCAAGTACCTTATTTTTGGCGCAGTGTTGATGACTGGAGTTTTGGCTGCCTATCTGGAATTTGTTGCAACGACAAATACGTGGAGCGACAGCACCCGTAAGTTGTATCCTGTTGTTACGAATGCGGTGTCCTTGTCTGGTTTGCCATCAGTTGTTTCATAAATGCTAGTGCTCCCAAAGTTTTGGTTGAGATATATAAGCCAAATACGTTGTTTTCTCTGCCTTCAATACAGTGTCACCAAGCAAACTTATTCGTCCCTTGTTCTGTGAGATTGTTTTTGTGAATGCGGAAAGTTTCATCAGGTTGAAGTTTAAAAAAGTAAACGTCAAGCAACGACAAACATCAATGAGAAACAACACACACACACACACACACACACACACACACACACACACACACACACACACACACACACACACACACACACACAGAGTGGCATCAGAAGGCTGAACTGTTTGGACTCCGATGAAACGGATAATTCATCGATGAGAGAATTAAAAGTTCATGGAGTTGAAAACCAGGGATCAGAAAGCTGTCAAATATATATTATGCAGATTAACAGTTTATGTAGTGTAACTTACATAATGTATAACACACAAAATATTGATATTTTGTCCCCACCACTGTAACCGTGCTGTAAATTGTAAAACGTAAACAAAGAGGCTGCAGATAGCGCATCTTCTTGTTTGTTTAGATGTAAATGAGCTTTGCAATGCCCGTACACTCATATCAAGCCTGGGTGTAAAAATATTTTTCCTGTTGTGGTGTGAGCAACAGTTATTTACTGCAGCTGTCTGAGAGAAATGGAGTCCGGTCGAGGTCGGGAACACCGTTTCAGATAGCTGAAGTATTGTTGGGTCAGGGGGCCCTTGGAGGGTGTCAGGCTATTGGGAGAGGGTCTGTTTGACCCCTAACCCCTGTGAGGTCCGATGCTCTTAGGTCCTGGGGTCTGCTGTGTTCTCAGCCGCGTACGCCACATGTCGCCGCCTCCGGCTGTTCTCAAACAACAGGTCACAGCGACCCGATCACTTACCCCGAATCAGTGAGCGCATTTTATGTTAAATAGTTGCGGTCAGCATTACGTGACGGCACACTGATCCTGGACTGTTGTCAGCAGAAGAAAGCACTCACTTAGAAATGTGAGGGGCATCTGTTGTGCCGTGGAAACCCTATTGTCCCTGCGGTCAGCGGAGGAGGGTGGGGGGCTGGTGGGACACTCAACAGTAGGACCCCTCAAAAACAGGGCTGAAAAAAACAGGGAAAAGCACTTTGAATGAGTTTGCTAATTAATAGTGGGATATGCCACAGGAAATGCGCACAGTGAAGTTATACAATATCTTGCAAATGGAACCAATCACGTTCCCTAATTTTGATGTGCAGTCTAGCGTATGACATAGTCACTGTGACAATGCATTGATGCTTTGTAATGCACTGAGTATCCCGTCTGAGTCCCTTTATGTAGGTGTATACGTGAATGTTATCATACACCTATCTGTCTAGAACTTTTCTTTACCTGCAGATTCCTTCCTTTGGACATACAGTTTATACAAAAGAGAAACAGTCCATTGCCAAGAGATCTGTCTGAACTCTCTTTTTCTTTTTCATGCTTAATAACGTTTATCCTCAGCTTTTGTTCGTTCGTCACCAAAGGGCCATTGTCACCCGCTCGTTCTCGCCTGCTTCCTACTGCAAGGCTATCCTGCTGCGGGACACCTTACACCAGGGCAGTCTTTTGTTCCCGCTCTCGTTTATCTGCCCCTCATGCAGCTGTGTTTTACTCTTCCTGCGCTCGGTGATGTGTGAGGTCGCCTGCTTCCTGTGCCTCCGTCACACCCCTGCCCCGCACTTTCGCACCCCTACAAAAACTTTGTTCCCGCATTGGGATGTGACCACCCCGTGTTGGCTCCTGGCTGCTCAAAGCGGTCGTTGAATTGCTATGCACGTGCCTCTCCTTGAATCCCATTCAACAGTGTTGGGGTTGTCTGTGCCTTGTTATACCCCTGCTTGCTAACTAGACAGTACTTGTGAACTTCAAGGTGTAATTTTTGTGTCTGGGTAGCAGTGTGGTGTAGTGATGAAGAGCAGGAGGTTTCCAGTTCAATTCCCCACTGGTCCACCGCTGTTGTACCCTTGGGCAAGGTACTTAACCTAGAATTGCCTCAGTAAATATCCAGCTGTATAAATGGATAAAACTGTAACCTAAATAAGTCGCTCTGGATAAGAGTGTCTACTAAATGACAATAATGTAATGTATTTGTAATGTAATGTATTACTTTGCTACAGTTGTCAGTGTGGACACTAGCTTTAAATCTAACAAAGCACGGACACTGAAGGAGGGGAGATTACTGTGCCACCACTTTTTTGCAGCCAATGCAGCTTTGAGAAAATTAAGGCCTTATTTTTAGCTTAATTGTTAGTTACAGTAATACTTTAATGAGTGACCAGTCGCTGCTTGTGTGAGAAGACACACTGTCCTTCCTCAGAATTAAACTGCATTCAGACTGAAACATCTCCAAGCAGCACACCCATAGTATAGTTAGAATGGAGCTGTTGTGGAGCCCTGTGCACTCTCTGTCAGCAAAACCTCATTCATTACAATGCCATTCATTGAAAGCTGCTATTTTTATTTCTGCGCTGTAGTTTTCCATTGTGAGTTTGAAGGCGCTTCATAGAAATGTCAGAAACCAGATTGCAGTGACATTTCTTTTCTGGACTACTTACGTATGTGAATGAAAACCCTCAGTCAAACAAGGTTAAAAAAACAAGACTCAGAGGAGCGCTGCTGGTTGAGTTCGGCTTGGTTTGACCACGTTGTGTATCTGGTCAGAAGGGCAGCTGCAGGAAGTGCTTCAGGCCAGGTGGAGCCATGCCTGAAGGTCATGTGAATACTGCAAAAACCACAGCCACATAAGGGTAAAGCTAAAGCCGTACTAGTGTAAACAAGGGACAAGAACAGATTTCCTTACTTTTCATGGACAGACAGCTGGTGAGTTGGCTTGACCCCTTACCTCTCACACTCATTTTTCCTCCAGCTGTGTGAGTGTGTGGATGGGTGGCTGTGGATGTGTGTGTTGGGGTGGGGGGTTGCTGTAATGGCTGAAGGGTTGGTGTGAAAATTCACATGTTCCAGTGAGCTCCTTGCTTAGAGGGGTGGGGAGTATGTGGGGGCAAGAATTTAAGGTTAACTTCAGCAACCTGGACAGGGAAGGTGCTGTAGTTGCCCTTCTTCTCGACTGAAAGGTCATGATAGGCATAATGGGTTCCTGACCGCACTCAGGAGATATATATAACTATTCAACTTTGCGGTTTTGTTAAATAGTAACTACTTCCTCATTTTGATTGTGATATTGTATGACTATGGAGTCCTCTGAGGCACCCGAAGTCCTGAAAGGGTAAACCAGAGGGAAAAGTGATTGAGGAATGCCGCTTTCTACACAGTAACATTTTATCAACAGCAACACTACCCCAGAATCGATTTCATTGTTTGAATTAATTATCTGGTGCTTTTCGTCCGAGTTCTTATTTTGGAGGTTGTTTACTCCAAAAAGGGTGGCATTCATCGTAAGGTAACCCTAGCAGAAAGATTAGTGGAGTGGCTACCCTCCCTCAAGATAAACACAGCGTTCCTGTTGAACATTTACGCCTCACCTCAGATGAAGCGGGTCTTTCTTTGAGGGGTTTAGATTGTGGGAGTGGTTTGCTACAGGGCATGTGGAGAGGGGTGGCAGAATGCCCTTTACCTTTTCAATGTGCTTCGTGTTTAAAACAAGTTCCTCGGTGCTGGGTAGTTGTGCCAGTGTTTTGCGTTGGGTGCATTACATTACATTACATTACACATTACATTACATGCATTTAGCAGACGCTCTTACCCAGAGCAGCTTCCATCACAATAGAACATAAGTGTATCCATTCATTTTAAACGAGCAACAGTGTCAGACCAGGCTAACAAGGCTAACACTCCTAGACCAGTGAGTGTGAGCATAACGCTATTCAAGCCTTACCACAAGTTAACTTGTGGTACGTTTGACAAATGAACTAATGCACCTTGCAGCAACGGGCCCAGGAGGAACTGTAGCCCGAGCTGCAGGCCAGACTCTGTCACTGAGGCCCCTGTCAAATGCACTGAATGGGAGACAGAAGCAGTGGGTATTAGATGCAGACTTGATTAGCGCCAGGGCACCCAATCCGGCAGCCTTTCTGTGCTAAGTAGGGCGACGGAGGTGTGGTGTCGCCGTCGACGCGGCCGGAGCGCTGACAGACGTGGCCTCACCCCGCAGGTGAGCGGGTCACCCGCGTGTTACACGCTGTGAGCACCAGCACCCGTGAGTGAATCTGACAAAACTCCTTTTTTGAAATGTTAAGGGCTCCCTTTTGATGTAAATGGTGGCCCGGCCTCATTGTGTGCTTATGTGACGGTGCATGTGAGTGTTTTAAACTTCAATGTTAGGGCAAGAAAGAGTCTTATTTGACAGGTAAGTCAGGCACAGGTACATCTCCCTATTCATGTCTATTAGCTGCTCCTGCCACACATCAGCCCTAAAGTAGTTGGTGTGAAAAGGTGTGAAGAGCGCGGTGGGGGGTCATTTGTAAGACCCTTTAGTGCCCTGATGGTCTCTGCTAGCCTGCATTCCATAGCTGTTTATCAAGTGCCCTGAGGGGAACCGAGAGGTGAACAGCAGCAAGAGGAGTGTAGAGGAGAGGGTCCTATTAAATTAGCACAGGCCACTAACTCCTTTAATCACACCTCCCGTCCTGTGGCTGCACGTCTTGCCCCCCTGCCTCTGTGTTCCCCCCCAGTCCAGATGGTGGAGAAGATGGAGACACTGATGTTGACCAGCGTGACAGTTTAGCCACTGATTTGTTTGCTCGTATTGTTTGTCTGCGTTTATTGTGCGCGAGGGCATTTAATGGCCATTACTTTCTGCCTTATCGGAGTATGCCAAATGACAGGTGCTGGTATGTGTGCACGAGTAGGCTGTTTTATAACCCAGTAGGAAATGAACAGCCCTGCTTCAAAGGCGGGAGGCAGAGGTGGGAGTTCCACCTTATTGTTATTTGATTTCATCGCCACTGTTTGCAGGGCCCAGCTTTCCAAAGGACACTGTTTCAGAGGGAGCAGGAGGCAGCTTTATTAGCAGCGAGGCCTTGGGTCGTCTTCTAAGAGGCGTAAAGTCAATATTGGTTTTGGGTAATTGGTCTGAGTCACTCCTCTTTTTGTTTGCAGCCCTTAATAAAACACATCTGAAGTTTCTCCATCTATCAGGTGTTGAAGTAAGGAGGTGCCTTTGTCTTTGCCTTTTGAAGTCAGTTGTGTTGCATCTGCGCCGCACAGCACATTTTTCTGATGGGGTGCTGCAAGTTCATGATCATGAGTCACTGGCTTCATCTTGCAGTTGATGTAATTTGGTGCTCTGATGAGAGTTTTGACACCTCAGGCCTTCCCAGTGTGAGGCTTGCATCACTGGAAAAAGCTGTGACAGTCCATTGAATGCACAATAGCTGTGTTTTGGATTAACAGAGAGGCACACTGAGGACTGTGAGCCGCAGAGACAAAATGTATGTGGACTGGTATCTCATCAGCTCTCTTTGGTGGTAATAGCCAAGAAGGACATGCGAGTTAATTGACAGGCAAGCATCTCCAGAGCCCTGTGGCCGTGGACTAAAACAGTCTTTTCACATGATGGGGGGGAGAGAGAGAAGTGGGGGAGGAGGTTTGCTCCTTGTAAATTTCCATGGCTGTCACATGGAGGCTGCCGAAAAAAGAAAAAAAAAAGTTGCACGCCTGCCACTCCTCCAGACCCAGGAGGCCCATAAGAGAGGGACGAAGGGCCGCAAAAGATGGGAAACCAGTTTGGATCCGTGCTGGTGGGCTGGGCTGGTGGGGTGTGGGGGGAGGGTGCTGTGGTCGCCGTGGAGCAGGGGAAGCAGAAAGGAAGAAATGCTCTTCCAGTTCACTGGGGTGTCAGATTTATCGGGCCTGATGGCTGCGGTGCACACTTAATCCCCCCCACCGGCAGCCGGGGCACACACAAACTCAGCCAGCGCCCGACCAATTAGAACTGACTGCTTATGCGCCGAAAGCCATCTTTTTTATTTGTAGTGGGAGTTCCACCTAGACTAGGCTTGGAGGCTCAGAGTCAGACTTGCCGATTCTTCGGTAGAGTAATCACAAGATACCCTTGTAAATGTTGTTTTTGGTACACAGACATAGTTAGGACTGAGTGTATGACTCATGCTTGAGGAAATGCAGTTCATTTTCCTTTGAGTTTCCTTGTTAGTTGCTGAGAACCTGGTTAATAAACACTTAAAACTTCTGAATAGAAGTTCCACTCACTCTGAATGTCTGTAAATTCCTAACTCCTTTAAGAAAGGCACCTGTTTTGTTGTTTTTAATATTCTCCCCGCTTCCTTATTAAAGCTGTATTGTGGGTTTGACCTTGAGATGCGTGGAGGTCAAACGGTGCTGAGGCAGCGTTAATAGAAAGCGCTGCATTATTGATGGAAGCTTTGGCTGCCCCACCAGAGGTAATTTGGAAAGGAATTCATGGTTATTATGCAGCCCTCAGATTTCACTCAGCTGTGCACCACTTGTTCCCTGCACCTATGAATGTTCCATATTCGTAACCCCGGTACCACAAGGGAGGTCAGCGCTGCCCAGGCTTCATTTAGATGTGGTGGAAAAGACTCGGCTGGTCCGCGTTCCAGTTTTCGTCGGTAGTCCCAGTGAAGCTGTCCCTCTCCCGTCGCCTCCGATGCACGCTTTCCCCCATGGGGGAACTGGATAGCTCTCTGCTGTCAGGAGGGATCGGGTGGCGTCTCCCTTTCCGAATGTTGAACCATCACGTAGCGGCCAGGTCCGCTGTGAGTCGGGCCTCTCGGGCCCCTCACTTGCATCCGATTGAGTGTGGTGTGGGGGCTCCCGTTTGTAGCCCCTCTCTGCAAGTGGAACCGTGCCAATCCATGCTGGCACAAGCCACGCCAGAACCTAGCAGGGACTTGCTGAGAAGGATCGATCTGTTTCTGTTTCAACTCCAGGACTCACATGAGTTTGAAATGAGTTTGAAATGATGGAGTAATGCAATACACCCAAGCATAAGCAAAACAATGTTTACAATTCAATGAAGAAACGCATATTTTATAGTCATTTTCTATATAAAATTATTTTAGTAGCCCTAAAGCAAAGTGTAAAACATTCAGTGTTTGGACTTAGACAAAGATCATCAGTGTAGTTACATAACTGCATTACTTCTTTGTGTATATTGGAAATTGTACATAATGGGAGAATAGAATAAGGATTGGGGAGTGCTCTATAGCCAGATTCTTTCATTTCCTCACAGTGAACCAGTGTGATTCATTAATGTTTGTTTGTTTCATTAATGATTTCCTTTTATGTACCCTTTTCAAATAGTTTTTCTTTGGCCGAAAATTGGGAAAAAACAAAAATCATATCCTGGCCAACAATCCAGCCTGTGAGAAAGAACATGTTCCAAAAACATGATTAGAAGAACGATAAAGATCACCACCTCAGCTATGTTTTACACTTCTAATCACGCACGTGTGATAAAATTCACAACATCAGCAGTTATCCAATCCAGTTATCCAGGACAAAGAATGAAACATTGTACATTTCAGGCAACGTCCTTCACATGACTGATTCTGATAACATAAGACAGGCTATCAGCCCAAGTTTTGACCACAAAGGAATGTCTCTCGCCATACTCCTCCCTCATATTGCTTGCATTGACAGGGAAAGTGCCCTTTAATGAAATAACTAAACTGAGTTTCTCAGGTGTGCACTGTTAGTGTTTTGGAAGAAGAGAGGCATGTTTTTGTGAGCTGAACAGAAGTAAATGTGCATATCAGTGAATCATTGTAGTGGGCAGAGGAGCAGAATATTGTAGTATCATAGCGTCAGACCCTCAAGTTGGCAGCTGCCGTTTCCTAGCGCCTGGCAGGAAAACAGCCAGCTGTGGTGGAGCTGGGGAACATGTAGCTGAAGCTGCTCTGTGTGAACGCACAGGCTGGGTGAGTGACGTCCTGGGAGAAACTCCTCCTGCCCTGAAAGGACTTATTCCTCCAATAACTCATCTCAGCAGCGCCAGGGCCCAGAGTGCCGTCGTCCTGCTCAATCCAATCTTTTCTGACTAAATGAGCGCTTTGTTCCTCCGTCTCTCTTCCCCTCCCCCACCCCGTCTCCCCATAAACAGAGCAGCACTGAGGGATGGAGAGGAGACAGGCCAAGAGAGCAGACTTTACACTCCCAAATATTAACTCCTAGTGGCACATTTTCCTGTGCAACCAGACGCTGGTCCCAAGTAACCAGCCGAGGCTGTTTGTTGGAGCCGGTGGGTGGTCTGAACGTCAACACCTCTGCCTCCCTTTTCTGGGAACTTTTGGAAGTTAGAACCCCTTTTTTTTCCCTGTGTCCCAATATTCATTGCACACCACCTTAGACCTTTGTGCCTCTTCTCCCCCTGACCCCATTAGAGGAAATGGGAAGGTAACCTTTAGCCAGCGCTACCTACTGTTGATAGAGTAATGAGATCATCAATCAGTTCCCTCCGCGAGCCTTTCAGCGCGCCACGGAAGAGAGCGACAGCAGCACAAGACGAGTGTTGGCTCGTTCTGCGGGGGGAGACGGAAGCGTGTCCGAGCCATTAACAGCACAGGGTGTAAGGAGATATTTGAAAGGACGACACGACCCCGCATATCACGCGCTCCGAAACGACGTGACAAAAGTTTGCCTGTGTGAGCGCAGGCAGGGGGATGGGGCAGGGGTGCGGGGACGGTGGCACAAAGGTGGCCTGGTTCCCTTAGGTCGGGCAGGCAGGGTGGTGGGTGAGTTTGCGGTTGTTTTGCCCCCCCCCCGCACTACACGGGGCTGTGTCCTCATTGGGAGGGCCTTTCCTCCCGGCCTCGCCCCCGCCGGGGCCCCCTGGTCCATGGGGACAATGGGGCTTTTCTCTGGGGCCGGGGGGACGGCAGCTGCTCGGGGGATAACAGGCAGGAATGCGCCAGACCTCGAGGGCCGGCAGGCTTGCCGCCCGTGGCCTGAGCTGGCCTGGAGCCTCTCTCTGTGTCTGAGGAGTGCAGGAGCAAGAACAGAAGGACTGTTAATCACAGGTCTGGGAACAGTGTTTGTGTAGCAGTTAGGAAACTAGGCTTGTGACCAGAGCGTCGCAGGTTCTAATCCTAATTGTTTTTCTCCTTTTTTTTTTTTACTCTTTGGCAATGACATGCTGATAAATGTCCCGCAGCATATATGGATACTCTGTACAGCCCAACATATGACAGCCTCCCTGGATATCTCTCTCTCCCAGAAAGATAAACAATAATAA
Source organism: Megalops atlanticus (assembly GCA_019176425.1). Lineage (NCBI taxonomy): Eukaryota > Metazoa > Chordata > Actinopteri > Elopiformes > Megalopidae > Megalops > Megalops atlanticus. The sequence continues at coordinate 11,365,794 of CM032899.1, forward strand.
CACTTAATCATGAAATAACCTTTGAGCAGAAAACTGATGTGAGGCAGAAAATGAAAGCCACACATTTTGATAATGGGGCGTTGCAGTACATTACAATGCACAGGCAGCAGGATTCCTGGTTATGGCCTCCAGTCTGTCAGGATAAAGCCGCAGAGGGGACACACGGATTTAGGAACAGCTGTCTTTACTGGTGTGGCGTCGAGACTTCACAACGGGACCTATGGCTCCTCCAGCGCTTAGCCACTTGTGTCTGTCACTCTGTGCAACTTTAGTGTTACAAGTTATGAGGAAATGACAAGGAGTAACTGAACTGTTTCTCCCTCAAAGGTGAAATGTCCTTAAGACTGACCAGGGAGCCAGTTCAAATACTAGATAACTTAGTCAAGGTGTTGCTGTAGGAGAATGGAACCAGAGGGATCCTGGCTGCAGTTCACAGAGATATGACTTGAAAGCAATTGATTTTTATTTAATCCGATAAATTTACAGCCTAGTAAATTTAATCGTTCCTGTCTTGTTAAGGTCTCAGGCCTCTAGTGTTGAAATGAAATGGAGCATTTAGCCAAGGAATGTCCATCACGCCAGTGGCACTCTGACTTTTATTGGTGTATGTTTAAACAGCGGAATTGTGTTTACGTGTAAAATTTGATATGCCCATATTGGTAGCAAAGGTCACTGTCTGTTTTATGTGTGTGTCCATCGACGGAGCTCAGATAAGGCGTGGAGTCAGACTCCTGTCAGACTCCTGGAATGAACTCCTGAGGTCCAGTGGGTTTTAGAGGTAGCCTTCAATTCATGACTGATCTAAGTGTACAATACCAGGAGTGATTATGTTGATGACAGTAATGATGACAGTGATGGTTACGAAGCCTTTAAGAGCAGAGAGAGAGGGTGAAGGCCAGCTGCTCTGTGGCCCTCAGGGACACGAGTGTCCCACTCCCATCCCACGGCGGGCCACTCCTGAGGAAGAATGTTTAGCCAGTTGTTTACATCCGCATGCTATAGCACAGCCACATGTTCTTCAGCTGTGCGCACAGGAAGGAAGTGAGCCAGGCTTCTGTTTGCAGGCAGCCCTGGCATGAACCGCATGCAAACAGTTGGCGGTTGGTGTCGCGGGGGGAGTCTGGGCTCATCGTCAACAGTGGGCATATTAAACTGGTGGGTGCCGTTTTGTGCCAGCAAAGTATCCTTGCTGTAACAGAATGGTGGGGCTCTGTGCCCCACCCTGTGCCAACTCTGTATGCCTCACTGGTGTTCCCACTGCCTGCCACTCATCAATTCGTTAGTGGGACGGTTCCAAAATTTAGGTGAAAAAGGAAAAAAGGAAGCCTGTTTAGACAGTTGTAAGGGTAATCCAGGAGGGATTACCATCGCAACTGTCCAAACAGTTCCGACTCTCATCAGGATGATAATGGGGATAAGTGTGCTTTGCAGCAGCTGTGCAATCTGTGCTTTTTGGAGAGGAACATGGAGGCTCTCAGCCTGACTGTCGAGTGTGTTCTTCTAAAGACCTGCTGCCGCCTGAAGCGACGGTCACTGTGTTTTAGTCGAAGCACGGCCGTCAAGCCTCGTCGAGCGTCCCTGTGTCTGTGCTGCCCTGTGTAGTGGGGCCTTGCCGTCGCGCTCAGGATTTGGCAGGAGTCTGATTACACTGATAGGCAGCACCTGATCTTTGGAGCAGCCTCTCTGTGCGGCGCGTAGCCCTGGTGTAGGTCAGCAGAGATCCGGCAACAGTGACACAGTCACTGTGGCATTTTGATGGGTATCTTTCTAATGTTCATGTTCATTTACATAAACACGCTCAGCTACTGTTTCCATATGGGCCTTGTTCTTCTCCGCATATCAAAGGGAGAATCTGTGGGTTGGAATACTGGAGTTTGCAGCAGAAGAACTTGCCTGGCTGGATTTTGGAATGGCAATGGTGTTTCAGTTCCCCTCACAGTTTATCCAGTTAAAAGATCTCTCTGTCTCCTTCTGGAGCTGCAGTGTTTGTGAGCATGCCTGGGTGTGTGTCATTAGTGGTGTTGCATTACCATTGAAGTGTACCCGACTCTCCAGGTTTCCTAACAGTAAGGGCCTGCCCCCACAAGGCTAACCTGGTCTGAGGTAGACCTGAACACTAATGCAGTTCTCAAGACGGTGCCGTCCAAAGAGACTCATCTCCTATCTTCTAAATTTGTATGTTTCTGTTTACGACATATGGCATTCTGTTCATCTTTAAAACAAACTAGGGATTGCTGGCAAGTTGGAAAGTGGTGTCCATGTAGGAGAACACAGTAAACAAGTAGCTTTTAGATAAATGATAAAGTGCACAGGAAACTTTCAAAAAAGATTTTGAGATATGAAAATATGAAAACATGTAGAAATGGACTTTGAACTGGAATAAGGCCCAGGTGTTTGCCGAAATGTTAATTCATATGCAGTGCATCGTTGTTCTTTTCTATCAGTGGGCATGATTCAGCCGGACCCTCTGCCAAGCAGACATTGACTTGACCTAAACTGTCTGGACTGTAATCGTACCCCGCAGTGGTTAGTCTTTTCCATTTCAATGTGAGTTTGTGTACACCTCCTTAAATTTTAATGAAAGATTCAGTCTCAACATGCAGGTCAGTGCCTTTAAATATGGACCTCTTACAGCATGAGAGAACTTGCTTAGTCACCGTGGAAACTGAGATAACCGAAACTTCTGGTAGATTATCATTGTTTATCTGATACCCCTTCTGCTTTTATGCGATGAAACTTGAGATTTTACTGATTGCTTTGCAATCTGGTTGAAATCTGTACTTCAGAAGAAGACAGGGCCGCTCAGAAAATCTATAGACTGAATGCAGTGTCAGCATTTGTGGAAGCATTCTGCACATGATTCTGCTAACACCAACACCAACAACAAAATGGTTCAGCAAAAGCATTTCCACCGATAGTAAGAGAGAAGAGAGTACCTGATTGCTCAGTTCGCGAATAGGAATACCGGCCGCTTTTTCCGCGCTGGGCTCATCTGCTATAAATACCCTGTTTGTGTAGGGGGTCAGGGCAGGGTAAAGCCACCACAGGGGCAGACCCAGGGCCGCAGTGCAGGCCAGCTCTCCCCGCCCCGGGCCTGGAAGCCACAGCCTCCACCCTGGTGGCAATGCACTGGGGATAATGACAGGCCTGGAGCCCTCCCTTGTAATTAATCTCCGCCCCCAGCTCCCTGGAGTCAGGGCGGCCATGTTCTCATTGCCTCACATTGGCCCGTGTGTGCCGGAAGCGCCCTGAGGCTGGGGTTTGTGGGAAAGTTTGGGACGGCGTGTGCCTCTAGGGAAGGGAAAAGGCAATCCTGTTGGGTTTGGGGCCTTTTCCTGCGTGCTACCTAACAGCTGCTGTTTGTGGACACGCCTCCTGGAAATGTGTCTGAGGTTATTAGGGTGCTGCTGAGGTGTTAGTAGGTGGACTGTTGCGCCCCTTTTGACCTGGGTGACTGGGAATGAGTGTGAGATGGGTGTTTGGACCCTGGACAGGTGGCTGCTGAGGTTCTCAGTCGCACTGCTGTAACAGCTGGTCCTGCGTGAAGGGGAAAAGTTACATGCCAGACGCAAGCAAGTCACCCTATTTGCATGGCAAATGAAGCATGATAACGACTGGTTCACAACCTTGTCGATTCAAGTGTAAAAATGAGGCACCTATAGTCCTCTGATGATTGGCGTGACAAGAGTTTCCTTTTAAGCATTAAAATTTCTATTTTTGCTCTGTCAAGAAAGAACTTCTATCCTCGGGTGTTCAACAATTCATACAGTGATTTGAATGCCCTCTGAACCAGGAAGGAGCACAATTTGTTTAGATGTTTACATATATATAGCTACCATTTTATCTTTTCATTTTGGGACAGATTGATGGCCTTCATTCTATCATTTGTCCACCTTTGAAACTTTTATCAATAAATGAACACCTTTTCCAATAACACGGTAAAAAATGGCTGTCCCTTTTCTGTCAAATCATTAAATACGAGAGCAGACTGTTTCTATTCTGAGACTGCAGATTCTACAAGCTCAGACCTGCAGATGAGCGGACATGCTCGTAGCTACCTTTTCTTTTCAAGTGAGCGCAAGCTTGATCAGAGGGAAACATGAAAGCTATGCGGTAAAGTGTTTGTGTGGCAAGTCCAAACCGCAAACATGTAAGAGGAGACACCTTGCCAAAAAAGACATGAATTAACAGACTGTTCAAGTTGAACTCATTACAAATGTAATTCTTCTGAAGTTGAAATAAAAAGGAAAATTGCTGTTATCTCTTCATATTTACCGAATAGAGCCATACAGAAAAACATATAGCATGTCTAAAATAAAATAAAATGGCCACACTACAGGCTAAAGAGCAATTTCTCAAATGTGTGTGTGTGTGTGTGTGTGTGAGTGTGTGTGCTTGGTGTAAACAATGTACTGTGCTTAATACAACACTGCACCACCTAAGCTGATAGGAAACCATCTGGCGCTTTTTTGATTTCAGTTGATCAAGTCAACCGTAACAGGATCAGCTAAATTTCCCCGGTCTGCTGTGTCATAGCTGCAGTCTGTTATTTAACTTGCAGTCCCAGTGCCGGTTCAGGCTGATTTGCTTCTACAAAAAATTGCCTGCAGGGCAACAGGCTCGTTGTGATCATGTAAATTTCATATGTGGCAGGTGGGAAACCAAAACTAGGCGTTACAGCTTGAAGGTTATTCTTCCTCTGCATTCCGCTCTTCAGCCTACATTAACTTCCTGAGAGCTGTCGGCTGTCTGTGCTTGTAAGTTCTCATGAGGCCTCTCACTTTAAGCCAGTGTAGCTGTGAATGGCAGGGCTACTCCTTCAGACTCACAGTACTGCTCTCCCCTCTGCCTCACTGCTTATCAACAGAAGTCACTGGTTACGTAATCTGAAATACGTGCGCGATTTGTTTCATGGGGCAGCTGATTAATAGGTTTCCCTGAGACCTACAGGAGTGAAAGTGGCCGTCTCTGTGCGATAGCTGATCTGAGCTCCTCTCCTGACTCTTAATGTGGTCTTCCTCTCTCCTGGAAGCCACTCAGAGCAGGAAACTCTAAACCAGGACAGATCCGCTCACATGGACTCGGCAAAGCAGGATGCAGTGACCTCAGTATGTATGTTTTATGTCCCTGTCCTGTGTGGTAATGTGTGCTTTAATTAAAAAAAAACACACTTTTCAAATGTACCCCGTGAAAATGAAAATGCCATGTTATGTTGCCTATTTGCATAGCAGACTCTCTCATTACATACTACTAGCTTAGCTTAAATTTAACATTGTACAGCTGGGTATTTCCTTTTGCCATTAGGGTAATGAACCTTGCTCAAGCAACCTTGTGGATCCATAACCATCACTCTAAAATAATGATATTCCCTGTTTGCACAGGTCTATAACTTGTCCTGACAAAGGCATTGGCAGGCAGAATGAGCAGCATCTGTGGCTTCTCCTGTTATAAGAAGGATGACTAAAGTAGAGCATAAATGTAGTGCATTTGGTGTCAAGTCAGGAGGAAGAATGCGGCTAATGGTTTCTTCATGACAAACAGTGCAGAGGTCGTCCTCTTCCTTATTGTTCACAGCTCAGTCACCACCATTTGCTCATCTTCTGCTGCTTACCGAGGTTTGTGTACATCCAGACTGTTTGCTGTTGGCAAACAGGGGTAAAACTAAACTGTTTCTGTTTTAGTGAGCCGGTTTTCTTTCTGTCTTGAATTGCAGAATTCAGCAGTAATGAGGTGAATCCCCCAAACAGACCTGCAGCAGGCAAGGTAAGGAGCAGAGTGAATAACACTGAAAGCGAATACATTTCTGAATCTGATTAGTGAGGGAAACATTGCTTAATGTTCTACTGTGCCTCAAGACCGTCAGGGCCGTTAACAATCACAAAGCCACAGCACTGTAAGTGGCTTCAACAGCCAAGCTGAAGCAACTGTGTATTTAATAATGCTGGCAAGTTTACTTTAAAATAGCCAGTCAATATGTCTCCTTTCCCTCTCTCTCTCTCTCTCTCTCTCTGTCTCCTTGTCTCATTCTCTCTCTTCTGTGTGCTCTATTTCTCCCTCCCTCTTTCACCTTTGATCCTTGTCTCTGTGTTTGTCTCCCCCCCTCTCCTACCACTTGCATTCTCTCTCTCTCAATCCCTGTCTCTCTGTCTCATTCCCCTCTGTCTCTATTGCTTTCTCCCATTCTCCTTTTTTCCCTCCTACTCTCTCCCTCTCTCAGCTGCTGTTCCTCTTTCTGTCTCTCTCGTGCCTCTTTGTTTGAATATTTTAATGTGTAAAGTGTTTGAACACGTTTAACCCCCCCTCTGCCTGCCTGTGTGTTTGTGACTCCAGTCTCCCAGCGCGGATGGAGAGAGCGGATTGTGGCGGTCCCGGTTCACTCCGCAGCCCTGGAGGCCAGAGGTAGGGTTCCCCCCCCGAAGTGCAGCTGCGCTCCCCTCACCTCACAGGAACCTGCCCGCCCCCGGGGCGCTCGCAAATCACGCTGCATCTGTCCCACGAGGGCCGGCGGGACCCGTGCTGTCCGCTCCCTCTCTGCGGCAGGCTGCCCCGCCCCCGTTTGAAGCCGGGGCGAAACTCCCGGGAGCCCCTCGCCCTCTCCAACACGGGGCCTCGGCTGGAATTCGCATCAGCTGGTGGAGGTCCTGCTTCCTCTTTGGGACAGAGCACCGGAATGGACAGGGTCAAGGTTTTCAGCCCAGTGCAGGGGTTTGCTGGATTCCCCCGGATTTGTTTGCACTGCCACAGTGCATTCTCTTGCATTCCTATGTTAAGTTTACCCCCAGCTCTCCTTCACCTGTTGCAGTGATTCTGATTGTTGTCACCGTTGTATAGCTTGTATGGGCAGAAGTCTGATTCCCTTCTGAAGCTTGTATAAACTGTAGGTCTATTTCAGGAGTTCAAATGAGGAACAGGAGAGATCACATGGTAATATGAGGAGGAAATGTGCCATGTACTAGTCATAGCATGCATTGTCTGGTGACACCATGTTAAGGGCAGTCTGCTTCACTTATGGGTTGTCTCTTGGCATCTCACTGAGAGCACTTGATTGGCCCATTCTACCTGTAAGCAGGGTTATATGCTGAGGGGAGTTGAGGTCCCCTCCCTACAGCCTGGCTAAGCCCGGTGGGGTTAACAGCAGGAACACGTGAGAATTACTGCAGGGCCTCTCCACTATAACAGACACTCTAACTTGCACTGTGTCGGTTATGCTGAAGAGGAAGTATGGAGGGTGAAGTGGAAAAACACAGCGCCCCCTATAGGCGGAGGCTGGTGCTGCAGTTCGGATTGAGGACACCAGGTGATGACCCTCAGCCTTGCATTGTGTTAGTCTGTTTACCTGATGTGTTCAGACTGGTCTGCAGCTCCGAACTCCTGCCTCTGACAGGTAGATGACGAGACCCACACCTAGGAGTCTCTATTCCCTCTTACTTACACCAGGGTGGGACCGTTAGTATAGGCAGTTTATAATGGCTGTGGACCTGGGGCTGAAGACACAGCTTAACACTTGAATCAGAGGGCTCAAAGCAGAAATACCCCCAATCTAGACAAGTTGAAAAAAACAACATGAACGGTTAAGGCCACCTTCTTCAGTCTGATGGGGGAGGGGCTTCCTCTTTTGAGTTTTCAAATCCCTTTGGTGTGGCTAAGGCAATGACCTTTAAACCTTCTCATTTGGGGTCACCAAACCACCCACGTCTGTAGCATACCAGAGCCTTTTCCTGTTGCATGTATGAAGGCAGACAACTTAACGCTCTTTCCATGTCGTTATGAGCGGCCAACCAGTACGGCTATGGAGTCCTCCTCAGTCCCACAATGCATTGTTTCTGTTGCCCTCTCCTTCCCTGGCATTGATATGTTGATGGGGTTGTACTCTGTGGTCAGCAGTGCCAGCAAATATAATAATGAGCCACTGTATTTGCTGTGTGTACGTGTGGGCTGACTCTCCACAGCTCTTCATTCCACTAACACTGACATATTAAAAAGAAACGGGGTCAACCGATGCACCAGTGCTCACTCAGTGAGGATGCCGCTGCTAAACAGCTTCAAATGCAGAGTTGCAATGAAAGTCTGTCTCAGACCCAGTTGTGGGTGAATTGCTGATTTGACAGAGATGCTCATGTGAAAGGCTAATCAGATGTTGTCTCTCTCTTTCTCTCTCTGCAGTATAAAGGTCAGGCTAATTTGCACATTTTTGAAGACTGGTGTGGAAGCTCCACTCTACAGCTGCGCAAGAATCTCCACTATCCCCTCTATCCTCACGTGAGCAAATCTGCCGTCCTGTCTAATGCCAGCCCTCGTGGGGAACTGACCGCTCGCACGCTCACACACATGTGCACACACACATTCACGCCAATGCACACTGACACTCTTGCACGCGCACACAATACACAGACGCGTACACAAACACTTGCCCACAAAGATCCACGTATGCATGTGCACTCACATGCGCACGCACACACACACACACACATACACACATATGTATGTACACACTCTCTCTCTGTTATGCCATGGCAGTCTCTCTCTGTCTCTCTTATTCAGTGACAGACTCACTTTCTCTCTCACACTGTTACACTGTGGTAGTCTCTCTGTCTCTCTTGCGCAGTGGCAGTGTCTCACTGTGGTGTGAGACTGTCACAGCAGAGGATGTGGGTGATTGCCGTTGCCATTGTCTGCGCAGGAAGAGATGAAAGCGCCCGCAGATGCTGTTGTGTAGAAAGAGAGAAGGAGAGAAAGAGAGAGAGAGCTTTCTGCTTTGACCACTTCATCACCTTTTGCTGTGCCCTCTTCCACCTGACAAACGGAAACCTTCCGACCACAAGGCGGTAGACTGATAGACTACATGACTCATCTTGAGAGAGTGTCTCTGCAGATTTTATCCCTCATGTGTGCAGATTTTATCCCTCAGTGTGCAAAATCTGGATATAGAATGTAGATATATAGATATAGAATGTGGGTGTGCATATCATGGGAACTGCCTTTCTGGCCCTTGATTGGAGAGTTTATGCCAGCCCTGTAATCACTGATTCGTAGGTTTTGAGCAGGCAATAGTGAGTCCATTCAAAAACGGTCTGAAGCGGTTGGAGTCATTTCTTTAACAGGGGAGAGGAGCTTGGTTTAGATAGAAGCAGACCGTTGTGGCTGGCTGACGTGACCGATGCGTCGCCTGTTCCTGTAAGCTTTGCACGTCATCAGCAGCGCACGCTACCGTATCATGGATGACACCACGCTGACGTGACATCACGCGGTCTACATGAGCCGTGTAGCAGCAGTTGTGGTCACACCCAGCAGAGATGGAGCGTTTGTGTGCAGTTACCGTAAACGAATTTTCAGCAAACGTCATCTATTATATGTGAAACAAGTACACTATATGGCCAAAAGTATGTGGACACCCCTCATAATTATTGAGTTCAGGTGTTTCAGCCACACCGATTGTTAACAGGTGCATAATATCAAGCACATAGCCATGCAATCTCCATAGACGAACCTTGGAAGTAGAATGGATCGTACTGGAGAGCTCAGTGACTTTAAACGTGGCACTGTCATTGGATGCCATCTTTGCCACAAGTCAGTTTGTGAAATTTTTTCCCTGCTAGATCTACCCCGGTCATCTGTAAGTGCTATGATTGTCACGTGGAAGCATCTAGGAGCAACAACAACTCAGCCACGCAGCGGTAGACCACGCAAACTTACAGAGTGGGGCCACCGAGTGCTGAAGCGCATAGCATGTAAAAACCACCTATCCTCTGTTGAATCACTCACTACACACTTCCAAACTGTCTCTGGCTGCAACATCAGCGCAAGAACTGTGCGTCGGGAGCGTCATGAAATGGGTTTCCACAGCCGAGCAGCTGCACACAGGCCCAACATCACTATGCGCAATGCCAAGCTCATATAGGTGTGATGGTCAGGTGTCCACATACTCTTGGCCATATAATGTATGTATATAGTGTATAATGGTTTTATTAGAACACAAATGATACAGAAGCTGGTTCATTATTCTAAATTATTCTGATTGCTGTGAGTGTCTCTTGGTTTCAAAATATTGTATTTTAGGGTCTCTTAAATCTTTTTGTGAAGCGCTACGCAATGCAAACTTTATAATTCACATGGTACGAGCTGTTTCTGTGGTAACTCACTCGTTCTTTGCATGCGCCGAAGGTCACTGCTTTGGTTTCCATAAGAACCTGAGTGAGGTTTTGTTGACACAGAACTACTTATTAAAACAAACAAACAAACAAAATGCACAAATTATATTTTCTTACTCAGTTATTTTTAGATTCCCTCCTCACTTATATCAGTAAGCCTTCACAGGGCATTGAACTGTGAAGCACATAATCTCAAGTATAATCAGTATATTCAGTTTGTCTCCAACACCGAGTAACACTAAATCCTAAATTGGTCTAGGTTCAACTGTTTTAAGGTGGATAGAAGTTGACCTCACAAGTCTAAAACTATTACCATGATATGACAATATCAGTTCACATTGAGGTGTTGAGTGTCCTCTAAAGGCTTATGAAGACTGAGTAACATACCAAATGAAAAAATCCCCAGTATGTGCTAACACCGCTTCCTTTCTGTTCCAGTCACGAACAACAGTGAAAAAACTGGCTGTGTCGCCCAGGTGGACTAACTACGGCCTGAGGATCTTCGGCTACCTCCACCCCTACACGGACGGTGAGTTTCCACTCTGCTCTAGCCCCCCTGTAAACGGAAGGGTGGCAGAAATTCAAACTGTGCAGCTTCCATTGTCTGATAGGCGGCTCCGATCATTAGCATTCCTGTCTGACCACTAAACCATGGGCAGGTCTGCTCTCATTACATTACATTACATCACATTACATTACATTACATCCATTTAGCAGACGCTCTTATCCAGAGCAGCTTCCAGCACAATAGAATATAAGTGTATCCATTCAAGTTGAATGGGCAACAGCGTCAGACCAGGCTCTCACTGTGGGAGCTGCAGCACAGGGGAAGTGTATGCTACCGTGCTAACCATTCAGATTATGGAAATCCACACCTGAATGAGACCCTGACCTGTGATATTAGTCAGTGAGCAGGGCTTCCGCTTTCAATAATATGACAAGCGCATGTAATCACTCTTAGGATATGAATTCTCAGATGGTTGGGGCATTTGGACAGCACTGGAGAAACACTGATTCTCTGTTGTGGGAGGTGTGGGAGGGATCATACTTGTTATGCGATAATTCAAAATAAATTTGTGGATCCAGCATGAGTGCAAATATGAGAGACTTTGTTAGCATCCACTAGGATTGAACAAATGCCTAAAATAAGATGCAACAAATGATTCCTGATTCAATTTAAAACAGAAATGAGGAAGGCAGTCTTCTTCCACCAGCTTGGTTCTGTTTGCAGCATTTGTAACCAAAAGGTCTGCAGGTTCACATCCAAACTAGGAGACTGCCGTTGTACCCTTGACCCTCTAAATTGCTCACTTGATAATATCGTAAAAATGTGAGGTATGTTAGTCACCCTGGAGACGAGTATCTGATAAACAAAAGATCATGTCACATGGATGAAGAATGGGATTGCAGGTCAGGAGGGCATTGTGGTGTAGCTTAGTCCTTAACAAAGCAAGCCCACATAAACAAGTAGAACTGTGCTGATTCTTACACATTCATTACTCAAAGTTAGAAACGGTGTGTGCTAGTGGTTTGATTGAGAGCCCAGCCCCCACTGTTGCAATACTGTGATCCGGTATATGTTGGTTCATGGACTCGTCTGACCCCGGGAGACTCATTCTGTACCTGCTGTGCTTGCTACCAATCATGCCTGCACACTGACCGCACACAACCCTAGCTGACCACACGTGAACAGAGCTGACTGCACACAGACGCCCCTGAAATGTGGCTCCTCTTTGTTCGCTGTGGGTTTCAGCTACCACTAGTCCCTGGAAATGCATATGCCACAGGGCTCTGGCCTTGTGCCACAGTGCTTCCATTGATCATATGATCATATGATCATATGATATGGAGTTAATTCACTGTAACCTTCTGGTGTGACATGAGATTTAAAGGTTATGCTGGTGTCGCATTAACTATATAGTATTAACAGGCTCTAAATAGTGACAGCGAGATGTTTTTTGATTGTAAATGACACCCTGGGTACATACTGTGTAGGTGAACATGCTTTTTTTCACAAATGTCTGGAATGTCAGGGTTTTTTGTAAATTAATTATGTGGAGCCTTTTATATTTTACACATTTGAGGGGTTGACTTCATCATAAGGCTGTTTTTTTGCAACCATGATCTCAACTCCCCATTCCAACAGACATTAAAATGGACCTTTAGGTTGATGGGTGTCAGTTCTATGACCATGTGCCTGCCTGCTGAGATTCTGGTTCTTGGTTTGACCTTTTGTACCAGGAAATGTGATATGGAGAATCTGTGTTCCAAGGGAAAGCTATAAAAAAAGTCCTTTGTTCTGAGGCTTCCAGAGCAGAATGAGCTCTGTCTCAATTTAAAGGTAAAAGTGAAGAGAGCCAGCACGCAGGAGACCTAAATACTCTCTGACCAATGCTGCTCCATGCTTCTGTGGCCCAGGGGAGTACCTGTTCGCTGTGGCCTCAGATGACAACTCTGAATTCTGGCTGAGCCTGGATGACAGTCCCCTCAACCTGAGACTGCTGGCACTGCTGGGGAAGGTGGGTACTGGGGGTGGGCAGACTACACCTACGCCTACTCTTCTGTGGAGCCCAGCTTTGCTGCTCTCCATTAGAATTTATCTGGAAAAAGTTTGTTTCAAGTGTGTGCCCTGATAATCTCACTGCGCCATCCACCGATAAGGAGCTGTGAAATGCATTGTAAAACGTTTTTCTGGAATGCGTGTGCAACAGGTATAAAGGTATAAAGGCACAATGCCGTGTGTATGTAAGTGTATGTGTGTGTGTGTGTGTGTGTGTGTGTGTGTGTGTGTGTGTGTGTGTGTGTGTGTGCGCGCGCGTGTGTGTCTGCATACCAGAAATAACCGGAAGAAGAATGTCGACAGCACGACTGTCTTCCATTCCGCATGTGTCGTCTCACCTCAGTGGCTGAGCGGAGGGTGTTTCCTGGAATGCCTGTGAGAGGCCTCCCTTTAGGGTTAGCGTCAGAGAACCGTTAGCCTCTCATGTGAACTGTGGTCAGGGTGAAGCTGTCAGGAATAGGAAATGGCAGGTCTTTGGTATTCTTACACAGGGGGCCGCAACTGTCTGTCTTGTCTTTATTGGGAAAGAGAATGGCAGTATAGATAAGGTGGAATCATGAAAGAGCGTACACAATAGACTTTGTCTTTTGTTATTTTTTTGGCATCTATGCTCTTTTGATAGGCATTATTTTCTTTTAGTGCTGGCTCTCTTCTCACCCCCCTGGTGTAATTGTGACCCTGTGCTGTCTAGAAGATTGCCTGAGTTATTGTAATGTTCCCTTTTTTTAATATGTCTTTTTTTATGCTTGCAGACGGGTGCAGAATGGGCAGCCCCAGGGGAATTTGGGAAATACGCCAGTCAGACATCCCAGCCGGTCCAGTAAGTTGGCATATCTGGTGCGAAAGGATTGAATAACACATCAAATATGAGCACTATAATTGGTTTGTCGTATCAGGGGGTGAACTGGCGTGGAGGTGGGGCAGGAGGACTGGATTGGCAACACACAGACCAGCTAAATAAATCTGTCCTTTTGGATGAGACCTTAAACAGAAGTACCATCTCAATGTGATGTCTGAGGTTCCCATGGTGCTCATCTCAAAGATTGGTTGGGGGGCATGTGTCCTGGCTAAATAAATTCTTTCCTCTCTGCCAAAAATAGTTAATGGCCCGTGCACTGGCCCAGTGGATGCCACACACACCCCCCCAGACAAATTTCTGTAAAGTAATTCGATGTCCCCCAAAAGACACAGTATAAATGGAGTTCATTCATGAATTCATAAAGCTGGAATAAACCGATGTTCACACCATGGGTCACTGAGGTTGTCAGTGGTTGGTTTTGTGCCAGATTTGGTGTGTTGCCGAATGTAAATGCAGGAGATGAGGAGCTGCAATGTAAGTAGGGTATTTTTAGATCCCGTTCCTTTTTATCTGATCTGTCTGGCGACTTGGGGAGTGTAACCAAAGCACGGTGCCAGGTAAAGGAAAAGTAGACCGCAAGGACTGAGCAATAGAAAGACGTTTGAGTTTCATGGAAGTGCTTAACGTTTGTCTTGTCATGCAAAATATCCCAGCTGATACGGAAATAAGCAGGCACCTGCTTGTCTAAGTGGGATAGGCTGGCAAAAAATAACTGTTGGGTTGTGCAAGACAAAGGAAGCTGTCTTCACTAACAAAATGACACTGCCGCTTGAGGCTATTCTGTTGTATATATACACGTGTAGTTTCTGGATGTGAACCAGGGGTAAATGAGGTGACAGGTGGTTGAAATGAGGTGGCAGGAACAACTGATCAGCTATTTCTACAGCTTTACAGTATAGATTTAATATGCCCTCTTGTGGGTGGAAGGGTCCATTGCAGGATGAAGGGTAGCTAAACCCGCAGTACCCTCACTGTGAAACACATGGGGCAAAACATCTGGCAGTTCGGTGTGTCGAAGTGAACAATACTGGCAAGGCTGGCAGCTTTTGTCAGTGCTGAGAGGGATGCATTGTGGGACAGCATGTGGAAGTCTGAGAGGTGGCTGCATCCTGTAATCCTGCTGTTGTTTGGTTGTTTGTCTTCCCTTCTCAGGCTAAGCTCAAAAGGCGCTATTACTTTGAGGTCATCCACAAGCAGAACGACAGAGGCACGGATCACGTGGAAGTGGCGGTGAGCGCTTTATCTCCACCTTATGAGTTTACAGACTCTCTGATTGCAGTTGGTGGGCTTTCTGGTCTGTTGCCCATGGCTGGTTAGGCATTGTACACCCAGACCTCTGCCCTGTAATCTCCACCTCAATATGCTTCCCTTTCATTGAAGAAGGGGCTTTGCGGCCTCCTCTAACACCCCTGTAAAACATTCAAGCGGCCCTTCGGGTTGCTGACGCAGGGTTTCGGCAAAATATGTATTTGTGAGACTATGAGGGAGAACTTCAAGGACTGCAAGAATGTTTTAGATATATATATATATTTTTAAAAAAACAAAGGTGATAACTGTATGTGAGAATATTGGAGGGAGTACAATTGCATAACATAAGCATGAAGATTGTTTAAAAATGCAGTTCTTTGCAATTAATTAAAGCATATTTCCACATACACAGTGAATACTCAGTGTAAGTACACAAAGTAATTAAAAGGGCTGTACTGTATGTCAGGTTTAAGTTCCAGACAAATATTTTTGACTACTGTCTGTGAGAATGATTGATGTCTGTGACTGACTTCTGAAAAACCTTAAATGTCAGTTGTGGTGACAGTGGTCCATTGACGTGATACTTCTATGAAAAGCGGGTCGAGGGTTGAGAAGAACCTCTGAAACCCACACTGCATGGCTGGCATTCCTCGGTTTTAAATCAAGCCCTGGGTGTTGAGATCTTTCCAGAAGTGGCTCATGGCAGAGCATCTAAAATGGTCACATTCCTGGAAGCAGTATTCATACTGAGAGAACACTTGTAGACATTGTCACATAATGTTGAGTGTAATTCTCTCATTGTACTGAATCTTCTGGAACATAGCAGACTCCCAAAAGCGAGAGGTAGGTTAACCACATTTTTGTCTCTGCAGTGGCGGCTTGTCCATGACGGTCAGCGGTTCACGGTCATCGGTTCCAAGTACATCTCCCTCTACACGAGTAAGTTGCAGAAGCAGCGGGTGTGTCAATTTGTCTGCAGCTCAGAAAAATCAGCTTGGAATTCTGGGAAACTATAATCTGTATGATACAATGAACAGTTGCCTCGGGTGGAGGTCACAAAACCACACCACAAGATATTAGAGTCATTAGGCGTTCACATCAGTCCTTTTCCCTCTTTTTACGGGGTAGGAGTTTGTTTATGGAGTTTTTTTATGATTATATTGAAATGTGTCATTAAAGGCGTGATTTCACAAAAGAGCAGCCGTGACCTGTCTTCAGTAGCAGTCTTAGATTCCCATTCAAAGTCGTCTTTGGAGCGTGATTCATTTTAAACATAACGTACCAACATACCAAGCCTACACCAAGTCAGTGGCCCTTATTAAGCTCATTATTTCAGCTCAGCGTGTCCAGCCAAATACTACCTTCATTTTCCCATAGAACAACACTTGGTGCCTTTTAATATATTTCCCCGAAGAAGCCTTTTACATGGTGTACACCATGCCCCCATAAACCTTCAAAACAAGCTTTCAGACCTCTCTTTAGGTCTTTGGAGATAAAAGCACTAATTGAACTCTCATTTAGTAATTGAATATGAGGTATTTTTGATTAGAGTTATGTTTAAATGTTTGACGAAGAATCAATTCTTTTTTTTTTGGAAATGTTTTTAATCGTAATGACAGTGATAAAGTGCCTGAGAGACAGAAATAAAGAGCGGCCTTCGTGCAGAGCCATGGGTGCCTTGGCCTGGCATAAAGAACATGGCTCTCAGAATGGCCTTAATTACAGTATAATTTTCCCATTTAACGGGGCTTCGTGGCTAACCCAAATAACTGCAACCATAGCCTTTAAGTAGTATTTTTAGCCTTTTCTCCAGTTTGAAGAGAGCCCTCCTCCTCCTGTAGGCCCAGAAATGTCCACGAGGGCCGTTCCACAGTTTCTTTTGTTTAATTGTCATACATCTGATCCAAACATGGCTGGATTTATGACTTAATGGTAAATATTAAACTGTAATATAATATGATTCATGGGATAAGCTCTGGCCCTATGAGCCACAGTGCCTCCAGCATGGCTTCCCTCGTAGATGCAAGTGGTGCTGACACACAGTGCTCCAGCTCACTGAAACAGTCAGTGCTGCGATGTAATGCACCCTTTACATACAAAACAATTCAGCGAAGCATGACATTCAAATATAACAGATTGCAGAGGCTTTGATTGAAGTAATGCCTCAGGCTGGTGTATCTACAGTGAACTGAGGACAGTGGTGGCAGTTGATCAGGGTATTTCACTCCTGAACTTGGCCTACTGCACGCATCGATGACGTCGCGATTTTGCTGCGTTTTCAGACGAGTCGGCCCTGACGATGAGCGAGGTGTCCCACGTCCCTCAGACGGCTGCCAGTCACGCGGGACCCCTCAGAGAGAGCCCCGGGACCCCTCCTCACGGGGCGGACATGCTGAAGGCAGACCCCCGGGACACGTCCTACCGCAGTGAGTGACCGCGCCCTCAGGCCCGTTCTGCTTTCCTCTCGCCTGCTCTCTGCGGCAGAAGGGAGCTGTGAAGCATGAGCCGCTGTTGTCCGTCCCGACTTCCCCTCGAGCCGTTTTCGCTTCCCCCTTTTTCCCGAAGTCGTCGGCCGCCGGCGCCATCTAGACGCCCTGACCCTCGTTGCTCTTCTCTTTGCAGTTCCTCTCGTGGACGGGGCGACTCTGCGTAGCGTCCTGCCCGACTGCGCCTACAAGCCCAGCTACACCATCAAGGGGGTCCCGCTGCTGCGCTACCAGGGCCTGCAGTTTGTGAGTGTGACCTGCCCGCCCGATCCAGCCACCCAGAACAGACCAGACTCTGCGTAAACGCTGGGACGGCACCTCGAGCCTCCTGCGTGTTGGAAGAGTCCATATCAAAGCTGCAGCTGACTGTTGCGCAGGGATGATTTGTAATCCTGGGGACACCTGGGCACTCAGTCCTTAACATTTCGAAATGTGTCTGAGTACCAGTTGTGGCTTTAGTGTGACTCAGCCTTACCTGATTTCCTTTAGCCCTTCCTTTTTCAAGTGAAGACTTTACTGACTGTACCTAGTGCATACTTGGTCTATTGAGAACCCCTTACTACTGCCTTGGAGCTATTCAGATTGCCCCTGGAGGGATGTTTAAAGCCATATTCTATTCTGCCCTCCCAGCACGCCTCCCTGACTGCGTCCTCTAAGACAGACCAGTTTGCCACAGCATCCTTCTTCGTTTCTCATGCTTTACTGCAGTGTGTTGCCTTCAGGACATGTTTACACAGGATATTTCTGTACAGAGTGACCTGGTGATTGACCTTTTTTGTTTCTTCCTTGATTGACAGGTCCACATGTCCTACATCTACCCTAATGACTACACACGGTTAACCCACATGGAGAATGACAACAAGTGCTTCTACCAAGAGAATCAGCTTTACTTGGACAGGTGAAGAGCCCGGTGATCAACCCCACTCAGTGCTGTATCTTACCAAAACAGTAACAAGTGGACATAGAATAAATAGAATTCAGTTCACAGGTTCAGTTAGTTGCAGCTAGTGCCCCACAGGCTGATTAGTGAAAGTCAGTACAGTAATGTCAGCAGTTAGAGGTCCATCACAAAGTATTTTTGGAAATTCTTCGCTTATTGAAGTATATTTAAATGATTGAAATATTCTCCTGACATTAGTCAATTGGATGTAACATAATCTCTATTTAAAGATTTGGCCCTTGGGTCGTCGTCTTACTTGAGCTGTTGCATTTTGGCACAACCTGAGACTTCCCTCTATGACTGCATTGTAATATTGCAATGCTCCTCAAGATGGCAGTATTTTGTTACATATAAAATTCACTTCTGAATTATATCAAGAAAACACCACTATTTTAGCCAGTTACATCAACAACATTTATGGACTGAAAATATGTAGATGTAGACATGTATGCAAATAATATTTCAAAGCATACAGAATTTGAGATTGATATTTGAGATGCAAGAAAAGAAAGAATAATTTTTTCTACATTTGTGCATGAAATGTGATGCACAGTTATTAACAACCTGATTGTACATTGAAAAGTAACTTTGGAAAGGTAATTGGGGGCTTGGACAATAAAGTTATAATATGGTGAGTTAAAAGTATCAAGCCTTTCTTATTTCTTTATCATGAAACTCTTCTAAACTTTTTTGGCAGGTTTGGGTTTTTCAAATACATGAAGATGGACGCCCCAGAAAATCAAGCATTTGACAGGGACGGTAGATCCTGGGACAAGCAAGGTAGAGTCAACTCCTGACGACTACATATACTCAGAAATGTAGTTCTGTCACGCTCTTAACCGGAGTGTGCACATAACAGGAGTAAGTAGGGAGTGAGGGATTTGACAGCATGTGGACTCATGTTGCTGTAATGGCCTGTTGTCTGCTGCCCCTGACAGCTGCATTGGTCGGAGCTGCCGATTGTCACTAATAAATCACACAGCTCCTACGAGCTCCGAGTTCAGAAACGACAGACACATCTTCACCTTGCCATTGCACATCTCCATTGCAGCTCTTTCCTTGGGATTCCTTAGATTGCTATGCACATATCCGGATGCCAGTGAATGTTCACGTTGGTGTTAATGAGGGTAGATTCCTTCCCGTTACTTCCTCACCTCCTTTCTGTGCTCGGAGCGATGCACTGTGCTCTTTTAGCCTTGCCAGCACAGCTGATGAGACACTTGATGAGATACGTTCAGGTGTTTAAGAGAGATGAATTCGATACTCCTTTAGTTTGGTTCGTTATAAGACAGGATGTTCTGTGCCATCTATAGCAGAGCAACTCAGTCTTATCAGGTGTAACACCTTCATTGACTTCATCAGAATAACTTGTGTTATTCAAATTACATTATCTGACTAATACAACCAATCTTATCCAGAGAAGTACACACGATGTATATTTTATCACCTGTTTATACATTTGGATTTAATGGTGAAGTACTTTGATCAAGGATACGACAACTATTTCCAAGGCAGGATTTGAACCTTTGACATTCTGACTGCAAGGCCAGTTCTATTGTCAGTGTGCTATGCAGCTGCCACAGTATTGCGGTGCTCTTGAAGTGTTGTGAATGGTGCCAGGGCAGAGAAAGAAACCGTGCCTCTACTCACACTGCATGAGGGATTACAATACTGAGTGCAATGCCACTGTAAGAATTAGCCAGCATTCTGCATTACATGACTGAGTCTGTGTATAGTATGTATTTATGAATGACTTTTTTTTTTTTTGGATGAACTGCAGCTACTAATACTCTGAGAGTGGCTTCAGGTAAGGGTGTGATTTTTGCCAGGAACATCAGTAATGAAATAATGCTTTCCCTCTGGTTCCAGATTTGGGCTTGAAGGAGAACATTTCTTTTGATGAGATCTTCCAGTACGAGGATTCAGTGAAAGAGCCTAAACCGGAGAAGGGAGAAGGGGAGACTACGGGGAGGTCCAATGGCCTGCCCGACTACGGCGATGACTACGATGACTACACCTTCAAACGGAAGAGGAAGCTCTTCTCTGAGGACCTGGCCAGCAGGACGAGGAGGAGTAGGAAGAAGGCAAAAGCCAATGAGCCGGACCATCAGGCATTGCCGGAGCAGCAGCCTGACGCAGGCCAAAAGGAAGATCCACCAATCACAGTGCAGAGCAGTGAAAAACCCAGCACTGGAAGGAGAGCTGATCCAATAGTGGGGTCCAAAATTGTCGAGCCCAGCCCCCTGTATCAGGAGAGGAATTCATCTGGGTCTGTGGAGGCCGTGAAGTCAAAGGGAATGGTTCTGGTCCAAGCGCTTGGAAGGAACACAAATCAGTTGGAGCGCCCCCTGGTGGCTGCTGCTCAAGAGGCGGCGTTAGAAAAGCCAAATGGCATCCAAAACACAACATTGTATTCCACTGTGACCTCAGCTCCGACGCCCCTCCAACAGTTAAAAGTCCCAGTCCTGAACGGGGACCGCTTGAAGCTGCATCCGAGGGCGAAGATAACTACCCCTCAGGTGGGTAAAAAGGCCACCACTGCCAAGCGCAGCCATTGGACAGCCAGGTGGGATCAGGGTCTCCAGGGAGACGAGGTCAAGGTGAGAGCGGCCCCCAAGGCGGACGCTGCTCCCACAGCCCGGATCGTGGAGGAAGGAGAGGAGCCCTGGGCGGTGGACGCGCTGCCCACCCTCGCGCCCGATGCCGCCGGCGACGCCCTGTGGCCTCTGGAAGAGGACTCAGAGGACGACGAGGACAGCCAGGGGACGGACGAGGTGACCAACCCGCCCGTCTTCGACCAGGCGGTGAACTGGGAGCAGACGTTCGACGTGGAGCCGCTGGACTTCCACGCGCTGCGCTCGGACTGGATCGACCTCGGCTGCAACGTGTCGGGCAACCTGCCGCTGAGCCCCGCCGACGCGGGGGCCGTGGTGGAGGGCTTCATGAGGAAACTGCACCAGAAGCACCCGGGGTAATGCACCTTACATTACATTAAATTACATTACAATATTGGCGTTTAGCCGACTCTCTGATCCAGAGAGACTTACATCAATTACACGTTTTTACAATGTTATCCATTTATACAGCTGGATATTTACTGAGGCAATTGTGGGTTAAGTACCTTGCCCAAGGGTACAGCAGCAGTGCCCCTGTGGGCAATCGAACTGCCAACCCTTCAGTCAGGAGTCCTGCTCCTCAGCCACTATGCTACACTGCCACCCCGCAGTTTTCTGGTGCGACTCTAGTGCACGCGTAGGTGTGTACATGCGCATATCTGCATGCATGCCTGCATGAGTGTGAGCTTGCAGGAAGTCCCTAGACACCTCAGTTTCCTGTGTACTCTGTCTGACACTGAGTGGCTGAGATGAGGCAGCGGATTAATTGTGTGCTACTTAGATGAAACATGGAGATTAAATGAAGCTGTAATTGCATCAGGCCGGTTGGGCATGGTATTGATTTTTCTCATTCTATTATGCTGTCTGACTGATGAAATGATTGTGCGTTACACACCTCCTCACAGATAAACGCTCAGAGCTTAACGGCGTGTTTGTCCCTCTCCCCCTGCTTCCCCCAGGCGTTTCTCCCTGCTGCGGGTGCTGAACGTGGAGAAGCGGCTGGACGGCTCTCAGGGCAGCCGCTACCTGCTGGAGCTGGAGCTGCAGGAGCTGGGCGGGGCCGGGGGCCGGGTCCGCCTGTCCCACTACGTCTACGTGCTCCAGCGCCACGGAGCGTCTCGACCCGTGGGACTGCAGGCGCAACGAAAGGCCCCCTGGGAGCAGGCCGCCCCACAGGAGCCCCTGCTTTGCAACCCGCTGGGCTTCTCCTGGAACCCCTCCGCCACCGTTCACTTCATCGTGCCAGGTCAGGTGCTTACGGGTCACGAGCTGGACTAGTACCCACAATGCTTTTCACGTGGGCTATAGTGACCTAGAGGGGCGGGGATCTGTTGGCTGACGTTACATTACATTACATTATTGGCATTTAGCAGGCACTCTTATCCAGAGTGGCTTACACAGGTGGCAATTTTTAAGTTACCCATATATACAGCAGGGTGTTTAGTGAGGCAATTCTGAGATAAGTACCTTGCCCAAGGGTACAGCACTAGTACCCCAGTGGGGAATCGAACTGGCAACCTTTTGATTACAAGTCCTGCTCCTTACCACTATGCTACACTGCCGCTCACTGCACTGTAGTGACATAGTTTACGCTACAGCCTCAGCAGGGTGGAATATATTTCAAAAGTGCAGTGAAGCATTAGCAAGGAAAACATGCAAAAAGAAAGAGTTTCATGTGTGATGAGATATAAAGGATGTAATTGGGGCTGGTTTGTCTCTGCTCTGTCTCTGCAGTGAAGAACCAGGCCCGATGGGTTAAGCAGTTCATCGTGGACATGGAGCAGCTATACAAAGACACTGGCGACAGGAACTTCAATATCATCATCACCGACTACAGCAGCACAGACATGGATGTGGAGCAGGCACTCAGGACCTCAGCTTTGCCCAGGTAAGGCACTGTTAGCACTAGCCTAGCTTCGCTCAGGTAGCCTGTGCGAGCCTTGTTCAGTCCTGACCAGGTTGGCCTCGGATAAAGTATTTCTTCGAGTTTAACCTTGCATAGGTAGCTCCTCTCTGCGTGCTGGTGTAGTGGTTTGCCTAGCTCAGGTAGTCAGGCTTTAGCTTACCCTCTGACCAGGCAGCCCTTGTCAGCAAGCGTAAAGTATTACCTAGAGTTTTGCCATCTCCAGATAGCCTCTGTGAGCATGGATGCAATGCTGATGGAGTGTTTTGCCTGGTATCTGTCAGCTGTATGCAGTGTAGACTTCACCCTGCGGTCAGACAGCCCCATCAGCTGGAATGGAATGCTCGTGCGCGGCGTTACGCGGTCAGAGTTTGGCCCTTCGGAGGAGAGTCCTGTCTGCAAGGCTGTCATCTGTCTGAGGGACACGGGGTCGCCCCCCGCGCCGTGCTGACAGAGGGGAGAAAGTAGCAGGGCTGCTGGCTTGCTTCGGCAGAGGGAATTAGACAGGGGATATAAATACAGAGGACTTTCAGAGCGCTGTCAGCTCGCGGCGCGTCTCGCGCTCCTGTCATGACGCCCGCACATACGGCCCCGTCCTTCAAAGGCACCCCCGTCCCTTTCGCTGCCCGTCTCGGTCCCCTGACCCCTCCACCCACCCGCGCACGCCGTCGGCCTAATGATACTGCCAGCTAATGTTTGAACGCTGTTGCCTCTCTCTCTCCCCTGCCCCGTTTCGGCCCTCAGGTACCAATACCTGAAATTGAGCGGGAACTTCGAGCGGTCGGCGGGCCTCCAAGCCGGGATCGACTGCATCACTGTAAGTGTGCGAGTGCTGAGCACGGTCTTCAGGTCAAGGCATGACAGCTTCCCTCAGAAACTGTCTCTGCTTTTGCATTTTCATTTGAAATTCAAAAATGTCAAACATTTAAAAAATGTAGGAGCCTCAAACTCCTTTGTGTAAAGATGTAATATAAGAGAAGGGAAACTATGATGAGGCAGTGACTTTCTATTTACAGTGTTCTAGCTGTTCATATTCAGGACAATATCACGTGGAAGTCACATACAGACACGACTGACCTATCTCTACACATAGTAAATCTGCACAACACAGGTGGGAAAGTCACCTATGGTGTAGAAATCTGGGTCATACTCATGTAAACAGGAACAATGACATCATTACACCCATAAAGAATTCAAGAGGAATCCTGACATTGGCATTTTGCTGGATGGGCTCCAATATTGGTATGTGCACCAAGGTTATGATAGTGCTGTGAAGCATATATAAGGCATTCATAAGGAATGTGTAACAATGACTTAGCTCTGACCCGCTCTGTGTGTGCATGTGTTTCCCAGGACAACCACAGCATCGTGTTCCTGTGCGACCTGCACATCCACTTCCCCATGTCCATCATAGACAGCATCCGCAAGCACTGTGTGGAGGGCAAGATGGCCTTCGCCCCCATCGTCATGAGACTGAACTGCGGGGCCACGCCACAGGAGCCCAACGGTATGGTTCCCTGTCACTGGACACACACACACACACACACACACACATAAACACACACGAGTGCACACACACATACACACAAACTGTCCCTTTTTGCTGCATTTATCTGTATCACACTTCTACTGCTTCCCCGCTGGCTGAAATTTAGGGCTTTACTGGGAACCTTTACCCCATTGGTTATGTTTCAGATGGCTGGAGATGACAGCTCTGCCTCTTCTCTGTTTGCTGCAGGTTTCTGGGAAGTCAATGGCTTCGGCCTGCTGGGGATCTACAAGTCGGACCTGGACGCTGCCGGCGGGATGAACACCAAGGATTTCAAAGACCGCTGGGGTGGGGAAGACTGGGAGCTGCTGGACAGGTGAGCCCGGTGGGAAGGCTGCACCACGGATAATCTTCTAATGACCAGATATTCAGCTCCTGCCTTCCATCCGTCTTCCCTCTTGGAGGTTTTGGTCGGTAACAGGAGGTTCCAGTTGTAGCTGTGGGTGTTCTGTTTTTGACCGCACAGAGCAGAATTCTCAATGTGAAACACACAGAGCAGAATATCTGGTCATAATAAATCTGTGTATCTGCGGCCATGCCCAGTGATGCAGGGCATTTATAAAAAGAACATCTCACCGTGTAAGCTGATTTTATCGTAACTTTTGGTGCTGTTGCTCAATGCTGCGTTGTTTAGTTGTCTAAGTTGACAGCAACTGTCGTAGCCATTCTGGTTGAGGTTATATGGCCCACACCCAGCCTTTCTCCATATTCTGGGTCCTGGGGAGAGGGTCAGAGGCTCTTCAAAGACTGATTTAAGGACTGATAGTATTCATAATGAGGACTAAGGACTGAGGATTTGAATGGTTGAGAAGATGTGATTTGAATCCACTTTGCAACTACAGACTAACCTTGTCTTCTGAAAGTGGAGTATTCAGGACAACTTTGCTTTGGGTCACCAGCATCAGAATATAACATCTTATAGTTCTGCTGTATTTTGCTAGCATTAGCTAAATATGAGGGATTTTTCTGGCTGTAGCCCTAGGAAGCTCATCTTTGTGTGGTAAGGTTTTACCAGCACGCCCATATACTGTCCATCAATCCCTAGAACACAAGTATCGCCTGGGAACCTTTAATGGATAAACCGTGCTGTTGCTTTTTCCCTCTCTTCCCAGAATTCTGCAGGCCGGCCTTGAAGTGGAGCGGATTCACCTCAGGAACTTCATGCACCACTACCACTCCAAACGAGGCATGTGGAACAGGCAGTCCCTCAAATCCACATAACCCCGTAAACGGAAAGAGTCTTGTGGCACCATTGGCTCGGTCACACGGCCTCTGTCCTGGCACTGTTGACCTATCACAGAGATGGGTATATGAAAGAAGGCGGGGCAGAGGGGGCTCTGGACTCTGGGAAGAAGTGGGGGCCCCCTGCTATTCGATCTTCTGACAGTCTGGTCTGAGATTTACTGACCATATTGATACATGGGCCTTCCCATCCACCAGAAACCTACTTTCACATCAGCAACAAGTCAAGAGCTGTGGAAGATAGGGTTTTTAAGCTCACACTACAGAATTGTGGTGATTGTTATACTGACAGAAGATGTGGGGGAAAACCCATGACAAGCTTTTTAATTTTTTTTTTTATTGAAGCCCCTTGTGAATTTGCACACGCTCTGACAGTCAGGTATTTTTGTGGTTTTATTTTGAGGGGTTTCAGATCAGTGTTGAAAGTGTAAGCAAGCCACTCACTGTCAGACATCTGTTATGATGGAGGAAGCAATAAGACTGAGAGGGAACCAGGGGCTGTTTTATCCCACATACAGTATGAAGTGGAGGATGGTGATTGGTTGAAATATTTCAAACATTGCAAATGTGTCTAAAATTGACTGACTGCTGTTGCAAACTAATTTATTCATGCTGATGGAAGCTCCTGTCCTGACAGGAGATAATTATGCTAGAAGACATTGAGTGGGGTAAATGGAAAGCCATTTTGTGAGCTAAATTAGCAATTGATAAGGTGCTGAGAAAACTGTATCTGGGAAAAACATTTGTAAAACGTTTAAACATTGAAATATTTTAAATTGTGTGTGCTCAGGCAGATGCATGTTTCTTATCAACAGAAGTACCTTTGCACATAACTTCACTTGGGTTGCACCCGGTCTTTAACTTAGGGAGTTGGTGAGAGAGGCTTGTTATTGAAAAGGGTGAAGAGAGCGTGTTGTTCTTTCTGTTTTGAGTCTGTGGCTTTTCCGCCTTTTTGTGCAGCCAGTCGTTTGGGGCTGCTGCTGCTGGGGTGAACGGGAAGAGGGCAGGGGGCGACCGGCACGCCTGCATTTCACGCCCTCACACAGACGCGCCAGCCCAAACTTAGACGAGACCAAGTCCTGTACACTCCAGCTGTACACGGGCCTCCTACTTTGAGCTACTTTGTGTTTAGGAGGCCTCCAAACGCCTGGTCCTGAGACAGACAGGTGTCTATAACAAAGGAAAAAAGATGATAAAAACTGGGCAACAGGTCCAAACAACTTTTAAGGGTTTTTTTTTTTTTTTTTAGTAAATATGGCTTATGCTTCAGTGGAATTTTTTTTGCCTTTGGACCAAACATACCTCTCTGTTTCTTTTAGAAAATGGGTGGTGGTGTCTATCGAGCAGTACAGTGTCACTTCACTGTTGGTCACATTTCACCCCCACAAGGAATTTTGAAATAAGCAGTCCCGTTATTTATGTTTTCTTCCAAAAATGGATGGAAACGCCAGGGAATTTCCATTTTCGGTCTCACATTGGACTATTTATTGCGTTCACTGGTCTTATGATGACTGGTTAATCATGTGGATTTTTTAAAATATGTAGCTGAATAGTGTAAGTGAATTTTAAAAAGTAGGAATTGAATCAGTTGATCCTGTGAAGTGATGATAATTCTATTTATTATTTTGTGTTTGTTTTGGGAACTGTTTGCTTGAGTTGTTCATTTCTGTTTGAAATGGTCTATTTTGGGCTGCTATTGCTGCCGCATGTGTGGTCAGCACAGCTTGTCAGCCTGTTTCATTACTTGAGATGTTTTACAAATACAGAGGACAGAAGAGGTTGGAGGGCCATGGCGCTTTGAAAATCATTCATCACTTTCAAAGCTCTAAATCAATATCATGTTGAAGCCTCTTGGGATGATATCGATTTTTTGACTGGAAGATCTGGTTGTCTTTGCTACGTTGCCTACACAGGAGCCGCACAGCACCGCGTACGTGCAGGCATTTCCGACCAAAGAGACGTTTGCCATTGTTTCCATGCGTTGCAGATCAATAGCCTGAGCGTCAGGCACTCGAAGCATGTGCCTTCTCAACCTTCAACACTCCTTTATGTGCTCTCTGCAGCCTATTACAGCCAGCCCTGCTGCACCGTCTCATTGTGCTGGCGTAGACTCATTTGCTCTGCCGGGTGCCTTTCGCGAGTCTTGTTCATCAGATTGCTGTCTTTGAAGTCTTTGCTCTTGAGGAGTATACCTGGTGTATGTGGATGCATAAGCTTTCTCTGTCATGCCTCCTGTTGAATTGCACGGGACGCTGTTCCGGCACATTCCACCCTACCGTGTCCTTTGTTCAGTCACGCACACCCGCCCGCCGAGGGCTTCGCAGGTGAGGGGCGAGGATTCTGTGGATCAAACACGAGGGGCCTTCACAGTCTTGATGTGTTTGTGGCAAACTGCTGCAGTCATGCCACCGCGTCGTTGCAGTGTCAAGCCCGCTGCAAAAGTCAGGCGTGGGCCTGAATGTGCGTTTGAATCTGTAAGCCTTTTCATATCTTTATACAGTACCAGTCAAAAGTTTGGATACATGTACTTTTTTATTTTTACTGTTTTCCACGTTTTAGAATAATAGTAAAGACATCAAAATTATTAAATAACACAAATGGAATTATGCAGTGACCAAAAAAGTGTTAAACAAATCAATCAAACAAACCTATCTTATATTTTACATTCTTCAAAGTAGCCAAAAATATTTTTTTATTAAATTTTTTTGTAAAGAAATTCATACGTAGGCATTAACTTCACTATTTATATGTCAAGCATTTATACATAAGTCTTTAGATCAAAATGTAATTGAATGCATGTTTCCCATTATCTTAATCAGGTGTGTCCAAACTTTTGACTAGTACTGTACTTAACTGGAAATAGTGTTTGAGAGGAACACTGATTTATGGAAATAGATGTACATATAATATCATAATTTCAAGTAGCTACCTGTTGGATGGCATTTGGAAGAGCAAACATACCAAAGCACGTCAGTATTTATGAATATGACCACATTCCACATATGTAATGTTTTGGCATGTGAGCACTTGGTGCTCTCTTTCATGTTTTTGCTTTTTGTGTTCTGTGGTCTATCTTCTTGCCTCAAGAGGGAAATATAATATCTAAATTTAAATCTTCATTATCTTCATTTAAATCAAATGTGTGTGACAGCTGCATATACATGAAGGATTTTATCAAGCCCCTATATTCTCATTCTCATTTTGCTACCCATTTCAGAGGTTGCCGAGATTCTGTGTCACTTTGCTAATCCATTCAGGATGATCCATTTAGTATGGGGATAGTGCAATCCAAACCATTTCTAAGCTTTTACCATTGAGATACAGTAGTCATTTTTATATCTGTGAAACTCACTTTTGTGGGTTTGAGCTTATTGTGAAAGAGCTGCTATCTTGCTCCTGTTCAGGGAAAGTAACTGCTAGAATTGCCTTAGATGTTGTTATAGCATTTGATTTCTGTGAAATTGATGCATTCCTGTGCAGCTATGTTTTATCTGAATGGTTCTGTTCCAATAAAATATATAAAACGTCATCTTTGTGTATTGCTTTGTTTTCATTATTGCTTGACGATGCTAGATCAATGCTACTATACTACAGAGTACGTTACAATGATCAATGGTCACAAAAGCTTAATTGTAAGTTTTATTATTCCATCACAATTATTTACAAGATACTTAAAAGTTATCTAAGTAGTAGAAACTGATTAAGGTTGTTAGGCTGGTCTAATTATTGTCTCCAAACTTAAACTGTAGTTTATAATTCGAGTCTAACTGTGTGATGAAGAAATCCAGCCACAATGTCCCAACAGTCATATTGATTTCGACAAAAGTGAGAAGACTGGTTACCGGGTCTATTGATCAGTGTTGCTGATTAGGGGACACAGGTCAGCCACCTCCAGGGCCACACGCCTCAAGACCACAGATTCGTCCGCTGTCCGCAGCATGGCCTTCAGGCTGGCCCAGAAGACCTGCTGCTTGCGTTCCTCCTTGGGCCACTGCAGGTAGGTCTGCTGCCTGAGCAGGGTCCTTAGCTTCAGGAACTTCCTGGGGAGCGAGTCGACGGGGATGGGCTCCAGGAGAACGAAGACCAGGGAGTCTTGCTGGATGCTGAGGGCGCGGTGCTGGGCAAAGAAGAGCTCGTAGTTGCACCACTCGCTCTGGACAAAGTTCTGGGACAGCACAAACAGCGTCTTGTAGCTCCCCTCCACGCAGTTGATGATGTTGTCAATGATCCAGTGCCCGGGGACGAAGTCCCGCTCGTGGATGCAGAGGCTGAAGTTGGCCCCCTCCAGCTGAGGCACCAGCTGGGCCTCCACCCAGTGGCTGTCCCTCTGGCTGTAGGAGATGAAAGCGTGGTACTTGAAGCTGGCATGATCCAGCCTCTTGGCTCCCTGGTGGCCCCTCCGTTTCACCCTCAGCCACACCCACAACATCTGGAGGTACCAGACCCCGTCACAGGCATAGAATGCAAACCCCAACACCCCAGCAACAGTTAGCAAGCTCATTGAGGATATAGCTGCCTGAACCCCCGGGCTGCACTGCACCCTGCCTGGCCGGTACTTTTCTAAAGGCATTCCAGCCAGTTCAGGCGGGAAAAAGCAGGTGTAGTCGGATGGCCAGTCAGGGAGCAGAGTTTTGTCGAAGCTGGTGACAAACCAGTACAAATCACAGTTGCAGGCAAATGGGTTGTTGCCCGCTTTCAGTTTCCTCAGTCCCGACAGTCCCTTGAAAGAGCGGTGATCTAAAGTGTTGATGCTGTTCCTGTCCACATGCAGCTCCTCAAGCCTTGGTGCGGCGAGATTGGGGGGGAGGCTCTTGATCCCGTTGGAGCTCAGGTAGAGGCGCCTCAGGCCGGTCAGGTGGGAGAGAGAGCCCTGCGTTAACGACGTGATCCCCGTCTGCGAGAGGTTGAGGCTTCGGAAGTGCGGCGAGAGGTGGTCAAAGACAGCGTCCCCCAGGGAATTTTCACTCAGGGAGAGACTGGTGAGGTGAGCGGGCCAGGAGCTCTGTCCCTTCAGCATGATGGCATTGGCGCTTAGATCCAATAAGTTCAGGGTCTTCATCTGATGGGTGTGGTTGGCAATGAAATGGAGATCTTCAAACTTGTTGTTTCTCAGGTAGAGGTGCTGCAAAGCTGGGAACTTGTGGACAAAGGAGCAGGCGGGCCACCACAGCCCCAGGTCCCTCAGGAGGTTGTCCGACAGGTCCAGGATCTGAAGGGAGGGCGGGACCGAGATGATGTCGCAGGGAACGATGCTCATGCCCGTGCCGGAGAATTTCAGGTAGGTCACGTGAGAGAAGAAGGTTGTGTTAATGCTGATCAGAGGGAAGTTGTACTGGTAGTGGTGAATGGTATGGAAGGTTATGGCAGTGAGGCTTGCTGCTCTGCTGAATCCCGGAATACTGCTTATCTGAACCCCTATCGCCGTGTCTTGGGCAAAGGTTATGTTGAGGAAAGCCAGGGCCTGAATGGGAGACTGGATGATGTTGCAGACCACATTAGTCAAAACAGAACTGTTGAACCAGGTATCCCGGAACGTCAGGTTAGTTAGATATCTCATGTCTTTCAACCCCTCAGAAAGGTCGCTGGAGACATTGCAGAGATCGGGAAGAAATTTAATCAGCTTCAGACTGCTGGTTTTGGTGATGTTGAGGTCCATG
The DNA here is from genome assembly GCA_019176425.1 of Megalops atlanticus. Classification (NCBI taxonomy): domain Eukaryota; kingdom Metazoa; phylum Chordata; class Actinopteri; order Elopiformes; family Megalopidae; genus Megalops; species Megalops atlanticus. The sequence goes on from CM032899.1 coordinate 11,397,001, forward strand.
AGGATGGTTCGAAAAGTCTCTGGGTTTTGACAGAAGGTCATTTTGAGCGTCAGCTCTCGCAGCATAGAAAGCTGAGAGAGGGAATGCGCCTCATATCCTTCCATCTCAGATCCAGCGCCCAGCCACAGAGTCTTTAGGGGCGTTGTGCGGAGAGGGGTGAAATCTGATGCATTCACAGCGCTCGCCTGTGGACTCCCAAGGGCCAGGAGCCTGAGGTTCTGTAGGTTCTCAAAAGATTTCCCCAGCCTGTAAGTCCTGTAGAGGTTCTCGGACACATCAAGAACCCTGAGGTCAGGCAAAGTCAAGTCAGGGATGGTTGTCAGAGCGTTGAAGGAGATGTTAAGGACTTGCACCTTGGAGCTGCCCGTGAAGGCCAAAGGCGAGATGAAACGGAGGCCGTTGTGTGTGGCCTTGAGGACACACAGGTCAGGAAGGGAGGCCAGGTCTCCGCTGCGTAACTCTGAGATGTTGTTGTGAGAGAGGTCGAGGTACTGGGTGCCGCCGGGCAGGTCGGAGGGCACCTGGGTGAGGTGGTGGTTGGAGAGATCCACTTGAGCATCTGTGGGAGGCATGCACATCACAGATTCCCCTGCTGTCTCCTTCACGTACGCTTCTATTGCCATCAGCAGGAGCAAGTGGAGGACAGGAACAGAGCCAACAGATTGCGCCAGGCCCATCCTGAAACAAATAAGAGGGCGAGCCTTAAAGCAATGCTTTCCCAACCCTGGCACTGTGGCAGTAAATGCACGCTGCTCTTCCTTCCAGCCGAGCTGTCTGTTAATCGTCTGATCTGCAGTTGCCCTGAATGTGCTGTTGTTTCCCCAGCGACAGGAAACAGTGTCACTGTGTTATTATTAAAATCACTTTCCTCTTTCCCCTCTGTCCTCCCCTCCAGACAGAGATTGTCTTACTGCTGCAAGTTATCAGTGTTAATTTTCAAAAACAGTCCTGTGATGAGGTGAATACTGAACATATTTAAACACTTGTGTGCATCTCACGTACATGTGCAGTTGTTAAAATTGAATTATTAAGATTCTTATGGTTGGTTACTTCATTTACAAATACCCCCCTAATGTAAGCTTGACAGAGCATGGAAAATGCAAATTGAGAATACTTCCCCAATTACATAAACAAGACAACTATTCTTGGCACAGAGAGATTGAAAGTCAAATAGTGTATGATTTTTGCTTTCTATTTGGACACTTGTATGACAGCTTGGTCTCCTGTAAAAATGTGGCAAGTCTGAGGCAATCTTAATTCTAATTTTGTTGTGATTTATAATAAAAATCATCACATTCCACTCTGATAAAATCTACTTTTAGGGGCAACAGTGTAGCATAGTGGTGTGGAGCAGGCCTTGTAACCGAAAGTTGCTGGTTCAGATCCCTGCTGGAGCACTGTTGCTGTATCCTTGGGCAAGGTACTTAACCCAGAATTTCCTCAGTGAATATCCAGCTGTATGAATGGATAATGTACAAAAACAACTGTAACCTATGTAAGTCGCCCTGGATAGGAGTTTCTGCTAACTGACAGTAATGCAATGTAACAAACAGACATTATGAAAACCTCAGAAGTCCCTCTTCGTGGTAAAACCTCAGAAGTAATTCATGTAATGGGTGTGGCATTTGCCCTACCTGATCGAATGCTTGCGATTGCAGCTTGACCAGTGCATTCTCCCGATGATTGTGCCTCGGCTACGTGCCTCGGGGTGTGTGATGAATACTCGGCACACGTTGTGTCAGCCTTTATGCTTCTCTTTGATTTACGCCCACATTTAGTTCCTCAATTAGTACAGTTTATAACACCCACTACATTGTGCAAGGGGGGGAGAGGAGTGATGCACAGAGGGTCAAAGAGCACTCCTCTCAGTCCTGGGTTAAGAGAAGCGAAACAGTCACAGACAGTCACAGTCACTTATTGACCTCCGGTGGGTGTGTGCACGTTAACTGTCACACGTTTCAGTTCATCTAAACAAAACACCAGGGAATGTCCACCGCGCGGCGTGCATGAAATTGTAGGATGCACAGATGCCTTCTGTCCCCTTTGTAATGCCTCCGTGCTGGTCAGCTGGAGTCATGCTCTAACACAATGACATAACGTCACGATGGACATATGTGCATATTTTAAAACCTGTCTGCCAGGGCTTGACATCGAACACCACTGTGGATGGGGGGAGAGGGTGGGGGCTGTGGGGGGGGACATGTGGCACCACTTGACAGGCATGAACCTGCCGGTGTCCCAGCTGCACAATCTCACACCAGTGGTCCCTCTGCTATTGTTGGCCCCCTGCATTTGGCTGGCTCCTGACGGTGTGTCCAAAGGCGAAAGCCCGCTCGACCTTCACGGTCCTCGAAGGAAATTTACGGCCGCAGTCGGAGCGTTGGCATCTGGGTTTGAATTCACTACCATGTAAAAAACGGAACTAAAAATACCGCACGCTCCCGGGGGGGTCCTCGTTAATGTTTATTTTTCATTATTATCAGTTGATACTGGAAACAGCCGCTCTGCTCCAGGTTCCTGTTATGCCGGGTTGCAACAGAGGTTACATTGCTTTGGGTCTGGAGTCACCTTAGATGCGGAATTGTGGAATTTGACTACTCAATATATTTCTTCAAATGTTATAATGAAATTTGAAGTTTAGAGAGCAGGGTGAGCGAGGACAGCTCTCAGGGAATGTTTGTCTTATGATGAATGTTTCTGTTTTGATAAATGCAAAAGAGGGAATATTGGCATGCATGCAAGGAATGTTATTTTTTAAACCTTGTCTGACTGCTTCTATTTCAAATGTACAATGGGGGAGTGAGGTATTTTCTGTACCCCTCAGCTTTTTGTCAATGACATACTGTCATTTATTGCCTACATTCAGATCTGTTTATAGCTATGATGGTTTTGCTGGCAAGCTTATTTTGGTCAACATCTTTCAGTACAGCACCATGAGATCCTAAAATGAAATAAAAGACTAAATAAGTGATCTAAGTATATTTATTAGCAGATGAGAACAATTTTTGGCTATGTATTGCTCCATATTGCTTCAAGTTCAAAGGAATAAAAAAATACACAAAGAAATGATCTAACAATAAATAGTGCTCATATGAAAAAAAAAGGATATAACTGTATTTAGATGACCTGCCCCTCATATGCACTCTACAGTTATATAAAGAAGTGGCTCATGCTTAAAGATGGCAGGTGATTCAATTGTGCAGTGACACTTTTGAGCTCAGTGCCAAATAGATGGGAATGAGCAATTAGGGAGAGGTGTCAAACATAACTAAGTGTGGACAGCAGCTCAAGGTTTCTATTCAATCTTTCTACAGCAGGCTTTGCCCAACCTTACACAAGCTAATAAACTCAGCAATGGTTCACATTCACAAAGTGTGTACGAATCCAATAAAGGAACCAAACTTTTGATTAAATCTGGTTCTCAAAGTTAAGAATAATGACCATTGCTGTCAGATTGAATAGAGGCCCGAATCACATACTGGAATCCAGTACCAGCCACAGGGCAGTATAGGCCACTACTGTCTTTTAAGACTATCAGGCATTTCAGAAGGTACTGTGTGATCTCTCTGAACTGTTCATATGCCGTTCCACAGACTAACAGGCTGACACCCAGTGTATCTCATACCTTTAGTTACCTCCCAGCCACACCTTGCTCAGACACAGCTTGGTGATACTTCATGTCATCAGCACTGAGTTCTGCACAACTGAGAAGGCACCCAGGGTTGTGCTATGAGAATGAAACCCAGGGAAAGTGGTTGGTTGGACATAAGAAGCATTTTAAGGGATTCTCGATCTGTCGTGTAGTTCATGTGTTCAGCAGTTGGTTGTTTTTCAGATATGTGTTGGCTTTTTTTTTACAGATAACAAGAAACAGTTAAGAGGCACCACTCTGATACATGTGCCTCATAATAACTGTAAGGGAAGCTGCTGGTAATTTCTCAGAGAACAGGCCCGGGTGCCCTCCAGGACCCGCTGCGTCATGCAATGGTTCTGTATATTTCGTCTTGGAGCATTCGCTCCCAAACAGTCCCCCTCCCTCCGCCCCTCCATCGTTCGTGCTCCTCCTCTGCAGTCGTCATGGGAGCCTGCTGTCCCGGCTCTCACTGGGCGCCGCCGGCCGCGTCGAACATCTTCTTCCTGCCCTCCATGCCGGACATGGCCTCCACGTTCTTACGCCAGTCGCCGACCTCGGTGGTGAGCACCTGAAAGAGGGGTGGAGAGGGGAGGGGTGGGGAGGGCACCCCGAGGGGGACAGTGAGTCATGGCTTCACAAAATACATACCTGCGTCACTTATCCCCCCCGCACAAACAGCAGGTGGGCTGTGTTATTACTGGCCGGCTATTTTGAGCGGGTACGAGGATCTAGTTTGTCTTTGATTCACTGGTTATACAATGCAGTGTCATTCAATGCCACGGCGCAACATATAAATGTAGTCCTTTTTTAGTAAAGTTCTATTTTCAGCTTCTCTCACTTGGCTATCAAATCAATGGCTATCAAAAATTAAGAGCACAGCACCTCAAGTGTTATACACAAGGTATATCCTGTATATGAATGCATATTTTAAAAGTTGTTTTTGTGTTATGTTATGCATCATATTTACTGTATGCAGATCCCCCAGGAGATGTCAAACTATAATATATACTGATGTCAAGCTATAATATGATAACATTAATAGTGAATTTGAACAATCGTTACATAAGTCACACTGTGAGTGCAATGTCTGCGTGTAATGACAGATGGAGAGCTACATTAGCTACATGCCCAGAGTTGGCGGGCCTCGCACCTTCTCCTGTTTGATGTCCTCCTTTTTGACGGACTTGAGGTTGGCGCGGAGGTCCATGGAGCCCTTGTGCTTGGAGCCCAGCAGAGCCCTCATCATCTCGTCTGCCGACACGCGCACCTTCCGCAGCGCCGGCTTCTTGAATTTCCCGCCCAGGTCCTGCACCTTCAGCTTCAGCTCATGGATCTGCGCCGGGGGGTCGCAACCAGACAGAGAGGGAGCGGGCGGTGGAGGTTAAACCAAGCAAATTTTGTTGTGTTTGTGTTTGTGTTTGTCTCAGCTGTGCGTCTGGCAGCTGGGCAGGTCCAAAACCATAACGTCAAAGCAATGGCATGAGGTATGCTGCGTAATGGTTGGGGCACTGGGTTGTGGTTGAGCATTCTGGATTCAGCTACTCCCACATAGCGCCAAACAATAAATAACAAACTCAACAGCTCTAAAAAATAAACTGTATATTGATGTATTACAAAATGGGGGTAATATAAAATGTGGGTTTATCCGTTTGGGATATCAATCATACTAATCTCCGGAGTGTTCCTTACATAAGTGCTATACAAAGGCATATAGCCAGTCTAAACATAGATCAGATATCATGTGTCTTCTCATTTGTCTCTCAGGTTCTATGCTTGAGCCAGTCAAGCTCGTACGCACGTCTCGATTGTTCTTGATGACTTTTGCCTCGCAGTCGTATCTCTCCTCATCCACGACATCAATTTTAGCGTGAAGCTGCTTGCAGAGTTTCTGTGGGAATAAAAACGCACAGAACAGGTTATGGTTTCCCCCACAATAAGCAGTCTGCAGCCAGACCCCCAATTAAGCAGAAGATTTATGGTCCAATTATGCTTAAGAAGGGATTGTTATTAAGACAAGATGGATCTGTAAGACTGTGTTGAGACTGAGAAACTCAAGGGAGTTGTTTTGAGAGAGGAAAATTTTCCTTTTTTAAGGTCTTCATAGCAAAGTAAACATATGGAACTGAATGTGGAACTAAATGTTAGTACAATGACTTATTTGTGTTGCCAGCATCCCCTAATGTAAGTAGCAATGATTGCAGTAATTCACTCTGGTGATATGGGTCTCACAGAAGGGAGCTTTTTTTGTATCTTGAGACGTGATTGGACAAAATCTGCTATTCCAGCCTTCCTCTCGTCGCTGTGTTTGAGTGGAATGTGCCCTGAATGGCACAGCCACCTGTCTCTCACCTGCAGGTCCTCCAATGAGAGTCCAGACATCTGCAGAGGGGGCATTTTCTCTCCCAGGTATCGCACCTTCTCATCATCCCGGTCCTGCTTCTCCTTCTCCAGCTCTTCCATAGCCCTGGTCAGGAGCAGGATCTGGGTGAAGGATAGAGGAGCAGCAAATAGAACAATGCATATAGAGTAGCTACAGACAGACACATGCAAATCAATCAGCACTGTTTAATTTAATGCTTCCAGGCTTTATCAGCCTGGGCTGAGTCTAACCTACCTTTAGGGAGAGCTTTCGGGAGGCTGAGATTTTTGATTTTGGCTGTACAAAAGCAAGACAGTGTCAGTATTTGTGAAAATGTATATTTACTGCAGTCATCATCTGATACGTTTTAGAATAATTCTGCATCTATTTAACCAGATCCCGTGGTAACAAGATTTGTATTTTCCTCACATTTTGTGCAAGGTGACAGAAAACATCTTTTACATGACTACGTGAATGGGTAAAAATGTAAATAATTCTATTAAAAAGTTAGGACATTGAAAGGTGATAGCTGACCAAATTTTCTGTCACAGTCAACTATCAGGTACTCATATGACTTCTGTGCCATCATTTGGACAGTTATCACTGACTGTACATTTCCATTCTGTGCATGAACATACTTTTTTTTGCAAATAGAACAAAACATTTGTCTTCTTTCTTTTTCAAACAAGCACAGAGTACCACCAAATCTAAATATACGGACTGAAAGTACCTTGGCATCTTTGGGCGGCATTTTGTTAGTGTCTTTTTGTTCCTGTGGAGAAAAAAAAACAGAGAAGAAAGTCACACCACTCACACAGGCTATAACTAAGTGTCCAACCATGACATCAATGTCAGCATAAGAAGTCTGCTATGAAAACTCATTAACAAACACACAATAGATGACGATATTAACAGGAAGGCCACAAACGATTCTGAAACAAACAAATGTGAACCAAAAAAATGATGGAACCAAACACTACTAACATGGCTGTCATTTGAAATAATTTCCATTTAATCAAAAAAGTTTGTCATCTTTGCCCTGAAAGCTGAGAAGATGAACTTTCTTGGCAGTTCTATTCTCCATTACAAGAATCTATATTGTGTTAAGCTGGTGACATTTCATTACTGGTGTCAAAGGATAATTATAAGGGAGTCACTATCTGGAAAATTTGTGGCCACTTTACTGTAATGTACTTTTTAATTACTTCACTCTTATAATATGATTCATAATTATAAAGGGTCATGTTCTCTTGAACTCTTGATTATTAAGAGCATTCCTCTCTACAAATAACATTTGGAGGACAGAGACAGAGATAGATGGATGGATGAGGAGATGAAATGTTGGAATAAATGAGAATGAGTGAAATAGTCATTTAAGAATGATGACAGAAGTACAAACATGAAAGACATTTCAGAAAGTTAAGTGACACCTAAATAACCTCAGCTGATTGTTTATAAGGTGACAGACTCTAGATGATGTTAATATTCTGTGAGAATGCTTACTGTGATTCATGTTTTGTGGCTCAATAACTTAATATGTAAAGTGTACATAATGTTGAGCAGATAGATCGCTTGGTAGGACATTATAGGATATTTTATCAAGAACATAATAACACTGCATGAAAAATTCAAATAATTCCCATGCATTATTTCAAAAGAAACACTTGTACTGAAAAACCCCATCCAAGCTGCACAGCAACCACACAAATCCAAATACAACAGAACTACCAAGAAATTATATACCACTAACAACTGAAAAAAGCAATTAAATACACCTGAAAACTGAAAAGCAACATTTTCTTTGAAAACATTCTCTGAACTTGTCAATTGAAACAAACATTTTCTCATCTGCCGGCGTGACATCTCCTGAAGAAAAATAAGTTATTTTAACACACCCTTTAGTGTTTAAATAAATGTACACAGACTCCAAAAATGTTATTATTTGTTGTTATTAAGTACATTTTTATGATTAATTGTTCATAATGCAAGATAAAATTGCATGAATAATTTAAATCAACATCATCAGCAACACACAAATTTAAGTTGGAAATACGAAGACAATTGTCGCAAGTGAACTTTACCTGAGTGGCTTTGTGAGAGGACTACTGTACTGTTAACAGAAGGCTGTGACAATGGGGGCTTTTATGTCTGCACAGCTGCTGGGAAATAAATATAGCGCACTGTTTCTGGAATGGCATGACTCTTTGCCAGGGATGAAATATTAGCTCCTGTGACATTGTGACAGCATGGAGCGATATAATAATAAATCATGACACCTAGCCTGTGTGATCAGCGGAAAAGTTTCGCTCGTTAACTTCGCTCCTCGTTCCCAGACCTTTTGTTTTCAGAAAGGTGAATGACAAAGCATAAATAAAATCATAAGTGCCGATAACCAGTTGACTGTGGGACAGAAGCACAATTCGAGAATGTCACAATAGTGTTTGAATGATCTGAACTGTGTACTATTGTATAGGATCAACTTTTTTTTTCAGCTTGGCATGTTGTATTTGAAATTTTGCTGTGGGGGCAGCGATCCAAATGCCTCAGAAACAAATCAGTACGCATTTTATTGCATTAATTTCCTTTAAAGGTGACTGTGTGCAGGGCAGCTTGCATATCTGACGTTTTCTCATGCCTTTACCTCAGATCTTTACTGAAGAAAATCAGGTTAAGTACCTTCCTATAGGGTGCAATGGAAGTATTTGACCTTGGAATTAAGCCTGCCACCTTTTGGTTACAAGCCAAGTTCCTATCCACTACTGCATACCGCCGCCTCTGCAAATATACCCACACACAGAATCTGTTATGGAAATTCTTGACACATTTACAGTAAACTGTTGTCTGTGACTCTCAGGTTAAAAACCCAAAGAACTTCCCTGGCTTGAAAAATGAACCACTGAATGAATGAATTTGGCACCATGCCTTACTGTCACCAGTACGAATTACAGTGCAGAAATTCCTCTTCAATGTGTCAAGAGCCTATTTTTCCTTAGAAAGGTTTGAAGGGACAAACACAAATGTGAGCAGATTGATGAAAAGTAACAGAAAACAAACTGGAGACTCTTGCATTGTGCAACTCCATATCCAAGTTACATTCTGATATTTCGAATGATAGAATTGGGGGTCCCATTGTCACCGACACATTCCAGTCTCACCAGAGAGAACCGCAGTGAGGGCAACACCAACAAGTATTTGTCATCATACTTGAGGTGATCTGCAACAGATGTCTGTACTATTTATTCAATAACCTTTCCATTGTTATGTGTAACTTGCATACTATGCAGATTTCCTACCGTGTTATCTGGGCAGTACTGACGCCCAACGTGTTGCCTATTTATCACTGGAGGTGCACTCTTTGTCATCGATCCAATCAGTGAAACTCGACCCATATCAACAGAATGGGCATGGAGAGACTGATGTCCTAAGTGTTTGTGAGAACATACTAGGGATCGCCTGCACTTTGTAACACTTGGGGTCAAAAACAATTTAGCATTTTGAAGTTGGCTATTTCCTAACCTGTGTGGATGTTTTCTTGCAAGCATATTGGACCTCTCTGCTGCATCTAAACACAGAATGGATCAACATAGTTTCCTGTGAATTCAAAAGGGTTGATCTGACTGGTTTGTGGAGATGGTGTTTTGTCAGCAGTAACACATATCGCATTACTGCGTGTGTATCATTGGCTGTGCATTATTGTGACATCACTTGTGAATGATGGTAACCATGCTGTCTTACGAGAAGATTCTGAACATTTAAGAATTATTCTGAGCATTTTTTTAATTGGTCGCCTGACATACTCATATGGGAAAGCTTTCATTTGTTGGCTTTGCATTTGTTTGTACAGATTATCTGTTTTTACTGCTGAATGTTAATTGAAGTAATTCAGAGAAAAGTACCATGCTCAGTGATATTTAGAGGCACATATTTTTCTGCTCATTACCAAAAGCAGCTGCTGCACACACAATGGATCAAATGCGATTTCCAGGTAAAATATAGATGCTGAAAACCCATCCCTTGGGTGAATGCCATTCCGATTGTCAACACATGACATGGAATACCCTCACCCCCCCACCAAGGAACTGCCCCCTCGTCATACTGATTGTAACAGATATCCATTGTATCACCAAGGGAGCTGAACATTAATATCTGTTGCATATTATCTGAACAAGAGCAGTTTACAAAAAATGCCACTGCCTGTGGTGAGGAAAGACATCTGGTTTTTGGAATAAAACTGTTGTGATGGATCTTGAGAGATGAAAGGGGAAATCTGTCTTTTCTTGTCATAGTGCATTTTCGCTTATCTTTATTGGATGTGAAACAGCTGACGTGGGCTTACCCTCTGCCAGAGCGGCTCAGACAACCATGTAACATTGATACAGGCGGTTGGAGCCTGGGCTGGAAGGGTCAAACTAGGTTCCGTGGATAGCACAAATACCTTTTGTGTATAGCCCCACTTGCTAAATATATCTGCCTATATTAGCACATTTCCTCCTAAGGCAGACTAACTGTCAGACAAATCCGAGGCTTTGACATTTAATTTAAACAAATCCAGCCAGCAAAGAAGGCTCGCTTTTCACCAATCTATTTCAGGCGACCTGAACCAGCGCACCCTGGGGACGCCCCTCGTTCCAGGGTCTCTGACCCAGTCTTTGCTCAGAAGTTTATAGAGATTGGCAGTATGTCCGCCACTCGTATTACCCAATACTGTCATATGGATGAGCAATTTGTTGATAATGAGGTGGTTTCAAATACCGAATAAATTCGTACTACCATTTAGCAGGGACACAAAATAATGAAACGCGTAAACTTTGGAAATACAGTCCAGCCATGCAGCCAGCGTCATCTGGCAGGCACATAGACTTTTTAGATATAATCCATTTCGAAGAGAGAAGAACATGAATAAATTACAATGGTAACTTAAAAAGAATGTTGAATACTGAAAAATTGTGGGGCATATAAACGTCGCATTTGTGTGCGTCTCTCTGTGCGTGCGTGTGTGTTTGTGCGTGTGTTCGAGGTTGGCAGCTGTCAAGGGATTCCATCATATTTAGGTAAAGCCGTGATTGATTAGAATTGACACACTGATGCACAATAAAGAATAACATGCTTTACTTATGGATCGGGGTCTGGGCTAATTTACTGCTCTTCAATTGGCTTAAACACCATGTTGTCCCACTTGTAAGGCTTTAGAGCCTGCTTAGACGATTTAAATAAAGATTCTCAGACACTGCTCTCTTCTTTCACATAGGGTACTTGTCCAGTAGATGGTGGAAATCTCTAACACCGTGACAATGAAACTTCAAATTAATTTGTAGCATTTATCCCTAGAGCAGGCGTTTACAGTCCAGTAGCTTTTCCGTTTATTTAAATAAATCATGATCTTTGAACTGCAAGAACTAATCTGTAAGATTCGTTGCATCAGAAGCTTAATATCTTGCCTGGACAAGATAAAAAAATACTGTATGTGAAAACGATTGTGAAATAGTTTCTTTTTTGAACGAGAAAGCACCTTTACTCGTAAAATTGGCAGTAAATCTGATCTCAGCAACCATGCTACTGCGCAACAGTGAGGTACTTCAGTCTCTGATAATACGTTTTAAACATCGTAGCGGAAGCATTACCAGTGTCCCCGGATATCATTTGTTTGATTGACTTCCAGTACTGCACTGGCTGCCTGTCTGCCAGCAAGAGCAGCCTGCGAGCTAGCTAACAGTCCTTTATGTCCGGAGAAATACGCAGGATTACATCCAAATTTTCAACGGGGATTTATAAATATTATGTAACGTTACGTGGGTAGCAAGCAAGTGATAAATATTAGTGAAGAGTCGTAGCATGTACACTTGCTAGAAAACGACCAAGACGCAGTTGAACCGTCTGTAAAACTGAAGATCCACCTTTTTACATTCATGTTATGGGCAAGAAGAGGAGGACGAGCGGATGGACTGTCTGTAATGTCAGATTGAAGCGAAGCTTCTCTCAGCTTTCGTGTGTCACGTAGTTTTGGGTAAAGACGTTTATATGGCGTGTCATTTTCGAACTATTTTGTGTTTATTGGGTTAGCTAATGTTAGCATGCTAGCTAGCTAGCAGTATCTGCATCCCTTAACGTAAACGCGCCAGGCCTGTAAACAGGTAGCTAGATGGCTGGCTAGCAAGTTAGCACAGTATGTTAGCCAGCGCTCCGCATTCTGCTGTTATGCGAAGTTTCATCATTAGCTACATTGTACTCTTACCTCATAAACATATAATTAGTGAGCGAATGTGCGTGGCTCTTGCCATTCAGCAATTCACAGTTGTTACTAAATGTAACGTTACGCGTTTAGCTAGCAGGAAAGCTAGTCTAGGTAGCTATGCTAATGAGCTATGTTCGTAGTCTGGAGCAGTGACTTACGTTGACTGACGTTAGCTAGCTAGCTGTCAAGGGACAAAAGCTACACCATAGATATTGCTATTCAATTTATCGTTCGTGTTGCATTTTTTTCTAACATTAAACTTTATATGATTCTATTAGTGCACTACAACTCTTGCTGCTTGAGCCTATTGGCGCCGAAAGCTGCCTGGTGTGCAGAAAATGTAACGTTAGCTAGCTAGCTGGCTCCTGTCAAAAACATCTGTCAGCTGTCCACGTGTTCTTGTGTTGTCTAAGTGCCGCGATCTGTAGCTGGTCCTGCCTTGAGGCACAGATTCGGGATGTCGCTAGTCCTCAAATTAATCAGTATAAAATGTACGAACACTACAGTTTTTGTGTTTTTTAGGAGAAACCATGCCGGGAAAGCTGAAGGCCAAAATTGTGGCCGGGCGCCACTTGCCCGTCATGGATAGAGCGAGTGACCTGACGGATGCCTTCGTTGAGGTGGGTTGCTGGCAGGTTCATTAAACCATGATTTTTGAGTTGACGTTGGGAGGTTAGCTCATGCCTCTCCTTACAGACAAGTTGCTAATGCACAGCATTGCGTTTTGCAGGTGAAATTCGGAAACACAACCTTTAAAACCGACGTCTGCCCCAAATCCCTTAACCCCCAGTGGAACTCGGAGTGGTTCAAATTTGAGGTATTCATTTTGGTAACATACTGTTTTCCTCAAAGGTGTCTGAGCTGCAGGGACAAGTCAGAAATTGCGTGGCTGATAATTTCCCTCAGTCTTTCATAAACAGTAACGGTGTCAGTGTAAAGCATTTATATTTTATAGACTGTGTAATGTGCAAACGAGAATAGATGACCTTAAAAGTGTTTGAGTTGACAGGTAATATCAAAGGAAAATGTTGCAGACTCCTGGGTGCTTTGAGTGTCTGTTTGCGTATTATCTTTCGGGCTGGTAAATTTTGATGAACACAAGGACTCCAACTTTTTTGTCATTGAAATGTTTTAATCCAGGTGGATGATGAGGACTTGCAGGATGAGCCGTTGCAAATTACAGTGCTGGACCATGACACGTACAGTGCTAACGATGCCATAGGCAAGGTCTACATAGACATAGACCCGCTCTTATCAAGTGAAGCTGCTACTGTCATCTCTGGCTGGTTCCCTATTTATGACACCATACATGGTGAGTAGGAAGTCATTGCTAATACATTTGAAGAAAGTTTCAATGTAGGGGGCTTAAAATAGACAATGTCCCCTTTTCAGCATTTTAGTTCATGAGGGGTGGCAGTGTAGCATATCGGCAAGGAGCAGGCCTTGTAACGGAAAGGTTGCTGATTCGATTCCCCACTGGGGCACTGTTGCTGTCCCCTTGGGCAAGGTCGTTTCTCCCAGAATTGCCTCAGTAAATATCTAGCTGTATAAATGGATAACATGGAAAAATTGTAACCTATATAAGTTGCTCTGGATGAGAGTGCCTGCTAAATGCCAGTAATGTAATGTAATGATTCACCGTCCCACATGCAAATATACATGTGCATGCTCTTGCTGCTGACCATGGTCTCATGTCATGTCTTTTTTTCAATTACGCATAGGTATCCGGGGAGAGATCAACGTTCTGGTGAAAGTGGATCTCTTCAATGACCTCAACCGCTTCAGACAATCATCTTGTGGAGTGAAATTCTTTTGCAGTAAGTTGTGAATTTTCCCTTGGATAAACATAGTCCTCTAATATGAAATGCCTAACTCCTCAGTCATTAATTTGTTGGTGTTCTGAAAAGCTTGGTTATGTTGTGACAGATTTGTGGAGAGCTGAAGAAATGATTGTGCAGTTAAACGGACTTCTGGACTCCATAGACTTTGTAGATAATATTTTGCTTTCCTGGTAAAGTATGCACAGGGCATTTTAGCTGGTGAAGAATGCTTGTTTACTTTACAACTATTAGAAAGTATCATTTAACAAGTAGGTCAGAATGGACTTTGAAATTAGTTAAATTTAAAAATAAACGCCTAGGAATGTGTTCAGTTGTCCATCCGAAGCCCTTGTCTCTTGTAAAACACATCATAAATTGTTAAGCCCCACCAAACCCCTTCCCCTGTTTTGTGTTCTCATGATCCACCTATGGTGCCTGTTCTGGTGCCAGTATTGGGCTGAGAAGTGACGGGCTGTGGTTGTCTTGCCAGCTACTTCCATCCCCAGGTGTTACCGGGCGGCGATGGTGCATGGCTTTGTGGAGGAGCTGGTGGTGAATGAGGATCCGGAGTACCAGTGGATCGACCGAATCCGCACCCCCAGAGCGTCCAACGAGGCCCGGCAGAGGCTCATCTCCCTGATGTCCGGTAGGGACGCCCCGCCCTCCCATTTGGCCCCTCCCAAAGCTGCAGAGGGACTGTGCTTTATCTTTAAGCATCCATGAGTCCATACAGAAAACTGTCAATGCGAGTTGATGGTTAGGGCTTAGGGATGGAGTGGGGTGAAGTGGTTTATTTGCAGGTTAAATAGGCATGGAAGAAAATCCCAATAACAGAAATGAAAGCGATTTATTTGTGTGCACGTCACTGCTGATCACTTAATTGCTGTCAGGCAAGTGACATCATTTAATGGCTGAGAAGACTCCCTCATCCAGGTTGACTTTCAGAGCTTGTATTTTTTAAGTATCATTTGTCTGAAGACATGGATATTTATCAGAGCAGGTCATGAACATGTGCATGAAGGCCCAGCGGAGATTTGACCTGCAGCCTCAACATTATGTGCATGCATATGGAACCGTTGGCTGTGTCCTCTGCAGGGGAGCTCCAGAGGAAGATCGGGCTGAAGGTGCTGGAGATGGGAGGCAACGCGGTGGTGGGCTACTTGCAGTGCTTCGACCTGGAGGGGGAGTCGGGCCTGGTGGTGCGGGCCATCGGGACGGCGTGCACTCTGGAAAAGCTGAGTAACCCCTCGGCGGCCGCCCCGCCCGCATGCAATTCCCCATCCAAAGACATCAAAGAGTAAGTATGAGGCGGATGGGGCCAGGGTACCCGTGCATGACCGCGAAATGTAGTGTATGTGCGCATTTGAACTTCTCCCTCCTCCCTCCCCGCCCCGCCCCGCCCCGCCCCTCCCACCCGGCCAGTTATGGAAAATCAAGGGCTGCCTTGTACATTTTTCCTCCTAGTTTACTTACAAATCTCATCAAGAGCATTCTTGATAGATTTATGTGCCCAAGTGATTGAAAAATAGTCCCGCAGTTTCAAAATTTGGCTCAAATAAAAAAAGTAAAAACATGCAGTAAATCTATCAATGATTTATGAAGCTGTAAATATTTGATGACGGCTTGCTGACAACAAGTGTGATGTTGCTCCTTAGCCTTCATATGTATTTCTCAAAATAATACATATTCCCCCAGTCTCCTGTTGCCTGCAGTGTCAGGGAGTATATGTGTAGAGCGTAGAATGTTTTTGTGCTCCACACAGACATACCTGTCCCAAATGTGACCCCTGCTTGCACCCGGGTCTCCGGGCCTTGCACGTCCAGCCTGCCTCATGCATGAGTCTGACTCCCTAACTTGCATCCGCATGTGGGGATGCATTTGATGTTCAGGTCGATAAAAAGGCTAGGAATTGTCAGAAGAGATGAGGTAATTTGTTTGTTTGCCGATTTGGATCACACTGAAAGAAATGTTGAAGTGTTCCTTTATCTCCGCTCTCAGTCTATTTCTGGAGGATTAAGATGCAGTAGGAAAACATTTTTTGGCAAGTCTGTGCCTACCCAGGCTTCTTTTATACTTATGTCAGTTTTTATTTTTTGAAGATTGGTTTGGTGAAATTTCAGGGATTTTTTGATAGTGTATATATTTGTTTAAACATGTACATAAATTCTCAATAAACCTCTAAGGCCACAAATGAATCACTGCATGATAAAAACTTGAACATTACACCAAGACTGCTTTTTATGTAGATCAAAAATCGCAGTATCTTGAAGGGCACCCAGGTTGACACATTTAAGCACATCTCAGTAATGATTTATGATAAGAATCAAAACGTTTGCCTCCACATTACAGTTCAATAAGCCGATGCAAAAAAATGGTCCCATTTCACAGAGAATGATCCGAGACTGTATTTCACAACAAGGTTTCTGGTTGGTGAACATAGCAAAGGAACACACAGGGGACATCAGCGAGAGAGGAAGCGCATACTGCTGAGTGTTTCATAATGCAGGGCGCTGTTGTGCTAAACATGAGAAACGGGTCAGGGAGAAGTCAGCTGGAGGTACTTGCGTCACGGCATAATGAATACTGATGCACTTTATTGACTTTTTGATGAATAAGCGCTTGTGGAAGGGCTCCTGGGACTCCAGTAATAGACTGACAAAGAGTGCTAACTGCAGCCCGCATCCTGTGTGATCCATCTTTTTGCCTCCGGCCTGCTGCGGCAGGCTGCATGCTGCTTATTTCCTGCCGTCGTCTGCCCTAAATCAACTTCATGCAGGCGGGGGGCGGGGTTGCTGCAGGTATGGGTGTTGTGGCTCGCTGTCCCCAATTCACAGCTTTCAGGAGGCAAAGCAGTGTGCCAGAGGGAGTAGGGATACGAGGAGGGAACCTGTTCTTCTTCTTCTGTTTCTTTTCCTTCGTTTCCCGCTGCAACTTGTGTACACGTGTGTGTGTGTGTGTGTGCGTGTGTGTGTGTGCGTGTGTGCGTGCGTGCGTGTGTGTGTGCTGTTTTTTTCTTCCTTTCTTCCTCTCCGGCTGCCCACGGTTCGCAGGTCTCCACTGGCTCACCCGCCCGGCCACGGATGCCGCTCGACCCACAGCAGCCCCATTCACACTGCCTCCGGCTCACGGCTCTCTCAGAACTTCTCTGTGTCTGTTCCCACCCTCATCTTCACGGGTATGAGACTGCATAGGCACAGGAGCTTGGGAGAGACGGGCCGTGAGCACAGGCCTCAGACTGTATTGCCAGGCAGGCAGTGTAGGCAGGTACCCCCCGATTCTCCAGCCCCCGCCTGTCCCAGCACCCCCCCTGTCCCCACCCCCCACCCCTCTTTCACCTCCAGGCGGGGAGGGCTATGACATCACCAGCTTCAAAGCCCTTCAGCTTCCAAAGCACTCCTCTAACATGCAGGTCAAATCCGGGGGCTTTTACCCTCGAAGGTTTTGGCTTCTCCAGGTGTACTGTCTAAACAAAGTTTCACCTCATCAGCAAAGCTCGACCAGTCAGAAAGATCACATCAGCACCGGTGTTTCTTTCTGGTCCATTTGCAGCCATTGGTATTTTCAGTTTTTCGGTCAGCAGTGTGCTTTCTTTTTCACGACGGCACAACAGAGTAAACGGAAAGCAGCAGTTCAGATTTGCTTAATTTTTTTTTGCTTTGGTTAGCTGAAACAAATGCTTTTCATCGCACTTTTTTGTGTTCAGCCATTTTTATTGTTGTTGTGATCCTTTGGTTTATCCAGGTTTTCCTTGTTTGCAGTTCCATCGTTTTTCAGTTTTTGGGTTTGATTGACAAGCACCATCGGCTTACTTTTCTTTTCCTGACCCAGCCATCATTCCGCGTTTCGCCCTCACAGCAGCGGGCAGCCACACCCCTCCCGGGCACCGCACACATCCACCCAACACACACACACACACACACACACACACACACACACACACACACACACGCGCCACATTGGCTCCTGGGGGACTCCACAGTATCCTCTGTGTTCCTCCTCTGCCTCCCCTCCGGCGGGTCACCCCTGTCTCGCCCGGGCCGTCTGTACCGCGGGGTGTACTGAATGTGTTTCCACCTTCTTCTGGCAGGCCTCCCTTCAGCGAAGACCCCAACCCTAATACTCATTCATCCGGACCCTCCACCCCACTGAAAACCCAAACTTATTCCTTTTCACCTTCCAAGTCCTACAGCCGCCAGTCTTCCTCCTCTGACACAGATTTGAGTTTGACACCTAAAACTGGTAAGGCACCTCCTTCCGCTTTGCGTTTTTTTTTTGTGTTGTTTTATTTAATTTGATTTGATTTTTGGGTTGGTTTTTCATTCTCTTATTTTAAGTTTTCTTTCCCTCCACTCTCCCAGCCATTCCCTCGTTTGCTTGACAGACCCATTTTACCCCCCACATATTTAGTTCTTGCCCTCATTTTTAAGTAGTGTTAAGTATGAAACGGTCACTCCAGCTTTAAAGTTCAAGTTTTGTACTGCATTGAGTTTGGAATTGAGACCCGGAACCTTAAATGAATGAATATTGAAGAAAGTTCAGCTCATATTATAATAAAAAAATGACTTTACATTGCAGTACATGTATGCCTTATAAGCAGTTTCAATAGAAACTTGCATTCAACTGTAAGCATCCACTACTATTGCTTGAATACTTTAACTTGAATTTTATATAGATTTAACTTCAGTACATTTGTGATACGATTTACAAATGTAAGTAGATTCTAATTAGTACTTAATTATTAACTAAAATAATTTGCCAACAAATGGGAATAATTTATAACTGCTTGAGCAATAGAAGAAAAGGACTTGGAGTGTTTGACTATGTTTTGTTTTGTTTCTTTTTGTATTTGTGTTCCTGAAACTCTTAAAAGGTGGATAATTTGTAAATTTATTTGTGATTCTTGACTGTTTTTGTCATCTGGATTGTATTTTTACTCAGCCTCATAGGTAAAATCTGAAATGCTGACACTTCAGAGTGAAAAGTTCTTGGTTGTGCTAAAATGGAATGGAAAGTCAGATAGAATACAATAGTGTCATATTGGATATACCGCAGAATTGCAGAAATATGGAATGTTGCTATGTAACTTTTGAAAAGAGGACTGCAGATTCCACCTTTTAACAGTTTTGTGTGCATCAGTTGACAAAGACACAATTGGGCAATAGAACATTTTGTGCACTGCATTATCACGCGCAGTCAAAGTGACAGCACGCTTCTCAATTCTGCCATCTTGTATTGCGTCAGTGGGTTTGTGATGGATGTGCTTTTGAGTCTTCAGTTGAGCTCATCGTGGGGTTGTTATTTATACTGCTCAGAAGCACCTGGTAACCAAGTGCAATGTCCAAACAAAGAATCAAACAGACTGACATTTTCCAGAGCCAAAAACAGTATAAAACTAAACCTGAGGATGTGGCTGTTAACCCCTGCCATCCCGTTGGTGGGACGGTGCCCCTGTGCTATGAAATTGGCATAACAGCACTCAGTATTGGCCTCAGAACACGCTGCCACTCTTCGTAACCTTTCCTTTTTGCTCTTGTGTCTTTTTATAATGTATGCGAATCCTCCCACCCCCGCGCCTGCTCCTCCCCCTACCCCTCCCCCCAGCTACTTTTCCCCAATCCTTTTTGTGACCTTTTCATTTTCCCCCCTGCCTCTGTCCTAAGCCCCAGCCACCTTCTGTCCTTTCCAGTTTGTCTGTCATTCTCATGATCTTGTGGTCCCTTCATTTTCTCTTCTCTGCCCCCCTTCTTTGTTTTTTTCGTCCCGCAGCGAGCCCCCCCGCGGGGCCCAGGATTTTCCTGTGTCCCAGCTCCCCCGCCCTGTCCGCAGAGCCCCCACCCTATCACTCAAACTCTTTTCAACTCCCCCCGGGGCCCGGGACGGCCCAGAGGTTTACGCCTCTTCCTCTGCCTCTCTCGGGCCATCAGTACCCCGCTGGGCTGAGAAAAAGTGTCTCTTTCAGTGAGGACCTGCTACTGGCGGCCTCCGGTAGGACACACCCATTTATGCAAATTGTGTAGCCCCACCCCCTAACAACATGCACCGCCCCCAGACATACAATAACAACTGATTGCACTTGGTTTGATGGGAAAAAGAAACGCCAAACACTCAACTTCTCATGGAATAATTTACATTGTGTTTTTATTTTTTCTTAATCATTTGAGCTCATGACTAACGTTTCATATGCCATTAACTGTGAGTAGTGGTTATTTTTGGGTCGGCATACCAGTGAGCGGAGCTGGGCACCACCTCCTCCTGTTCCCCAGTGGCCAGTCAGACTAAAATCTACTGCATTTATCCATTTTCACGTCACATTTTGTTGAAAGCATTTGTTCTGATGATGTCTGCTCATAGCTTGAAACCTTTTAGAGTTGCCTCTTGGGAGTTTGTCACCCTGCTAATCTTAATTTTAGTGAGTATTTAGTGCAAACCTCCATTGTTTTTGGTTTTCATCAAGAAATGAAATGTGAATTTATCAAAATTAAGTTGAAAAACAGTAAAAACTGGAGAAATCTTTTTGTATGTGAAAATACAAAAATTTATGAAATAATCTGTATTTTGTAAAACACAAACGTTCTTTTCTGTCCCTTTACTGTTAGACCACTGATGTACACCTCAAATCTGAACGCTAGATAATGGTGGTCATCATAACTGACATACTGAGCTAATGATTAACAACTAACATTAATGGTGATCAAGAAATTTCTTGTGTTATTACAGGACTGTTGTAAGTTAACTACCAAGCTGTAATTATATTAAGCTTGTTGACTAGGTAACTACATCAAGAAGGATTTATTTCACTCTGTCTGA
Organism: Megalops atlanticus; assembly: GCA_019176425.1. Lineage (NCBI taxonomy): Eukaryota > Metazoa > Chordata > Actinopteri > Elopiformes > Megalopidae > Megalops > Megalops atlanticus. The sequence continues at coordinate 11,417,853 of CM032899.1, forward strand.
CAAGTTGCCATCATTATTAGCTAGAACTATTGTCGTTTTCCTGATGTTGTTTTTGAGTATGGTCATTTTGCAGTTCTTTTCCGCCAGGCATTCCCTTATGTGCAAGGAACAGCCTTCACACACGCTTACAGTAGCACGCACCGCATGCATGCCCTCCCAGTCTCATACGCTGTTTCAGTATAAACACTTAGCTATCATTAGCCTCCTTACCTCTGTCATTGGTAGGGAGAGCAGAGGGCGTTTGATTTCTTGTAGTGTTTGTCTGTCTTTCTGTCTGTGTGTCTGTGGGAAGGATAACTGAAAGACTTAAGAATGAGTTCGGATGATAATATTATGTCCAATTTCTACTCCTCTGAAAACTGTTAAGGGGTAGAGGTATGCGCTCCAGTTTAGGACTGCATTGGGTGATTCAACCTGGTAAAATGGGTAAAACCCAAAATGGTAATTTCATAAAATGCTGAAAATTTGTGGTATAAAATGTTGAAAATCAAAAACAATGGGGTGTAGGTGTACTGCAGAGTGAGTTCTGCACCAGACTCTTGCTTGCTGTGTGTTTTAAAACCATAAAAGCTCCTTGTGTCTCCCCATGGTTTTTAGTTATATGGGTTCATGTCTGATAATATAAGACAAGACAAGTGAGATAGAGGGCCTGTGGAAGAGCATTCACTCTTAGATCATTTCCAGCTCTGAGGCAGAATGGCATTTTACTGGTGTTTGACCCCCCAGCCAGACCCAGTTCAGATATTTAGCTCTCATTTCTGTTTATCTCTGTCAGGGAACTTTCAGATGAGGAAGAAAGAGTTTATTTTTTCCTGAGGTTTTCCATTACCTGTTTGTGTTTAAGTGTGTATATTTGTGTACATGGGTGAGTATGCGTGGTCGTATTTGTGTACATCTGTGTATATGTGCTTGTATTTGTATACATAGTTGTGTATATGTGGGTATTTGCCTGAATGTGTGTATATGTATCTGTGTGTGTGTACGTGTATTTGTGTACGTCGGTGCGTGTAATTGCGTGTATATATGCATGCATATGTGTATATGTGTGTGCCCCTGTATGTGTATGTGTATGCCCAGGTCAGGCCTGTCTGACGGGCGCGGTCTCCTACCTTGCAGGAATGGGCAGTGGAGGGAGTGCTGGGAAGGAGGGCGGGCCTCTGAAGACCCTGCTGAGGCAGCAGACGCAGTCGGCACTGGAGCAGAGGGTACGAGAGTCCCGCCGTCGCCGCGGGCAACAGCGCCGTAACCCCCCACCTGCGTGTCCCCCGCATTCACATTCCACTGAGAGCCGCTCATTTTAAACACGCAACACTGAGAGACGCCGGCATCAATCTGTGCTTGTGCTTTTGCTGTTGGCATTGAAAGACTGAAACCTGTTTGCTGTCCCCACAGTGTGTGTTTAATAGTGCTCTGAGAGGGTAAATAACACGTTTCTCCATCCTTCTGTTCACTCTGGGATTCAGGGAGCGTCCTCCTCTCGTATATTTGTTAGGACAAGGGTATGTTGCGAAAGCCACCGTGTGACTCTTCTGTGTCTCAAAATGACTTCCTCATTTTCCAACTTTGATTTGTTTATTATTTTTTGTGTTCCCTCGACATCCAAGGCGATTTGCTTTTGAAACGTTAAAATCCATGATGACTTCCCCCTCAACCAGGGAAGGAGCTGTTTGTTTTGGACGCCACAGTAAAACCAGTTTTCTCATTCTTTCTCTCATCACTCCCATATCTCCTGTTCAGTGGTTAGTGGCTGCCGGTATGCCTGACTCTGCAGTATTTATGCCCATAGTCATTAATGTAGGAGTGACCTACAATGTTCACAATATAAAATGAAAGTTTAAACCTAACCATTAGCAGTCCATCATGGTTTTTCCAGCTGAATTCAGAAATGAAATCACATATGAAACATAAACATAAAACATACGAAAACTGCTCTAAGTAACTGATAAGGCATGGCTACCAGTACATTTGATTTGTCACCTGCAGACAATCAACAGCCTTTTCTCTTCAAATTCACAAACCCATAGTGGACCTCAGAGGACTGGCTAGGGGCAGGCAGGCCGCACAGAAGTGGGTTAGCAGACCGTAGTAATCCCTAACCACTTAAAAAACAGATGAAAGTTCTTCATGTACTGTTCATGAGTAGAGCTAAAGATACCGTTCTGCTTGATGTCTTGTTGGACACCATGTGGGAGTAAAGGCACAGTAACTTGTCAGGAAGGAGTATAAAGTTTTACCAGTGCGCTGAAGTGTTCTGCAGGTACAGTACCAGTTAGAGGTTTAGGGCACTTTGAACTTTAATTCTTTATTTTTATAAAAAAAACAGATGGAATTATGCAGTGACCAAAAAAGTGTTAAATCTTATATTTTAGATTCTTCAAAGTAGCCAAAAAATATTTTTTAAAATTAAGTTTTTGGAAAGAAATTCATACTCAGGCATCAGCTTCAAAATTTATATTTGTCTAAGAAACAAATGTCAGGCATTTAAGCATAAGTCTTTAGATTTGAATGTCTTTGAATGCATGTTTCCCACTCTCTTAATCAGGTGTGTCCAAACCTTTGACTGATACTGTATGTTAGGACAGATTCGTGTCTGTGATTTATCCGTCGGGCCCAGGTACCTGAACAGGGTGGTCTTAATTTGTCCGCCTCATGACATCAGCCATTGCATTCGCGTGCAGGTGGAGCCTGTCGCAGAGCGCTGGTTTTCAGCCCTGTGTCTGAAACTGGTCGCAGTCCCTGTCTTCCATCCCCCCATCTCCTGCTGCACAGACATGGGTGGACGAGCAGCATGAGGAATGCTGTTGTTTTCCGTCACTCTCTCTGCATGCCGCCTGAAGGATCACCTCCATCCTTCACTCTCACAGCAGCATCTCCTCTTTCTGTGGCTGGATTTGAAAGCAGAAAATATTTCCATCTGAAAGGTTTTTTTTTTTCAAAACACTGCCAGTTTATGCACTGCACGCACGCCGTGATGTTTCGACACATCATACGACAAAGCTGCTTTTAAAATCGCTTTCTGCTGTGCTGTATTGCCTTATGAATGTATGTGTGATGTATTGTGCGCACCGCCGTGATTGGTTGTGTTGGGTCTGTTGAAACTGTACACGCCCCTCACGGTCCGCCCCCCTCCTCCTCCTGTCTCGCCCCCCCGGATCTCTAGGAGTTCCCCTTTTTCACGCTGACGTCCTTCCCGCCCGGCTTCCTCATCCACGTCGGGGGTGTGGTCAGTGCACGGTCAGTCAAGCTCCTGGATCGTATCCACAATCCCGGTAGGTGACCCGCGACCCGCCGCTCTCTTTACTGTAGGGATGCATGAAAAACCGCCTCCGTCCTATAGCCCCCGCTGCACCGCCAGGCTTCCCACGCGGGTAAGACCAAAAACGGCAGCTCCTCCGTCAGCGCTCAGGGTGGGGACACGGCCCGCACTGCAGGAGAGGGGTGGGGAGAGGCAGGAGGCGTGACCCGTGTGAGGGGGAGATCCAGTCTGTGTTCCCATCCCATTCCAAATTCCAATTGGGGCGGGGGGGGTTGATGCACTGTATGGGCAGGACAGCTATGGGGTAAAGGGGCACATCCAGCCAATCATATTTTACCTATGAAACTTTCAGTCTTCTCTGTTGACCTGCAGTTTACTTTCTTACTGCAGTTCCCATTTCTGTGCATCGCTATAAACCAGTGTAGGACAGTATGAGCAGGTCTGTGGTCTCTCAAACAGAATGTGAGAACTTTGAATGCTATCACGCCATGTCTTTTTCAGTGATTATACAGGTAGCTATTTCAGTAATAGTGTTGGCTATAATTCTGTACATTACGATACGTAAATACGTTTCTGTACATTACTCATAGTGATGGGAGGTGTAGACCATGTGACATACAGGTGATTTGGTGCATTACTGGAAAGAATCAAATGGACAGAGAGATCTAAACCGTTGCAGTGCCACTGCGTTTGTGGCCTGGATTTTAATTTAAGGCATGGGTTATGCAAACGTAGGCTGGATCTCCCTCTCCTTCGGGAATTCAAACCCAAGCTCAGAAGCTCATATTTGCGCGAGGTTTCAGTTCAAACAAATGGTTTTCTCCATAGCACTGCTAATCTCGAACACCCCATGTAATCAAACTGTAAGAGACAGTTAAAGCAGCGGCGATGCCGTCATGGCCTGCATGTGTGTAGATACGGCAGCGCTCCTGGCGCGTAGCCTAAAGGGATTAGGTCAGGTGACTCCCGTTGGATAGTGTCATACGCGGCGCAGGGTCTGCTCTCTGAGCCTGCAGGTGTATGAAGGGACACAGAGCTCAGGGCTCAGTCACAGGAAGCTGCTGCATGCTCTTCTCTCCGCCTCTCATGCAGTCTGACCGCCGTGCGCTTCTCCCCTCTCCCTCAGTCTGGGCCCAGCAGCCCCCGGAACGAGCGGGAGTTAAAGCCATTCCTCACACTTTGACTTTACTGTGAGTTTAGCAATGGATGATGCTGATCCTCACCAACGCTCTGCAAGGTCTCCATGTTGAAAATGCCCATATTCCTTTTAAAGACGAGGATTTGAAGTCCTCGGGTGATCTGGTAGCCTTCACACCGAGCTCAGGATGCGCTGCTGCGCCTCTCCTCCTCCCCTTCGGTGCGCTGTTGTTAATTGTGTTTGAGCTCGCCGTGGGCGTAGGCTGCGCTTTGCACACAAGGTCTGTTTGGGTCTCACGGTGCGGACTTTGAGCTCGTAGCGTTTTATCATTGCATTAGCCTTGTGCTAACAGAGGGAGGTGCTTCACCATGCCACCGGAGGCAGGAACAAAATGAAAAGGGGAACACATTTTTAAGTAATATCAACACTTCAATAAGTGAAATGTCTGCTTGAAAAATTTATGACACCGCCAGCTTGACAATCTTCGGAGGCTTGTATGGAAATAAAAAAATCAGTTATATATCAAATTTACCAATAAATAAATTGTTATAAATCAAGTGAAGTAGAGAGGGGCAGTGTCACATGCTGATGTCAGTGCATGGGAAAAGAGAAAGGAAGGAAATGGGAGGTGTCTCTGCCAGAAAACCAGCTCCTTCATTTTCAATGTGTATACCTGCCTAGCTGTAAGGCAAGGAACAGCATATTCACTTTCCCGTGTTCTGCGGAGTTCCGAAGCGCATTGCGGTGAGATTGAATAGAGGCCTCTCTCACTCTCTCGCTCTCTGCCTTCTCTTGGATAAGCCTGTGATTAACTCTGTTGTCTGTGTCTTTGCAGTTCCTGTGGAGTGTTGTTGTCCAGTGTTTGTGCTCTCGTTTGTAGTTTGTCTGTGTCTTCTTCTTTTTTCTCTTTTTTTTCTCTCTTTTCTGCTCCTTTTTTTAACCGATCTACTAATTTGCTGTTTTGAACTCAGCCTTGGGTAACACGAGATCATACAAACTGCTAGACTGGAATAGTTTCGCTGCAGGTATTTTCCTATACTCTTTCGGTATTGCACATAACCACAGAAATTATGGCAGCTCAGTGAAGCTCCCACCTGCCCTTAGGAACTGAGAGACGCAGGGGAAAATCACTCCTTTTTTTGACCCTTGAATTGGTGATAGGCATTGCGTTGCTTGCCTGCCAGTAACGCAGCAAATGTGGCTTTGATTTCTGTCCTCTGAGACCGTGAGGAGAGCCTGTAGAATCCCACGTGAACAGTGTGGAATAGATGTAAGAGCCCAAGAAGAGAGAAAAAAAACCCAAACATTTTCATTTTTGTCAGTCTCTGCCCAACACGCGTCTCTCTGAGACAGAAATGATTGAATAATCTGACCATATCCCGACAACGTAAACCGTTCCCCATGCAGGGTATGATTTGGCTTCCTCTGTAGGACAGGAAGAGGTTTTTATCTGGGAAAAGCCCTGGGTGGTGTTTGGTTAGATGCACCGGATCAGTTGATTTCAGCTTGGTAAAGGCAATCCGCTCGATGCATGCTTGGATACATCCAACCAAACCCTTACCCTTGGTTTCGTGTTGTGCATGAAATTGTTCCAGGGAGATTAAAACATCATTGGAAGGTTCAGGGAAGATTTTTTCAGGGATTTAGCCAAGGTGTATTTTAAGACGGCCGTCCTCTAAGCTGTTTTCTGGGGCCGTCTCTGTGAACCCTGAGCTTAATGAGGATTTCTGTGCAAGGGCTCCTCTTCAAAGGAGGTCAATCCCCTTCACCCTGCACTGGATAGGGAGCCAATTATCTTTCAGCTCCTGTAAACAAACTCGATGAGCAGATTTGCTCAAGAAACCACTAGATTCCAACGTTTAATCAGAAGCGCATAATTCAGAACGTGCAGTGGCACATCTTATCTATTTTCAAGAGACTGAGCTTCTGGAGAGCATTTTGATTAAGGCAATAGATACTACATGGGTGACTGTAGTTCCTTGTTTTATATATATCTTGAGCAAAGGAAAATATCCAGATTTATGCAAGAAGTACTGAGGGCAGAGGAGGGGCCTTGTGAAAGAATTCAGGTTAAACATTCATTTCAACAATGATTCAAAAGCAGGAGGGACACAGTGCCCATCACCAATTGTCTCATTCACATGAGAGATATCATCTGCCTAATGCCTTTTTGATCATTGGTTTCATTTGTATATAACACTGATGGTGATTTCCATCTCACAGATAGAAGCTGTTGTGCTACCTTGTACTTTAAGTATCTGAGAGGCTAAATATGATGCATAGCCTACATTATGTATGAATTAGTGTCACTATTCATTCTATCAAAGTTGATATATGTTTTTCTTTTTGGAGTTGATTGATCAGTGATATTTAACTCTTCTTTGAGAGGCTGGACACCTAAGAGGCCTTAACATGGCTTCTGTTGTCCAAGCCATTCTGGTCTCTAGCAACCAATTCTCAAACTTGATCTGCCACTGTTCCTACCCTGGCCCGTTCTGCAGTATGTATCATTTCAAACGGATTGGGAGCCTGTTAACCTGTTTGGCACTAACAATTTGACAGAAACCGCAAAGGAAAGGGTGTTACAGATTTCAGATTAAGCGGTTGATTCACAAAAGGGTGATGCATGTTTAAAGGAGTGAATGTGTTGTTTTTTTGTATGATCAAAAAAGTAATCATAGTTTTTCAGGGTTTAACTGAAAGAGGATCATTTTAATAAAAAAAGAAAAATCCAGGAAAAATCCCTTCCCCTTCTCCACTTTTGTTGATAGCAACCTCAAGCCTGAGTGCTGGTGATGCTATCATTGTATGATGGTCAAGGGTCTGTTAGCTAGCAAGCTATGATTGCAGCTGGAAAGTGGCCTGTTTGTGTGTGAGAGCAACCTCTGCATTAATACTGATTTCACTCAATTGGATTACTGGCCTGTCTGCAATGCAAACTTTATTCACCATTAGGCTAATTAAAAAGTGATTTTTGTAGGGAAATTGCCCCAAATATCCTGGCATCTGTTGCGTCTTAGCTAGTTAAGAATTGACCAATTAGGGAATTTCCATGTGGTGGTGTTTTTAAGGGTTGCTGTTGTGTAGTTTTGTGTGTAGCCATATTTGGAGAGAGCTCTGTCTGGATCAGCCGAGGCAGGTGAGGCCCAGAATCCCAGGACTGATGTTGATAAGAATCGTGACTTGCGGCTGTTGTGAAATTAATTTGCTAAGCCTTGGACCGTGACATAATGGAAAGGGTATACCTGATTTCACCAATGTAGGATGAAGTTCGCTCAATAATAACTTTTTAAAAAAATTTTATTTAAGTTCACCTGTGAAAATCTCCAGCTGGGGCAAATCCAATTTTTCCGGTAAGCAAAACACAATAGGGCTAGACAATGAGTGATACAGAATTTGGAACTGCGCTCCAATAACCAACCAGCAGATGAAGGTGCCCCCTTGTGTTCCCCTTGATATACATCAAGCACAGCAGCTTGATGGGTTCATCAACTTTTGTGAATCCACCACTAAGCTTTTTAGTATAACTACGTTTAAACCACTGAGCTTACAGACAAGCTTACAGACTTGTAATAATACATTTTCTGCAGGTGAAACTAAGAACCTTTTTCTTTTTTTACCATGAAACACCAATCCAGTATTGGTTTTTTTGACATTTTTGTCTTAAAACGAGCAATTCGGTAAAAACTACCCGAGGACTCTGAAAATCCCAAAACGCAGAGCCACATGACATGCTTTCTTTTGTTTTTCGTTTCCTTTTTTTCCCCACTCGTGCAGATTTGGGACCATAGCTTCTTCTTTACCATTTTCAGTGAGCTGCCATACTTTTCAGTCTGTGCTGTCACGTGACTCCAGCATGCGCCAAAATAACCCACCATATCCGGCCACTCTCTGCTGAATCTGCTTCGGGCATTCCTTTGCACTCGAAAGCTTAATGCTTCCTCTAAGAGCATCTTGAAGAAAGCCGCCAGGTTACTTCAATCGTAAAAATACAGAAAGATGGCGATGAAAACGACTGGGCATGTGCATCCCTGCGTACAAAGGGCCGTATTCATAACGCCGGCGGGGGAACTTGAAGCAGCAAGTTCCCCCCGGAGCTGATCCAGATACGGGGCGTGGAGACGGACCTCTCCCCCATTGGCCCCTCACCGGCCGCCAGACTGACACTGAACATTCTGATTCGCTCAAATTCGCCATGCGTTCAGACGGGGGCGGGGGGAAACCAATTTGTGCTTGCGGTCGGCAGACTCTTCATATTCTTAATGCAGAAACTTCCAAGCTAATGTGGTCCGTTCCAAATTGATGAGAAAACAAGGTCAACATTTGGAACCTAAAAACCTGCAGTGCGAAACAGTTTAGTGAATACCAAAACTCCTGTTAGTTTCTCTGTGCAAAATGGACATGATGACTGGGATGAAAGACTTTGAGAGAAGTTAATTAAGAAAGAAATTAAGTATATTTGCTGAGAATGCTTCAAAAACGCCTAATTGAGTATCAGGCAGGGAGATCCCGTACTGAGTATGTGCGTTAAGTGTATGACATTGGGCTTGATTGGGTGCTGTGTCGGTTGCGGAGCTGCGCTCCAAACACAGTTTCTTTGTGGAGGTGTGCATCAGGTGAGAATCTGGGGAAGTGAGGAATGAATATGGCCCTTCTGACCCCCCTCCCCTCCACCCCCACCCCACCCTGCCGAGAATGTTTGGCTTCTCTGTCGGAAGAGTCTGGCACTGTGGACCGGTTACGCCTGATCTTTTATTTTTGATTTTTTTTTTTCCTTTTCATTTTCAGAGGTTTTGCCAGTACTCGCCAGTGCACTCCATCCTTCTGTCCTTTTTTTACGTTTCCCGTTCCCTTTTGTTTGTTTCCCGAGTTTGAGTGAGAACCCCCCATTCTTTGACCGCCCGTGCGGGATTCCGTCTCTGTGGGCTGTGTGTGCGTGCGGCCAGCGTGCGGGCACTTTGAGACAGAGCGCGGTCAGACAGCGAATGTTGTTCATTAAGTAGCAGGTGCGAGAGTACTTAATGAAACCAGCGGATTCAGCCCCTCCCTGTCATCTCCCTCCGAGCCGGCGAGTAACCTCCAGACGATGAGCTGTCCTTGATTTGCAGACGTTAACGAGAGCCGAGCCCAGTTCTACTCATCAGTGTGTAGTGCCTCATCATCACCACCGCCGTCATCATCATCGTCATCATCATCCTCGTCGTCATGGTCACCATCACCCGCCGTGGGCCGGTTTCCGTGATCGGCGCCCGCTCTGATTGAGTATTTAGCGGCTGAGTGGTGTGGGTGAGGCTGGGTCAGCGCCGCTGTCCCTCGTCCCCGTGTGGGCGGAGCCTCACGCCGCGCCGCCCCTCCCCCTGTGTGTTTCAGACGAGCCGGAGACGCGCGACGCCTGGTGGGAGGAGATTCGGCAGGAGATCAAGTCTCACGCCCGCGCTCTGGGCTGCCACGCCGTGGTGGGGTACAGCGAGTCCACCAGCATCTGGTACGTCCCCCCTTCCCCCTCCCCGCGTGGGCCACCTGTCCCAGAGTGCCACCATCTCCACACCGGGAGAAATTTACACACCTGGAATGGTGCATCTTATAAACATTGATTTATTATATCAGCTCAATGGAGGAATTTGTCATTTGTTTCTGTAATTCAGTAAAATGAAAAACAAGGTACAACAAACTGCAAGCAAATCCTACATTTGAGTGGCCTTTAGTCAAACAAATATTGCATTTGAATGGTCTTTAGTACTGTATTTGTTAATAAATTATATACTTCTGAAATTTTGACCCCCAATGATGTTTTAAGTGGAGACCAAAAAGTTGGAAGCCATTACATCTGAGTATGAGTTGCACAGTAAGTCTCCCTCTCTCTCCCCCTTGCCTCTCTCTTTCTCTCCCTCCCTCCGTTCCCCCCCTTCTCCCTCGTCCTCTGGCAGTGAGGAGGTGTGCATCCTGTCGGCGTCGGGCACGGCGGCCGTGCTCAACCCCAAGTTCATGCAGGAGGGCTGCCTGGATGGCTACAGTGACCCCAGCAGGTTGTCACGGCAGCCGGCCGCCTTTTCCGCAGGGTCAGAGAAGGGCGAGTTTGATATTTTCCCTCAGAGCAAGGATAGTTCTGCCACGCTAGGGTAGGTTACAGAGTGGCGCCGAGGGACTCGAGGGATTGAACGGGCCTTAACTCTACTAATATGGCTTTGGTGTGTTGGCCGCGCTCCGGTCTTTTCCTTCCCCCCTGGATGCTCCGAGGCTGTTATGGACCTGACGTTTGTTACTAACCAAATAAATCTTTGTTGTAAGCGCTGGAATTGAATGTGCTTTGTATGGTTTTTTTTTGGTCCCTTTAATAGGTGTGATGGGACTTCCAAATCTCATTCTCAGAATGGTGCATTTTTCAACTCCTGAAATGTTAACTGAATTGTGAACTAGCGATGAGCATATATTGACTGCACTTTGATGTGAACTCCATATACCCAGCATCGTTGTGATATAGATAGCATTGTTAGAATATGCATTACAAATATGCAAGATGACAGTATGTATGCTTTAATAGGTGAATGACATGCAGTGTGAAAGTTGATAGTGAAAATGTGACCGTTACTGGCTGTGCACTCATGGAGCGGATGGCTGTCACAATGTGCCTGTCGTCTCCGTTTTCTAGGTTGGAGGAGCCGTCGCCCCCTAGCTGCGGCTTTTGTCATATCCCCTACGACGAGCTGAACATGCCCTTCCCGGCACACCTGACCTACTGCTACCACTGTCGGAGGCAGAAGGTCCCGGACGTGCTCTTCACCACCATAGACATGCCGGCCGAGGCAGCCGTCATAGGGAAGGGCTGCCTCATCCAGGCCAGGTGGGGCATCCTCCTGCTTAGACACGCTCATGCAGACCGGATACTACATTCTAGGCTTAGAAACTCATCCAGGCCAGACAGTACGTCCCTCTGCTTAGACACACTCATCTAGGCCAGGTACTACATCTAGGCCCTACTGCTTAGACATGCTCATCCAGGCCAGGTATCACATCCTAGGCTTAGACATACTCGTCCAGACCAGGTAAGACATCTTAGGGTTAGACATGCTCATCTGGGCCAGGTAGGATATCCTTCTGCTTAGACACACTCATCCACACCAGGTAGGACATCCTTTCTCTTTAGTTATGCCTGTCCAGGCTAGGTAAGACATCCTAGCCTTAGATGCACTTGTCCAGGGCAGGTACCACATCCTAGACTTAGACATGCTTATCCAGGCCAGGTAGAACATTCTTCTGCTTAGATGCAACTCATCTAGGACAGGTAGGACATCCCTCTCTTTGGACACTCTCATCCAGGCTATACAGGTACCGCATCCTAGACTTAGACACACTCATCCAGGCCTTTTGAGTGCCGCAGTAAGTTCCAAGCCAGTCCCTCACTCACCCCTCCACCCCGGCCCCCTGTCTCGGCAGGCTGTGCCGGCTGAAGAAGAAGGCCCAGGGCGAGGTGAACGCCACGGCCATCAGCAACCTGCTGCCCTTCATGGAGTACGAGCTGCACACGCAGCTGATGAACAAGCTGAAGCTGCGCGGCATGAACGCCCTCTTCGGCCTGCGCATCCAGATCAGCGTGGGGGAGAACATGCTGGTGGGACTGGCGGTGAGCAGCAGGGGGCGCCACACGCTCAGGCTCAATCAGTCTAGTCACTGATATCGCTTGGGTTATAATGGACGTAAAATGAATTTAGGGGCTGGATTCCCTTTCTGCTGTGAGCAGTAACACAGGCATTTCTCTTGCACCTGCACCAGGCAGGTTCAGCCCAGGAACACCAAAGCAAAATCAGTGGGTGATACTTGCTGAGCATGTTAAAAACAAGAGAGACTCTGTGTTCCTTCCTGGTTTAGCTCCTGAGTTATGATCATCAGTTTTTTCATTGCTGAGGAATTAAGAATTAAGGGGTTCCAGTGTTATGGAGTTCCAGTTATACAATTTCTGTTTTTAGAGACAAGGTGAGGTACAATGTGTCCAGTATCTGATTACTAGTCTTTGATTACTAGAGAGTCTTGGATACTGGTGTCAGTAGTGTCCAGGTATTGTGTGTGGAGCCGTGGTGGGAGCTCTTGAGGGCTCTGATTGATGATTGGCCTTGCGTCTCCTCAGTCTGCCACGGGGGTGTACCTGACGGCACTGCCCACTCCGGGGGGCATCCAGATCGCCGGCAAGACGCCCAGCGACATCACCTACGAGCAGCACATCTCCAACATGCAGAAGAAGATCAACGACACCATCGCCAAAAACAAGGAGCTGTACGAGATCAACCCGCCGGTGAGTGCGATACGGAGGCCGGAACATGGCGCATTGCAGCAGGCTGTAGAAGGGCACAGCAATCCCTTACACTGTGAATTTCCTCATGCAGCTACATGCAAGATCATCTAGTGTCACTTATCAAATGTAATGTGGGCTTGTACGTTTCAGACATATTCAGCATGCCAAAGACGTGCCTTCAGTGTAAGCTTTGGGGTTAATTGCTTACGTGTGCTAATATTTTCTTTTTTGAATTCTTGAAGAAGTTGTTTGTGCTGGACCCCGAGGCTTTCAGAGGCATTAATACGGTACATTTCAAGCACGGAAGTTCACAATAAGCATGTCACAATCTTTCACTGATTACCCATGTTACAATTTATTCATGTTATACTTATACCATATTAATATGTGTTCATGTGATACCATTAACTGTAGATTAGATGCCTGGCAGGTTTGTACTAATTATCTGGCCATTATTTAATATAGAAGTGTTCAGATTCTTTTTTGTTTATTAATATAACAAATAGAGACCTTCCTAATAGTTCTGTGGTGGATGTCCTTAACCTTCTGGGGTGTTCACAAGTCACACTGAGCACAACTGGGTGTATTTATGTAATGGACTGCAGAATGTGGAGGGTTTTCACATCACATGAAATACCTAGAAGAGATCAGAAGAGATGCACTAATAATAATAATAATAATAAAATGCTGTCTATAATGTGAGATTGTAAACTGAATAAGTTTAGTAGCTTCAGAATAATCAAAGGGATATTTACATGATTGAATGATAAAAGGGATTATGGTATGACCTTATTAGATTTTTTTGTGAAGGTCCATGTTCCTGTGTTCATACGTGATTTATTTAGCTTTACCAGCTCTACAGTGTCTTTTCAGTGATTACAATAAAATGGACATGACTGCTTCTGACAGTCTGAGCAGATTGGCATGTCTTCATGGTGCTTGTCACTGCTTCTGCAGTGTTTTTGGCAGCGGTTCATGTTCTGGTTCTAAGATGAAATGAGAATTACATGAATAACTGCTGTTGGTGAGAATTCGTTAAATGGGACCAAGGGCCGTTCTCTGAAAAATGATAAATATTTCACCTGACAAGTGTCTTTGAAAATTTTCATCCATTTCTAACTTGGAATGTTATTTAGTTTTACGGAATAGATACATATAAATATTAGAGATATTAAGCACCAAAGGAGTCAGCCTCCTTGATGTATGAATGCTTGGTATTTCTATCCAGACTCTCTCACTGGGGTCATAGGTCTGTCTTTTGAATTGCAGTGCCTTACACCCAAATCAGCTAAAATAGTAGTTATATAGTGGCGGAAGAAAGAGGATTCCAGCATTAGTGTGAGACTCTGTATGAGCCCCACCCACGTGGCAGTCAGCTGACCCACACTGACCAATCCGCTAAGGGCTGGTGGTGAGCATGGCATTCTCTGTTGCCACGCACCAGGATTCCACTCCCTGTCCGTTTCGAGAGTGCGATCACTGACCCCGAATCTCCACACTAACGGGGGCGCCTCAGTGCCCGCCGTCCGCCAGGGGCGCGGTGAGGGGGGCGGGCACAGCCAGCGCTGCCCTATCAGTGCTGACGCGGGGTTTCCGTTGCAGGAGGTGATTGAGGAGGTGATCGGGTCGCCCATCCCGGAGCCACGCCAGCGCTCCCGGCTCTTCCGCTCGCACTCGGAGAGCTCGGACGAGGTGTCGGACCTGGACCTGTCCCACGGGAAGAAGGACGCCTTCGTCCTCGAGGTGGGGCTTCTCCAGGCCTCGGCTCTCTGACCGCCATTTGGGTCCTCTGCTGTCACTTCCCTGTGAACATTAGGAACAAGGGCTGGAGATTTATATACAGTGTGACTTGCATATCTTACTTGGTATAGTAGCACCATCAAACCTGTAACTTCTTTCAAGCGCACTGAAGTCCATTTGACAGTGAATCCTACCCCATATAATGTGGAAACATTTGAGGCAAATACAGATGTATTCATAGTCAGTCACTAACAATAAAACATTTCACTCACAATCATGTGTCTCAACACCAGCTCCAAGGCTACTGTACAGGGTGTATTAGGATAAGAGAGAAATGGAGAAAATGCAGGATTCAGAAAATAAGTAAACAGGTCATACTTATGCATAATGCAGTCATAAAATGAAAGCCATGACAATGTTAAAACACAGTGCTTAGGGCACTCCCCACTCTCTAGGTGTGCAGGAGAGAATAGCGCCCCCTTGTGGTGTTTCACTCTTCCTGCTCAAACACCTTGAAGCATTCCTTGTGAATGCTGCCCTCCCTCCCTCTTGTGTTAGGTGTGGTGCGTGGCAGATTGTAACGGTGCATTCTCCTCTCTGCAGATTGATGACACGGACGCTGTGGAGGACATTCATTCTCTCCTCACGGACACGCCCGCGCCAGCAGGTATGGCCACCTGCACGGAGCCGCTTCAGAATGACGTCTCCGTTCCTTTCACACCAGTGCAGCGCTTCGACTCCCCTCGAAAGGCATTTTCAGCCAGACATCCTGGCTCCTCTGTGTCCTTGCAAAACCTCTAGGTATTTAACGTCAGAAACCTCATTCTCAGAGGGACCACTGCATCTGTTTCACTCCTTGTCCTCCCGACCGGTTAACAGTTTCAGTGTGGTCGTCAAAGAACAGTTGTTCTTGTCTGAAAATTGCTTTGGGCGAGTGTGAGGTTACCAACCCATCACCTTGCAAGCTTTCTGGCTCTGCTCATTTTCCCAGGAGACTTTCAGTTGTTTTGCCGTGCCATTTTTCTGCCCACGCGCTTTTTGGTCTTTAGCCCTTTCCCAACACAGAGCTCTAAAACTGGGGCATGGAACGTCCCCAGCTGGAATGGGTGGCAGTGTAGCATAGTGGTGAGGAGCGGGATTCGTAACCGAAAGATTACCATTGCAGTTCCCTGCTGGGGCACTGCTGCTGTACCCTTGGGCAAGGTGTTTAAACCAGAATCGCCTCAGTAAAATATCCAGCTGTATGGACTGATAACATTGTAAAAATTGTTACGGACGTAAGTTGCTCTGGGTAAGAGTGTCTGCTAAATGCCAATAATGTAATGTAATGAAATGAAGAGTGCGGTCCCCTCACACATACCAGGCTCCCACAACAGACTGCCAAACACACAGCGTCATGTTTACCTCCCACTCTCCCCGTTTCCAACTTCATCTGTGCTGCGGTTCTCGCTGATGCCCAGGACCTTGCTTTGCATAAGAGAAGTTCTCTTGTATTATACATCAGATGAGCGTGTAACTCTCTGCCTGACTGCTTTATCTTCTCCCTGCAGGCTTTTATAGCTGCAACACTGAAATCATGCCTGGGATTTATAACTGGACGTCAGGTTTACAGGTGAGCCCCATGAATTTCTTGCACTCTCCTGGCACTGCTGCGCTGGGTTCAGGTGGTGATGTACTCCCCCTGTTGAGTCTGGCTCCTTTTATGGGTAGAGGCGCGTGCTTTTCCCTCGTCTGTTTTAACGACGCCTCGCTGTAGCTGTGTTTCAGCTGGCTGATTTTTTTCTCCCCGCGGGCGCGAGTAAAGTTAGCTCTGACCAGCAGCGGGGAGCTCGGCATTGATGCTGGAGTGTTTTTTTTTTATGCTGTCTGAGAGCTCCGCTGGCTTCATTTCCCCCTCGTTTGTTTTTCAGATGTTTACTTCGGTCAGGGTGTTCAGGCTGAGCAACGCCAACCTCACCAATCAAGGACTCAACAAGATTTTCAACGACCTCTGCGAGAATCTGCTCAAGGTGACCCTCTGCACCCCCGCGCTAACGAACTCCTGTTCTCACCTGTCACCTGCTCTCCGCAGAACTGCTGCGCCTACTGTTTCAGAAAACTGCTTGAGTATGGCTGGAAAAACAGCTGCACGCACACATGCCTTCAGAGATAAACTTTGATATTGATTCTTTGAGGTTTCTCGTGCCACAAGGTGCACATTGCGAGCAGCTTGCAAATTCAAAAACACATTTAAAGACTGTAGCAGTTGTAGTGCTTTCAAAAGTCAGGCATGAGGTTGAAGCGCAGTGTAACCGGATACACAGATTTCATCTTCATCCAAGACTTTAGGTTATTTTTTCACTAAAGGATGTAGACGTTCAGACTTCTCTGTTCTTATTTCCTGCACTTTGTTGGACAGGACACATTTGCAAAGCTTTAGTCCTATATAAATTTGTCATACATGTGATCTTTCAGTGTGATGATGGTTATAACAGTGGCAATGTTTGTGAACCAGTTTCTTTCATAAGGCACGGCTCTGTATGAGATGTAGAGAGATGACCAGGGTAAATGCGTATTGCCCTTTGCTGTGGGGGTGAATGAGCGTCTCCTCTCCCCCTCTCCTGTTCTCTCCCTGCAGAGTCTCTACTTTAAGCTGCGCTCCATGATCCCCTGCTGCCTCTGCCATCTGAACTTCACCGTGGCCGTTCCTGAGGACGAGCTCATTCAGGTGCATTTTGCAACACCCCGCCCCTCCCCAGCCGTGAGATCTAACTGCTCTACACCATGTGGAGCCTGTGCTCACTCCTCCACAGCTGTGACGCTGCTCATTCTGTGAGGTCAACAAGCCATTGCCATCACCCGTAGGACGTGTTGTTCACACCCTAATGCAAACTTGAGGAGATATGAGGTTTCCACCAATACATTACATTATTATCAATTAGCTCTCATCCAGATTGACTTACATAGGTTACAATTTTATCCATTTGTGCATCTGGATATTTACCAAGGCTGGGTTAAGTACCTTTTCCATGGGTACAACAGCAGTGCCCCAGCGGGGAATCAAACCAACAACCTTTTGGTTACGAGCCCTGCTCCACACTGCCTTCCCGATAGGATTTTTCTCCATCCCGCTTGCATCCGGTGCCCTGATTGAAAGGTAATGGGTGCATTGGGATGGATGCGAGTCCGTGGCATTTCTCTCAGTTTGATGAAGGCGTGTCCACTCTTTCAGGTGGCGGTCACTGCCGTGGCCATGACATTCGACAAAGACCAGGCCCAAGAGAACTGGAAACTCGGCGCGGACAAGACACACATGAAAGGTGGGTGGACTGGCTTATCTGTGACCACACTGATGTCATTAATATTTTGTTGTTGAGGATTTTAAGTACTCCCACTTGTAGCGTCTGTCTGATGAATTCTAATGAGCGCACGTGCTCCACCTGTTTACTGGTAAAGCTAGAGCTGATACCACACTGCATATTCATGGTGTGAGCCTAAGAGTGGAGAGCAAATGTCATCAGGGCTTGGTCTTAGCAGCCAGGTGTCTGTGCTGGGGGGAAACTCCCCTCATTCTTCTGTTGAACAGAATGACGTGGCGCTGTGAGTGATGTCCAGCCCCTTTTTGACTGCTCTCCTGTCTTGCTTCGCAGCGATATCGGAGAACGAGGAGCAGCTCCAGTTCCCTCTGGAGCTGTGCACAGAGAGCCCGTCCACAAACCCCTTCTCCCCCTGCAGAGGTACAGGTAGGTGGAGCCCCCCACCCCCGCGTCAGGGGCCGCTCTCTCGCTGTCACCACTGCCACCCCCTGTTGCTGGCATCTCAGTATCTCAGTGCTAACTGATATCACCATAAAAAGAAGGGTTTCATTGTGAGCAGTCTTGTAATTTGAGTGCACCAACCTTTGATTTATTATTTTTTTTTTTTGAAGAATATGTCATTCATGTTTTAGACTTGTGGTTATTGTACGGCCTGAAAAATGCAGCTTGCCTATTTATTGTATGAGAGAGCCCTTTAGATCTGGTTTTTCATACGAACACATGTGCATTCATTTTGTGCCTTTGTGTTTAGATTTGTTTTTGTTTTTATTTTTCTTTTTAGATGAGATTTTTTTTGGAGAGGGATTTGGGAAAATTGTTTTTCAGTCAAGGGCCATCTTGGGATTTGGGGAGGGATTCTTTCTGTACCAGAGTACTTTTGAGGGCAGCGCAGTTCTTTGTACGTACAGTTGAGGGCAGTGTGAAATACAACAAATGGGTTTTGTTGATTTAGCGGTCGAGGGAAAAATGTTCTGCATGCGAGATGCTGCTTCCTGTCACACTCTTCTCTGTTCTGCCAGCGGACGTCACATGTTCGCCCAGGAAGTAACTAGATGTGAACCCCTGATAGTCCAGTGGCTCTGATTAGCGTGCTGTAGTCAGTAGTGGCTCGGGGGACAAGAGACATCCACATGATGGGGTCTGTTTGCCCGCAGTCACGGTGACAGTGACATTGCGGCAGGG
This sequence comes from Megalops atlanticus, assembly GCA_019176425.1. NCBI lineage: Eukaryota > Metazoa > Chordata > Actinopteri > Elopiformes > Megalopidae > Megalops > Megalops atlanticus. The sequence continues at coordinate 11,436,752 of CM032899.1, forward strand.
CTGCGTGACTTGTGAGGGCAGCCGGAGAGAGTCCCCTCTCTTCACCCCCCCTTCCCTGTTAGCAGTGTGTCTGAATGGACCTGCAGAGAAGCTTGTGGCTTCCTTTCTCTGCGGTCCAAAGAGCTTGCCCGTCCTGCTCGTCATTGGATGTCCCTTCAGAGGCCTCCGAGCCCACAGATGGTAGCCCGTGGTTGTGTTCTGTGTCCCGCAGTCTGGTTTGTGACATTGTGAAGCAGGCCGTCACATAGCCAGCACTGTACCCTGGTTCTCAGGCCTGTGTGGGACTGAGCAGGCCTGAGCCGGGCGTGGCCCTCTCCTTTGGTGTCTCGTGTTGTGCTCTGTGGCTGTGGCGGAGTCGTGGCGGTCTGTCTTGTGGCCTGTACAGTGAAGTATTTGGTCCTGCTCCGCTGGAGCGTAATTGGGGCTCATTGGGCCGTGCCGGCATTGTCCCCGCGGTGTGATAATGGAGCCGTCTCTGTGTCTCGTCAGGGCTCCTGGAGAGCGCGAACGCGCACGCCACCCCCAGAGGTGAGTCCCCCTCCCCCTCCGCTCCTCGGCCACACTTCTGCCGACGAGGATGTTTGCGTTTTTTTAATTTCCATTCCTTTTGTCTCTCAGACAGATTAATTGCTTCGCCAGCGAAGCACTGAAGCAAAACCCAACGTCATCCATATTTTTTTTTTTTTTTCTTTCTTTCTTTCTTTCTTTTTTTGTTGTGTTGTGTGTTGTTCCTGTCCTCTTTCTTTCTGTCTGTCTGTCTGTGTGTTTCCAGCTGCCTCAGTTGATTACAGTTCCTTTGCAGACAGATGGAGCTCCTGGATAGAGCTCATTAGACTGAAAGCTCAGACCATAAGACGTGGATCAATTAAGACAAGTAGGAGGACACTGTCTCTAGCGCACTCCGGTGATAATCCCATTGGTACTCTCTGACCCCGCCCCTTCCCTCATCCACGGCGGTGGTGGGCGGAGCCTTGCTGCCCAGAAACGGCATCGCAGATCAAGCACAGCTGATTGACAGAGTGTGAAAGCTGAGGACACGCCCCTGCAGGAGGGCTCTCTCTCTCTCTCTCTCCCTCTCTCTCTCTCTGCTCAGATCCAAACCTCCAAACCATGGGTTTGCATGAATCTGCAGCCAAAGCGCTTCCAGAGAGAGCACAGCCACAGTACAAAATATGCCTCACAGAGTTTGCAAACATGAATCCATCAGCATAAACGTTGCTGTGTCGAACGACACAGGCGTGACAATTGGCTAACATGATGGCTTCTTGACGATCACGGCAAAAAGCAAGAGAAATGAGGTTACATTGTAGGAAATGTAACATCTTTCACACTCTCGCTCCAAAGAATCGTCCTTCAGCAGACCAGCTCGTTTGTGTTTCTTCTCTATTTTATCATCGCTTAAAACCCCAGCCATCAAATTTGCCTCCTTGTGTCACTTCTCTGTCAAAGGCTTTCTTTTTCTTTCTCTGTACTGGATTGCATGCAGTGCATGATTACATCTTCCTCCATGGCAAGCCATGCTTGAGGTTTATATCGCTGAAAGCTTCAAACGATTTCTGAATGCCGTCACAAACAGCCATTCTGCTACACTGAAACACATCTCTGTACATGCGCATCAGTCTCTTTTTGACTAATATTGGCTCTGGTTATCTGTGGCGCCCCCTGAAGGCCGTATCTGGTCTCTGTCTCTATCTTCTCTCTCTCTCTCTCTCGACCTCCCTCGCTCCTCGTTTGCAGCTTCCTCCCTGGAGAAGGCCAGTCCCCTGCCTGAGGGTCGCTCGCGGTCGCTGCGGTCCACCCGCTCCTACGCTGGCAGCACGGTCGCCGTGGTGAAGATGACGCCGCTCTCCTTCATCCCCGGCACCAGGATCATCAAGTA
>CM032899.1:11443630-11738630 GCA_019176425.1 Megalops atlanticus
ATTGCGGCAGAGGCAGGAAGTCATGGAGGAAACGCACGCGTCTGAAAGGCATTGTTTCAGTGTCTCAACTAAAGGCATGCACAGAGCACTGTGTATACAGATATAAGTCAATGCCCAGGAAGCTGTCTGGCAAATAAACTGCCTGCAGATAAAGAGGTGACTTCAGTTCCTTCTGTTCCACATCATTGAGGAAATGCCTTGTTCACCCTGGGCAGTGTCTTGTGGTTGTGTTAGTGTCAGAAACATACGCACCATGCTCTCTCAGTAGCTCAAGGTTACCTTGCCGGGGGCTTGTACTCCGATTAGTACTGAATCTATCCTTGACCATGAGATGATCCTGTCTGCACCAAGAGCAGTATAAATGAATCTACAATTCAGGATCCAGTCCAAGACAGATCTTACGAGCACTGGAAAGAATTTTTAGTGATTTTTACACTAAATGATGAACATATGTTTAACTGTAGAATAAGAAATGACTTGGGGTAGGGGTTGCTGGGTAAAATAAAAGACGAGACAAGATCTCCACCTTGTGAATATTGACCAGCAGTCAGAAAAATGGCCAAGTATTTCCCGAGGCAGCCCAGCTGGTGCAGAGGCAAGTGGGGTCCCAGCAAGCACCTCTCACCCCTCCTTCCTGGTGCTAATCACAGGGAGTGTAGCATCTGTTGCCCGGGCAAAGCCTCTCAGCTGCCAAATTAATCCCCCACCTTGCTGCGCTGAAGAGGGCACAGGCGCACAGGATATGGTCATTAGGACAGGACAGGAGGGAAACTCCAGCTCTGCGCTGAAGACCTGGGTGTGTCTGGCCAAATTTTAAGCCCTGGGAGGTGAGCAGTGAGTCTCATCTTTCTGGAAGAACTTTGCTGTTGCAAGCTTGCAGATCTGATTTGAAGAGGAGCCCCAGCTGACCATCAGGGGATGCTGTATAAATATTGTCACAATCAGTTAAAACTGTTACCTTACATTCATGTATTTGTTGTTGATTTTTTTTTTTGCTCTTAATAATTCACCATTACTGGGTGTTTAAGATGGTTTGATCCCTACTGTGCCTTTATTTGGGTTTCTCAGTTCTGGCTACACTTTGCACATTTCCTTCAAACACATAAGAGCTTTCACATAATTAGCTTGATTAATCTTTCCTGACACAATAATTATGCTCTACATATCCATTTTAGAAAGAATGGGAACAGTGCCCCAATTAGGTTACTGTCTACAGTCCCGGGAAACTGAAGTAAAAGGTCATCTTCATAATTCCACATTATTTGTCTTGCCTAATAATGCAGCCTTTGCGACATTCTCTCCAGCGGGGTACTATCGAGATGTTAGTGGAGCCATGGTCCTGCATTTAGTTTATTTTATCTCGTAAAAGTCATCTGCTAAGACCTACAGTCAGCGCTTTGTGATATTGTGGTTTTATACGGCTAACATGGTTACGGTTTTTACCACTGGTGGTAAAAACTTGTGCTAATAACTTGTGCTAAATAGGCCTGGTTTAGTGATCTGAACTTTCCGTTTTTGTTCATTAAGAACTCTTTCGGTTCTGTAATTCTCATTTAGTATGACGGATTAGGACCTGGACAATGATTTGGCTACGCAAAACCGTGTGTGTCATTCATTTCTGCGATATAATCTGCACCAATTTCTAATTCTAAATCTTCTCTTTAACTGCTCTGGCTCATCTCTTTCTGTCACTCTCGAATCTAGTTATTATTATTAGTAATGCCATGTCTTGTACCCTCACACTTAGGAATTTTTGTTGCAATTCCAGTGATAAAAGGGGAATCCATCCAGAAACGTAGGCTACTTTGCTATCGAATTTACAGTTATGCTGGGAAATGTTAAAGTAAGTGGCAGTAGTCCTCAGTCAGCCCTGATACAGGTGGTTGTGTTGTGGAATTTTTACACAGCTCACTCCAAAACAAGATCTCATGGTAATAATTCACGCTAATAAATCTCAGTTGTTTGTTATTCAAAAGTGGGTGTATACATCCATGGAGTTTCTAGGTTTTTCTTTTTCCTTCTTTTTGTGCTGCTGTGAGACCAGAAAACGGTGCATTTAGTATATTAAAGATGAAAATTTTGTAAACCGATTACAAAGCTGTTAGGCCTGTGCATTTCTAATATCAGATACTTTTTTGATAAAGCGCCTCCCTGACTATGGTTGAATGCCGCGAGACAATCAATAGTCATGCGATGATAGCAATAGCTTCCATGCGGGTTTTCAGATCTAGTTATGACAAGAAACACGCTTACGGCATTTTTTTAAAATTATTTCATTCAGTCATTCAGATACGGGCAGTCCAGCTGAGGGCAGCACCCGCCCGTGGACACACCTCCAGCTTGAGTGACAGGGCTGCGCTTGCAGCGTTGTATGTAGCCAGGCGAGAGCACAAGAAACTGTGCTTTGTTCTGAGAGAGTGGATCCTGCTGGATTGCGCCCAGTTTGGCTTGCAGAACTCCTGGACCCCCTGCGAAAAAAAGGAAGACGGATCGAGCGAACGACGTGGTGCTGGATTTACAGTACGAGGGGTGGGGGACGAGGCAATAAAACAAAATTGCATTCACGACCGCAATGAGGCTGCTGGACACCGGGCGCAGATTTTTAAGACCTGGTGAGGCAGGGGGAGACTGCGGCGGATTTCGAGGGGATGCAACCGTCGTCTGGGATGCAGCGAGAAGAGCGCCGTGTCCGGCAACGCGAAATGTATCCGTTTACTCCCAAAGAGGCTGAGCTTGCGTGATAAGAGATTTTTCTCTTTCCTCCCGCTGAATCAAAAATAACGGTATCTTGATTTATCCATTAGCCCGTTGTTGGGAGGGAAAATAAGGAATTTGGTATGTGCTTACGAAACAAATATCTCTGTGTGGACTCCAATTCCGACTCCCATTCATACAGCAGACCAAGGAGATGCAACCAAAATGAAGTATTTTTGCATGTAGTAAACGTAACAGAGGCAACGTTAGCTAGCTAGCTATCTGGTAACGACCCTACCAGCTGCAGCCAAATTAAAATTTGTTTGTATGGGCCGTTTGTGTTTTCCACCGCAGCAGTAATAATGTTTTTAAGATCCCCCAGAAGCAAGTTGTCGGTGTGGGCTGCTCTTTGCGTTTTAGTGCTCTGCTGGCTGTACAATTACCCGGTTTATCGACTCCCAAGCGACAAAGAGATTGTCAATGAAGTCTTGCGGCAGGGACAAGTGTGGAAGAGAAACGAGACCGGAATCCATTTGTTCAGGTATTTTATTCCGTTATATCACCATTGAAGCCTTGTCGTTCAACTTTTTTTCCAGTTTTTTTTTTTTTGAAAATTGTAACGTTAACGCTATTGAATTAAAAATATAAGAATTTAGAATAAAAGTTAGCTAAGCGGTAACGGTTTACATCTGTTTTATAGCAGTGCACTTTACAATATTTTCATACTATTACCTAAATAGTGCTCGTTGTTGTCATAATTAGCCACATCATAATATTCCTGAACTATTCTATTGTATTTAATTTTGAGTCAATTAAAAATAATGACGCTATTTTGAAAATTATTTAATACTTTGGGTTAAGTGATCCTTTTCATTCGTAAACATGGTCTCGGTAGCGTAACCTTAGCCTATTGTTAGGTAACATAATTTGTAATCACTTGCAATCGTACGAGAACTGTTACACTAAACCAATTAAGACACACCCAGGTAATTTCAATCTCATTATTCTGAAATTGAATTTAGCTACAGGGTGATTACATTATACAAGATTTATTTTTATTGTATTTTGCTATTACTTTAGCAAAGATCGCTTGCCTGAGAGTCTCACACATACTGTACAATCGTGCCGCGGGGACCGATTGAGCCAAGATGCACAAAGCCACACCTATTATTTGTAGCTGTATTTCAGAATGGACGTAGTGGAATGCATATAGAACTCGTATAGAACTCACGCACTCAAGCTTGCTGTCTCATTTTAGTGTCCAGGGCTCCTAAAGAAAAGGCAAAGAATTACAAATAAATCACTGCACAGCAGTGCTTTTGTCTTTCACAATGCTAGTTCCCACACTCGACGCTGACCACAGAGCAAGTTGAAGAGAGGACACCGTAGCTCTTCAGATACGGTGTCCGTAGATTATCAGTGTCCATGCCCTGTCAGCGTGGAGGATGTGGTGTATTTATGCAAGTTAGAGCGCGCTTCTACTGTCGTAGCAAGAAAGCTGTGATCACAAGTAAGATATGGATGTAAGTTAGTGTTTTAACTGTTATATCGGTAAATGTGTAGACCTCACTCACTCCTGTTCATGAAGTTTGGGCAGTTATGGGGAAGTAGACTAGTCATAACCTAGTCACATGCCAATTTTATACAGTACTATATATTCATACATTTTTTACAAAATAAGTTGTCTAGTAGAGAGAATGTTTCATAATGGTATTCATTGAGGTATTCCTGGGTTGATTATCTTCCAAAAGCAGGTGTAACCTACATAGCGATGACTACAGTGTCTTGTGCTGTAGTTAAGATATTAATGTGTACTTGTTTGTGTATTTGTAGTTATGATTACTCAAGCTGACCACAATCTATACAGTTAAGTGTGAGATTGCCGTACACCATTAAAGCGTCCAGTCAAGTCACTTGTCTTGAGGGAACACACCAGTGGCATGTGATACTGCAGCTGCCCGCTGTCCGTGTGCGTAGCTGATGCCGTAGAATCTCTCGCCTGCACTTTGAGAAACGCAACATTGGCCGCTGCACCACATGACCCTGGTGCCGTCAGGGTAATCGTCAGGTGTCGCACGCTATGGTTTTATCGTCTGGCCCCTAAAGCACCGGAACATCGCCCCTTTGCCATGTCAGCTCAATCCCTGCAGGCTGTGGGGGCAGACTGGTTTCCGTGGTGTCTGACCTGTGTGCGCGCATTTATTTTTTTGACTTTTCAGCATGAATGATTCTCTCTGAGGCTTTAGTATTTGCATTTTCACTGGGCTGAGTTTGTCTTACCCAGACATTCCCAAACTTCACTCGCACACTGTGTAAGTCCACCTGCAGTTACTTTATTTGTGGTTGCATGGAGTAGCCTCAGTGATTATATGTCCCAGTCTCTAACATTGCTTACATGCACTAAACAATATGCAACATTGCAGTGCTAACAGTTTTATAGAAGCAGTCTGAGACACACAAACTTTATAGATCTTTCCATGAGAGAACCACAGTATAAAATGATATTAAGCAAATTAAACTGGCATGCCAGTCTCACAAAATTTACCTCATTTAGGGAATTTTGTATTGTATGTTGCAGTTATATAATGGTTCTGTTAAAATGTAACTACTGTAATTTTGATTGTCCAAACAGTTTTACACTTCGAAGTCATCATTACTTGCAAGTCAGTGAAAATTGAAAAGTAACTTTTTTGGTTTGTTTTACAGTATGGTGAGACTTTATCTGGGGGAAAAAATCAGAATGTGTACTCTGGATGCATACAAAGCTTTTAATCTTTGAGTGTCCTGATAGAAGTATTTGGGGAAAAAAAACATCCAGGAAAACGTTCAGCTGAACATACCAATCGTACAGGTAAATGCTTGGCACGTTCAACCAAATGCTTTCCCTGGGATCTCCCTTGTCATAGAACCACACCAGGTTCCTTCCAAACTTTGCTCCAGCAGCCAATGAAAAGACAAATGCTGAGGGGCTTCTGAAACAACTTGAGCCCATACTCCGTCACAGAGCCGTTCCTCGGACAGTGAGAGTGGTATGAGGGACATACTCGACCTACCAGAGCCTGTTAATGATCTGAATACACATCCAGATCAAATCTAACAGCCTAACCCTATTTGGGTCAGACATGAGCTTTGTGCCACGTAATTAAGCGAGCGCTCGGTCCTCATCAGCACTTCAGCCTTTTGCTTCACGTCAGCACGCGCCGCTGATATTAATCAAACTCTGCAAACAGCGTGCTGCAGCACTGCTGCGATGAGCATGTCTGAAGCCACAAGCATTTGTGTAAAGACCGTGCACCGCGCACCGTAGGCGAGGGCACATAATGTGTGTGAGGATGTGCTAATGACGGCGGAGGATGGGTTTTGAATGCGTCCCCAGACAGTTCGGTGCCCTCAGCTTTACTGCGGGGCGCTGAGTTACTTACTGAGCAGACCCGGGGCTGTTGTGATGCAGCGGGACAATGGCGATTTGGACTTCTGCCAGAGCAGGCTTTAGTGTTAACATCGATTGGAGCTTTACGCTGGCACAAAGCAAGACGCAGACCTTAATCTGAGACGCACACTGTTGCGGATCCGTTATTCCTCATTTCATCCACGTTATGTTCAATAGGGTCAGTTTAGTGTGTCAGTAACATTTTTGTAGTCTTAAAAGGCTGGCAATTTGGCTCATTTTATTGGTGAGTCGAAATATATTTGTTGAGCATTAGGCGGTTATTGCATTAGCTGGTAATGATGCTGCATTATCAGTGGTGCACAGTGCAAAATTGGTGGGAAGAAGAAAACAGTGAATTTTAATGAATTTATTATAATAAATGCTACAGAATTTCATCTCTTGCATGTTGACTAAGCACAGCATATTAATGCCCTTTAAAATCTGGCAGTGTAGTCAAATGCAGTTAAATATTTTAAAATTACTTTTAATGGTCTCTTCAATCATTTCCCTTGAATCCAGTGTAATGTTTAAGACAGTGGGAAAATGTAGTCTTGTGCTACTTGAACAGGCATTATTGAATTCCCTGGCTTGTTTATGGGTTTTACTTACTGCTTATTTTATTGGTAAGCTTTTCTTTATTTAATGGAACTGGGCATAACAAGTGGTGGTTATTGTCTACCATTTGAACATTACAAGTAGGTCTATTTAACAGGCTTTTGAAAAGCAATGCTTTTATTTAAACAAATTATTTCAGCTTGTTTTTGGAAAAGTCACTCAAAGAAAATCAGCTGATGCCAGCTATCTAGTATAGCTTAGGTTTGCCATTTTGAAGTGTGTCTTTAAGTGTGAGAAACATTACGGTACATAAATTGAATGCAACATATTTACATTGGATTCACTAATGAACCTGTGAGCTGTAGACATTTATTGCCTTACACAGTCACAGGATAGAGGGGTGGTTTGCAGAGGTCATTAAAGATGCTGTTCATCACAGAGCATTGCCCTCTCCCTACAGGAAGCTGATCAAAGAGTGCTGTGACCCTCGCAAGATGTTCGCAGTCACGAAGGAGAACTCTCCGCTGGGCAAGGTCCTCTGGTACGATGGAGAGCTCTACCACTCCCACACGGTCAACAATGACACCTACCCGCTGTTCGTACAGGTACTGCGCCCATTGCCATCACATGAGAGAGAGCTACACTAACCAGTGTTTTTTCTTATTTTTAAAAATAACTGTCTAATGTGTGAACGGCTTTTCTTGGGTATCAGCTACTAGGCAGTGAGAGTGTGCTGGTGACAGATGCTTGAGTGTGGGATGTTGTGTCTGAGGTGCATTTCGGTGTCATGTGGCAGCCCATGGTGTCTCAGCCTTTTCAGTGGCTGGAAACACAAAGTGTCAAATATATCAAGTACATATTTTTGATGAATATATTGCCATTAGTTAAGAAGTACTATAGCAAAAAAACCATTTCCTTGTACCAGTTCTGTACCATATGCTTGGTGTGAAAATACAGTTGAGTGATCATGTGTTGTGTTACAATGCCAGTTTCCTTGTAGTTTGAATAACCAGAAGGCATTGGAGGTGTTCACAGTATTTTTCTGGATTGTTGTCCCTTTTGGATATGGGCCGGCTTGGTCTGAAGATACTTGTAAGAGCTATTCTGACTGCAGCCATTGGGCAACTTTTAAAATGTTAAAAATGGAAAAAAAACAATTATTAACTGACATGTTATTTAACACATTTATGTATATTGATCACTTGACTTTACAATTACATTTGCATGTTGTCATTAAGGAGATATTCTTATCCAGAGGCAAATTAGGAAAAAAAACTGAGTCATTTAAGAAAATTTGTGGATCAAATCAGCGTGGCAGATTTATGGATTCATTTCGGCATCCGCGGTGTAATTGGATGTGCAGTTTTGCAGCATTTCCTGCTATAGTGCATGCAGCAGAAAGCAACTGTGGTTGTTGCGTGGCCTTGGGTTGATAGAGATGTAGGAGCTTCTAAAACATTGAGGTGTTGTCCACGATCCTGGCACCTGGAGGGGTTGTTCCACTGTAATTATCACAAGTGATGTTTGTGGTAATTATACCATATGGGCTGTTCACTGGCACAGAGCATAACACTGCTATCCAGCTGTTTCCAAAGGTCAGAAGCGAGGCCTGTTAATTTCATTAGTTGAGCAGTTTCTTAGCATTAGTTGATTAAACCGCCAGCTGACTTGATCTGATTAATCAGTTTTCCCTTAATGATATTTTTCAAACCAGCGGCTTTAATTGAGGCCAGACCTGCTGAAGCTGCGTTTTCCTTGGTCAGACGACAGTGCGCTGTTTTGTAACAATTAAAAATACCTCAAGCGAGAGAGCACAGTGACCTATGCCGAGTTTTCAATCATCCAAATGAAATCGTGTTTTGAGAGCTCCATCAGTTGGATATACCTTTTGAAATAAACAGAACCCGAACTGGAGCCGTGGGAGATTCATTCTCTGGATTGATTATTAGCCACAGGCTTGAAAAAAAGAGATTTGCTAGAATGTGACAGATTTTTGCTGATGTCACACGGGGAAATTGGACACCCCTTTAATGAGCCACGGTGCCTCCAGGGAGGTGATGGAGCAGAGGAAGCATGGAAGATCTCACCTTTCCTGTCTCACATCCTGTCAGATGGCTGGAAAGATATGAGGTGTTTATATAGGGGAAGAGCGTGAAAGGTTGGGTGAGGAGTAGACTGTACGAACCTCACTTGATGTGCCAATACCATCTTTCCCCGGTGGGGGTACAGGCCGCTCTTACAGTGTGTGCATCTCAGATCCCCTAATATGGGAATCAGGTAGCCGTTGTTATACATGACTGAGGATGCAGGTGACAGCACTTAGTCCCAGTACGAAATGCCTCTTAAACCCTTCTAAAGTATATTCATGATGTTGATTTGGAGTGGGGTTAAGGGGAATTTAGGTGCATTACAGCATGGAAGCTGATTGGTTCAGGGGAGTGGTCCTAAGGAGATGTGAATCGACAGAGTGTGGAACCTGTACAATGGCTTCTTTGTTCATTGGCTGCTTTTGGTGAAAGGGGGGGGGGGTCTCATGTTTCAACAGGAACTGTTTCCTGTATTCCCGTTATCCAGAGGAAGTGGCGTTGGGAGGATTTTCACAGTATGGATCCTCCTCTCTTCTCTGGTCGGATCAGTTTGGAGAGGCAAGCTGTGGGGTTTATAGAGAAAACGGCTCGCAGGGGGTCGCTCCAGACTGGAAGACCTCCAGCCTGCGATTGTGTGACGGCGGGCAGAACAGAGGCAGATCCAGGCCTGTGGAGTGGGCTCTGCCTTTCAGCACGGGGGAAACACACTGCCTGACAGTACAATTCAAAATTCATGTTAAAATTACTGCTCTTTCTGCACGCCTCTCTCGAAAACTTGCCCTACTTAGTATCATGTATTATGCATTGTATTATATTATTATGTATTGCTTGTGGTATTACTTTATGTAACACCAAAAGTTATGGCCATGGGAACGTGACCCAGACCTGTAGCGTGCACAGTTTTTGTCGCTGGGCCCAAGCTTTGCTGAGCACACAGGCTTACCCAGTGCGTGGCTTACATTTATAGAGCTGGTCGTGAGGGTGAGGAGGCCTCCCTTCCCTAAGGGGGAGAGCGGCGGTGCCCTGGGGTTGGGGATGGAGCAGAGGCTGCTGAGCAGGCCGCAGAGCAGGGCTCTGTTTGCTGCAGAGTGGCTGTGGATCCTGTGGAGGGAGCGTCGGTAATCACAGGCTGCCAAAAATAGCCCCGCGGGGGGGGGGGGGAGAGGCGCACAGGGTCCTGAGTGTTCCGCAGTGGGCACCCGGCCCATCTCATTCAGCAGGGCTCTGCTCCACTCCGCTGCCCGCGCGACGCCGGCAGGGTGTGTGTGTGTGTGTGTGTGTGCATCTATGCCTGTGTGTATGAGTATGTGTTTGTGTATGTGTATGTGTGTGTGTGTGTGTGTGTTGTGTGTGTGTGCATCTATGCCTGTGTGTATGAGTATGTGTTTGTGTATGTGTATGTGTGTGTGTGTGTGTGTGTGTGTGTGTGTGTGCATCTATGCCTGTGTGTATGAGTATGTGTTTGTGTGTGTGTGTGTGTGTGTGTGTGTGTATGTGCGTGCGCATCTATGTGTGTATGAGTGTGTCTCTGGGTGTGTGTGTGTGTGCATTTCTGTGTGTATAAGTGTGTCTCTGGTTGACTGTGTGTGTCTGTGTGTGTGTGCATCTGTGCCTGTGTGCATGAGTGTGTGTGTGTGTGTGTGTGTGTGTGTGTGTATGAGTGTGTCTCTGGGTGTCTGTATGTGTGTGTGTGCGTGTCTGTGCATAGGAACACTGGGATGTCAGGGCCCGCTGCCCTCTATACTGTGTCCCCTTAAAGCCAGCTCTGACGTGTTGGTGGAAAGTACAGCGGGTCCTCACCTCTGCGCACGTCTCCACCCCCTCCATCAGTCCAGCCTCAGGCCTGTCCCTTTGTCCTTCCTCCTCCTCCTCCTCCCTCTGCCCTCGCTGCCAGGCCTGTCTCTGTGCCCCGGGTCATCTGCATACTGACGCAGAGCCACAGCAGCCAGTACAGAAGCTCCTCTCCTCAGCGCAGCCATACACACAGCGGGGAGTGGATGCTATTCAGGGGAGGTGAACATCTGAAACGTGCCCACCGCAGACCCCCATCCGTCTCTGCACTGAGGCACTCCTGTACACTCGCCTGCGTGTGGGTGCTTTCATTTGGCACCGCGTGGTGGGGGGCGGCTCTTGGCTGCCAAACACGGAGGCGGTTGACTGTGTCCAAATGAAAAGATTCACACTTTCGAGTCTAATATTCTCCATAGATGCTTTAAACAGACTGTCTCTCCCCCTTTAAACAGACAGCCTCTCCTAGACTCAGATAGCTGTGTTATGCTAGACTGACTATGCGAGACTGAAAGGAATTCATGAGCAGCCAGGCTAATTTGAAGTGTTTCATGCATAAAGGTGACATTTAGGATTATTTCAAAAGTGCTTACAGTTCTATTCCAAATTTGAGTGGAAAACTTGAAAAGTTTAGTAGAATGTTTCACAGTGTAAGGCCAGAGTAGTGAACACATCTAATTGGCTTCCTTCAGGGCTGTGTGGTGTTCTGGATGGCTAACAGCAATAATATACAGTGCTGACAAAGCAAAACAAGTTATACAGAGCAAGATGTACAATGCTGTCTTTTCTTCCCTTTATTTTTTGCCTTTTCTCCTTTTTAACCCAATATTAGCATTACCAGTGGCACACTAGGCTGGTGTCTTAGGCCGAAGCGAGTCCAGTCCAATCCTGCGGCATGCTTGCAAACAGACAAAGGCCGCTTTTCACACTGCAAGTCCCAGAGTGCACCACAGCAGGGGGGCACGCCGATTGGAGAAATGAGCAGAACCCCATTGACATCATAGAACCCAAGCCATTAGCGGGCAGCACAGCAGAGAGGCGAGGGAACTCTGGTGGCATAACCACCCGTACCCCTGGCGGAATGAACCAGTCTTTACCGGCGCTGTGGGCTCCCAGTCTAACCCATTCTGGACTGCCCAGTCTGTGCTCAGCAGGTGCACTTTAGCAGAATGAGCCACTCAGGAGCCCCATGCTGTGCTCTTAAAAGGACACCTAGCGTTGTTCCTGAGACGAAACAAATTCTTGGGAATTTACTTGGATGGATGCACCGGGCGTTCAGTAAGTCGGCTGTGTAACAGCCAGCCTGATATGTTCATGGTGTGTCCAACCAGACACTAGCCCTGAAGTTTCTTCTCATACACCTTTCCCAGAATTCTTACAAATTATGTATAAATATAACATTTTATCTGATTAAATTCTTATTCTTAGGTATACACTGTAGGTGCCTTGTGCATGTCCATTTTGATTGGAGATCACCGTCATGCTGCATCGTGTGGGGTGTGTTGGTGAGGTTTGTGGGGCTTATAATCTCTTCAGAGACCCCCTGCAGAGGCGTTTACACGGCTGCTCTAACAAAGTTTTATTGTGTGTGTCTGTTGCCAGGAGACGCCATTGCAGGTGCCCCTCAAGAGGTGCGCTGTGGTCGGCAACGGAGGGGTCCTGAAGCGCAGCGGCTGCGGGAGCGCCATCGACCAGGCCGACTTCGTCATGCGGTGAGAGAGGCGTCCGTTCCGCTGCCCGTTCAGATTTTAATCGGTCACTCATTAGCTTTGGTCACCGGAGCCAAACAAAGGCGAAGAGGTGAACAAGCTCATCAGAGAGAAAACACAGATGATTAAAGACGTCAGAGTGAAGGCATTTCTTGTCTGTGGTGAGGTGTGGTGGTCAAGGGGCTGGACAGCCAAACGGAAAGGTTGCAGGTTCGATTCCTACCTGGAGCCATTGTACCCCTGAACGAGGTGCCTAAACTGAGTTACTCTGGAAATGGATAATACGGAGGCAGTGCGAAAATGTGTCCATTAAGCAATTAAATAATGTAATATGCTTTAAAAAAGAACACACAGTGGGGTCACGGGGGGTCAGACTAATGACCAATTAGAACCCTGAGGCCTCCCTGAGTTGCCGGCCACTGCTGGCTTGTTGCTGAAGTAGTATTTCTAGTTCAGGAGCGCAGCACTTTCCTCCGGTGCCTAGAGCATTGTGGGAAGGGGGAAGATTGATGTATTGAATTACCACTGCGCTAGTCAGCACATTTCTCAGCTCATTCTGAGCTTCCGCTGCCGTGCGTTCGGTGCCCCAGTCAGGCTGTGTGCTGAGCCCTCCCTGTCCTGGACACTCACAGCAGTGTATAAAGCTCTCATTTTTTCACCCCTGCAGTTGTTTACCCACAGCTGAGGACAGAACACAAGCAAGCGTACTCAACTGTTACTACTGCCCGAAAAGAGTGCTTGCCTCTTAACATACGTGCTGAGCTCGAAACACAACAGAGACGCTCCAAAATGGAGAAATAACAGGCTTTCCTGAGAGTTTAATTATTGTTTAGAGATGGGGCTGTAAGGGGATAGGAGAGATTAAAGATCGGGTAAATTGGCAGGGAAGTGCAGTTCACCTGGCCTGGGAAAGAAACCTGAACATTAGAATGTTCAGTTCCTACCTTAAATACGATTCATTGATTTATTGTGTGCTTGTAAGTGATGTGTGTTGTAAGTGCGTTACATGAATTTATGCATTGTTTTATGTACTGTAATTGCGTGTGTCTTCAGGTGCAATCTGCCGCCGCTGTCGAAAGAGTACACAGAGGACGTGGGGACCAGGACGCACCTGGTGACAGCGAACCCCAGCATCATCGAGAAGAGGTACGCCTGCCGTTAGTCATCCTGCGCACAGTTAGCACGGCGCGGTCATCATTAGAGGTCTTTACGCTCGTAAAACTTTATGTCGGACAGCGTGCGCCGGGGTCACGGGAGGACAGCGCTGTCGAAGCAGACAAACAGCAGCCGCGGCAGCAGCAGATCTCACTGCAATTTACCGTCCCATAAAATTAAATAATTTATAATTGCATTAAAGCGGAGTAAGAGAAAGACCTCGCTGTGCTGAGCCTTCTGCAGTTGAAGTCTGAGCTGCGTGGCCTTTATAAGTATAACAAGTTGTAATGGAGAGCTGCTGAAATCATGTCGCCACAAACGCAGATGCAACAACGGGATCCCGCTGAAAGCAAGCCTTGTAGCCCTAGCTGAAAGCCGGCAGGGCTTAGTGCAGGTGTGCAAGGTAAGGAGTCTCTGTAGGCCTTCCTCAATGGCACCAGACAGATCATCAGAGGTCATCTGAGCAGCTACATTATATCAAGTTATATTACATTCATTTAGCAGGCGCTCTTATCCAGCACAAAAGAACAGAAGTTTAAGTTGAATGAGCAACTGTGTCAGACCAGGCTGACAAAACTCCCAGACCAGTAAGCATGAGCAGAACACTATTCAAGCCCTACTGCAAGTTATCTTATGCAGCCTGACTACACAAGGGAAGCCAATTATACTACCATACATCAGTCACTAGATCACAGAACCCAAAACACATTGTGATGCTACATGTAAAATAAACAGCAGGTAATGCAAGTAGCAGGTATTAGGCAGCGGGGATTGAGGTGGAACTGAGATGCAGTCTGAAGAGATGGGTCTTCAGTCTGTGTATGAAGATGGCCAGTGATTCTACTGTCCTGACCCCTGTGGGGAGTTCATTCCACCACTGAGGGACCAGTATAGACAGGGATTGTGTCTGAGAGGAGCTACAGTAATAGAAGCTACTATAATGGAAATATATACGACTATGGCAAATTAAAACAGACGTAATAGAATGTTCTCCATGTGTCTTTGGGTTGCTTTTAAAGAGCTTGATAAATTCATGAGTGGAATAACAAGACCCCTTGGTTCATTGAGCACCTTTATGAATGGTCTCCTGTCCCTCCCTTCACTCTCAGCTTTGGGCCTTTCAACATGGGTGCAGGAACATGAGTTTAAAATACAGCTGCCGTTCCAGTTAGAACAGAAGGGAGTTGTGTTGCATTGGACTGGTGTTGATTTGGAAGCTGTACGCCCAGTGCAGTCAGCAGAAATGTGTTGTGAAAACACTGAAGTATCTGTCTTGTGAACCAAGGCGTGCAGCAGGAGCTATTACATTACATTACTGTCATTTAGCACACACTGTCATCGAGAGCAACTTACATAGCTTACAATTTTTACATGTTATTCATTTATATAGCTGCATATTCATTGAGGCATTTCTAGGTTAGGTAACTTGCCCAAGGGTACAGCAGCAGTGCCCCAGTGGGGAATTGAACCAGCAACCTTTCAGTTGCTGTGACTATGGAGCTATGGAGGTATGAGTAAATAACTGGGTGCATTTTTTATTTTGTGGGACGTCACCACAAAGTCAAATAGGCAGCTTAGTGAAAAGCACCTTGGCTCCTAAGTGAACTTTCTTTCTGGTAAGAAAATAAGATTACTCAGTACTGATGTAATGTGTGATATCCACATGGGAGGCACTGTCAGGACTCTCTGTGTGCTTTTACCTTAGCGCTGTATATGACATCTGTGCAATGGCAGTGCTGGGTGAAGCCCACGCGTAGACTACAGTGAATGCAGAAAGAGGAAATCTTTCTTCACATCTTCATTACAATACTGAGCTGATGAACTTCACACAAATGTCTTACTCGTAAAGTATTCCTATAGCATTTTGGCAGGTCCCAGAGGACATTAACAAAAACGAACAGTTGGCAGACGGCTTCTTTAGTTTAGGTCATGATGTCTTAATATAGGTCTTGCTGTCATTCATTGTTATAAGGAGGCTGGCTGGTGGGGAGAAATCAGCATTCAAACACAGGCTGTTCCCTTGGTGGACTCTTGGTTTGTGTAGAGTCCCCAGCGTGGGATCCAGGTCAGGTTTTGCTCCAGTGCTAACATTGTGGCACGCATGACAGTTCACAAAATCACTTTTCAACCAAAGATACAACATAGATGTATAAATGGCCATAGATATTTCATTTCAACCTTGTGAAGTAATTCTAGGTTCCATATTTCTGCTTGAATCCAGATGGTATGGATGGGCAAAGAGTAGCTTTGGTAGTAATTTACTGTATACGATAATTCCTAATAAGCTTAACCAATCAGAGTGCAGTACTGAGATGAATGTAGTAAATTGTGCCCCCACCAGTTTGTTTGTTTATTTGTTCTATGAACCCTCTCAACCTATCACTGCTGTACAGGCTGATGTGATGGCACTTATGACAAACCTTGGAACATATTTTGACAGCTATGTCAGCTGTTGAATCATCTCGTTATTTATAAAGTCTGTCAGTTTTTTTACATTTCACTTGGCAGCTTGTGTTGAAATGTCAGTCAAGTGTTTCTCCTCCTCGAAAAGTCAGGCATGCTGCAAGAAACCCACACAGTGCTTTGTAAAGCCTCTGTATGAAGCAAAAGTGACATGAGGTGGTGATATTGTATTGTATTTTGTGGTTGTATGTCTCTCACCACATAACCATGGAAGCATAAGCAGACTCCATTATCCAGATTCATTTACACATGGCACATTTTTACACATTATCCATTCAAACAGCTGGATATTTACCAAACTGCAAATGCAGTTTAAGTAGCTTACTCAGGGGGAAGGACAGTAGCTTCATGCTGAGCACTTAATCCTAATTGTTGCAAGTGTAGTTCCATAGCCATTACGTCAGTGGTAAAGAGGTAATAATGGGAATATCAGTTAACTGTGGTGTATCAGGTGGAATCCTGGGGATGTATTCAAAGCTTAAATGAAAGGCTTTGATCTCCTTCGGAGGTAGAGGATTAAATCTGCATTCTCTCCGGGTATTAAATAGGTGAGCCTCTTCTCTAAGTGGAACCTTGTTTGTACTCCCTGAAACCTTCCATAATCGTAGAGCATCGCTGGTTATCTATATAAGGAAAGAGTAAAACCTATTGAGTAAAACCCGGCAGAATCTTGTAACTGTCAGCTATTTATATCACTGGAGTTGTCCGACTAAACACTTTGCCCGGATATATTCTGTCAGAGACTGTTCCTAGCGTCCTTATAAGGTATCATTATCCTGTCTATTCATCTGCAGAGAGGTTGGTGCTACATTTCCCACAGGGAACATCAAAGGTTCAAGGGTCTGCCATCTCTGTATTGTAACTTTTGTGTTGCTGAAGGGTTTTTCCCCAGACTGAAGTGTAGCTTGAGTGCACTGGTGTCTCATGTGTGTGCTTGCTTGCTGTCTCTGTACCTCAGGTTCCAGAACCTTCTGTGGTCCCGGAAGGCGTTTGTGGACAGCATGAAGGCGTATGGCCTCAGCTACATCTACATGCCGGCCTTCTCCATGAAGCCCGGGACGGAGCCCTCCCTGCGGGCCTACCACGCCCTGGCTGACTCGGGCTCGGGCCAGAAGGTGCTCTTCGCCAACCCGGACTTCCTGAAGAGCGTGGGGCGCTTCTGGAAGGGGCGGGGCGTCCACGCCAAGCGGCTCTCCACGGGCCTCTTCCTGGTGAGCCTGGCACTGGGGCTGTGCGAGGACGTTTCCCTGCACGGCTTCTGGCCCTTCTCCATGGACCTGGACGAGAGGCCCATCAGCCACCACTACTACGACAATGTGCTGCCCTTCTCCGGCTTCCACGCCATGCCCGAGGAGTTCCTGCAGCTCTGGCACCTGCACAAGAGCGGCATCCTCAGAATGTACATCGGCAGGTGCCCTGAGAATTAGGGGCTAGACTCCGCCCCTTTCCCAGCAGCCCCCCAGCCCCCCCTTACCCCCCCAAGTGACCAGCATGAGATTGTTTGACCGGCCCCCATGCCTGGGCCTGGCCCAGGAGAGGCTGATGGGTTTTTGCGTGGAACTCTGGGCTCTCGTCTGCTTCGTGGTCCTAGTTGAAGGGGTTGTTACAGCTTGGGATGGAGGGTCTTTATTTGGGGGGGTAAAGAAAAGGAAAACATTGGTCTCAGCCATGGCCACTCAGTACTGGTGATATACGAGGGCCTAAGGGAAGAAAACAGGAGAGAAAGCGAAGTGGAATCTGTGCGTTTGGGTGTCGGCGGGCACAGACAGCCATGTCAGTCAGACACTGAAGGAAATAAAGGAGAACGACACACAGAGGAGCATTCTCCTTTACCATTTGTAGGTCGCTTTGGATAAAAGCGTCTGCCAAATGAATAAATGTAAATGTACCATCCTACACCCTCACTTGGCACATTTGTCTTACGAGAGACACTCACTCGATAGCTGACAATAGTCTTAAATTATTTATGCGGGATTGCCCTTTAAGGGTTCAGGCTGAAGATAAATCACTCTGTTGTTTTCTGGAGATGTAAAACTATTAGATTCATGGCTCGAAGGGGAACAGCATGAGTCAGAACTTAAGCCGGCTTCAAGCGACAGGCTTACCAAACATCGTGTTTACCAACAGGAAGGACTCGGGCAGTTGCTTTTCAGAATCATAAGCGATTACTGTATTCGGTCATACTTGATCAGATTCGCTTTGTTAGGAAGATGAGACTTTCAGAGTTGTGTTGGGAGACAGTAGCGCCTGTGGCATTGAGCCTCAGTCTTTTATTGTGTCAATGAATTATACAAGCTGTTGTGTCCCCAGATCCCATTAGACCTTCCAGTGACAACAAGATAAGGCAAAAATAGAAGAACTCACGCCGTTAAGATGCCGTTATGTAGTTGTCTTTTGCACTCCACGTTCTGTTATTTTTTTGTTGTTGCTGCACAAATGCAGATGTTAAAGGAAAGCTGGAGTTGTGGTCGTGTTAGTCAGGTGCGGGACACCTGGTGGTACAATGTGAAGGTGTATTGAGCCATCGTCCTGTCGGTGCAAGGGGTGGGGTCTGAGGCGACAGCGTTCGACCCCTTCCTCTAGTCAAACTCTTGCATCTGACTTGGATTTCCATATGTTATTAAAATGCTTTTTTGTGGGTTTGTGAGTGCAAATAAGGGATGACCTGGTGTTTGCTTTGTGTAGTTCTCAAGTCCACACAAAGTTGGACCAATGTACAGCAATCTCCAAGGGAACAGCAAAAAGTGTGGAATTAGCCAGGGTTCCTAAAGCTCATGAATCTCTCTTTGTGCTTGCAGCCATAGCTGTACTGCACTGTGCATATGTACTGTAGAAATGACCATTCATTTCAAACGAGGCCTTTCTGGCCTATAAGGTGATTCTGCTCCAGGCTCTGATGTGGTATGTGTGGGTTTAGCCGTTGTGTGGGTGTTAACAGACAGTGAAGGACGCTGGTCCACTGAGGGCCTCCAGGACTGCATCTTTGGATTAAAACAGCCTTTCGGGTCAGGAATCAACCAGGACATTTTTGCGTGCGATGCCTGCGCGCTTGTTCTCTCTTGGGCTGCTGGATGAGCTGAGCTGTGATTGGCTGGTCTGGGGACCACGGTTTTCCCTGGGAGCAGAAAGTCCACCCCCTCGGGCTGGGGACGTATGAGCTGACAGGAAGCACATCACTGAAGCGGCTCTGTGGTACGACCGTTGAGGGGGGAAAGGAGTCTCTGTTCAGGGCGTTTTTAGTGCCAGTAACGATGTGTACACAGGTAAGAGGCAGCTGCCATCCTCTCATATGTTCACATGAGGGATGTACGACAATGACAACTCAACTCAAGACATTGAGTCAGTACACACTGAGTGCCAATGCACTCATGAAGTTCCAGCTTTCTTTTTTTTAGTTGTTTTTTTTGTTTTCACTTCAGTGGTCATGAGCCTGCTGTTTGATTTTACCGCATCACTGGGTTTATCAGTTGTTTAACAGGAAGGTCCTGAGTGCCTTTTTCTTGTCATAGTAAATGCAGCACATTGTGAAGGAAAAGGGAAAAAGCACAAAATAATTATTTTGGCAATTTGGAAGCAATTTGACTTCTTTTGCACCCGATGAAATATTTTTATTCTTTTTTTGTGATATGAACATGTTCGTTGTATTGTATTGGTACTCTCACAGCTGTCAGAATTTCCAGTTTAATACTTCAGAAATGCAAATCGTTGAATATTCGTATTGTTAAAGTATTTTCAGGACATGTAACCTTTGACCTTTGTCATGGTTGTCGTGGTTGAAAACAGTCTTAAGTGGAATGAGCTGGTTGCTGTAGGACCAAGAGGAGCGGGTTTTTACGTGTTTTCCAACATTTAATGGCTGTCTGAAAGTGCACAGTGTGTGTGCCATACACTCGGCAAACTGTAAAATAGCGACTGAATCGAGCTGTTCAGCCAGTGGGGTACTTTCTGACCTTTTGTGTGGGTTGCAGTGTGCACTGCATGACTGTGGTTTGTGAAAGTGGAATGTTCTGGCCTCGTCATATTCTGTTGTAGATGCCATTTCGACGCACTCGTTTCTTTTCTTCATGCCATATCCCGGCGTGTTTTGCGCCAGGGTAGCAATTACATCTGAGTGCCAGTTCACTGGCGAATCTTTTTACCTTGTTACACAAAGCTGAAACTACAGAGATGTACAAGAGACCCAAAAAGGATGTCATTGTAAAGCAAAAACATTTTCAGTGGTATTTTTGTAGCGGTTCAGAAAAAAAAAAATCTGTGTTACTATTCTGAACTGCTCCCTTGGTCATGAGCCAACTGATAGTATTTTTACTGTGAATTAGGATGTGTTAAATGCGTATGATGCCTGGTTATGTTGAAATAGGTGCCTGTGTTGCTTTGCCATTCGACGTTGATTAAAAATGTTGCAAGGTTTCCCGGTGTGAAGCTCATTCTGTGTATCTGCATCACGTTGCTCTTTCCCTAGGCGAAAATGTCTGTGTTCGAATGCTGCAACAGAAGGAGAATCCGGTCTGCAAGAGGAACGTCTTTTTTTTGAGTGTGTGCCATCATTTATCTGAAAAATATACCGATAAAAAATGAATTAGTGGGCGGAAAAACAAACAACAAAATTGCACTGTATTGTGTTTACAGGTTTATGGTCCTTCAATGCCAGGTGCTCTGTGAGGCGTGTGTGGGGAGGGCAGATATTCACAGTGCGAGCTGGACCAGTGCGGGAGTGCTACTGAGGTCCCGAGGAGGGGGGAGCGAGCGTGGGAGGGGGGTGTGGTTACACTGGCTGTGTGCCGGACCTTTGCTGCAGCACAGTGACATCACGCGCCTGCTCAGCTGACACCTCTGTCCTCATCCCGGGTGACACACACCGTCTGTGTGTTACACGTTTCTCCCTTGAGTCAGGCACCCTGCTAAGGCTCCGGGCAGCAACGGCTGTCATCCCTGTGTGAGAGGATGCTCCCTGCTCCCTCCCTCCCTCCCTCCCTCGCTCCGCAGTGTAGGAGTTACCCTGGCACTCCCCTGCCCTTAATGAATGGGCTCTTAAGGTTGTTTTTTTTTTTTTTTTTTTCCTCACAGGCCCTGTTTGGCTGTAACTGCGAAATACATTCCTGGCATAGTTCTTGGTGTCAGCACGGCTGTGCGCTAGTGTTGCAGTGGGCAGCAGAGGAGGGCTTCCTCTCCGCCCCGTGCTCGGATATCTCCCTCTGAAACCCAGCGGAGCTTTCCCTGGCACCAGGCCTGATGCGTATTGCTCACAGTCACTGGCCAGAAAGTTTGTGCAGTGTCATCTGAACCCCTTCCTTCAATAATGTTTTATATTAAAAAGCAGCTGCTGGAGATTTTCTGGGGCGCATTGGTGATCCTGTGCAGTACTTTTCATCTTCTCTGAAGTTGAAAGTTCATATGTTACAAGATTATCAATGTGGTTCCTTCCATGTCGGTCTCTTCATTTTTTTACCGCAAGATGTCTAATATTGCAAAATTCCTGTGTAATTTCTATCTTGAATGAGGGCAAAATGGATGTTTATTTGTTTTAGCAAAAAAGACATTGTTGCATAATTTATTGTGCTTATTTTTATTTCCTCTGTTTTTAATTATTCTGAAATGAGGTTTTAATCTATTCATGAGGAGCCTTGTTATCATGCAAGAGAGGAAATCTGCTCTGGAATACAAATTAGAGGAAAGCCCCGCACATCAAAGAAAGGCCTTTGAGAGACGTTGATTTGCCAGTAAGTAAAAAAATTCAAACTAAAAACATAAGCTGTATTTCTGAAAGAAGTTTCTACCTCATGCAAGCTTCAAATATCTATTCTCTTTCAAGGCAATTATGTTATGTCAGAAAGTCCTGCTGTTTCATAGTATTGCCCTGGATTCATGAAAACACTAGGAACTCAACGTTCGCCTTAGATTTCTGCTTTCTCAGGCTGTTACGCATATCCTCATGACCTGTTATGTGGTCCATTGTGCATACAGGGCCTCCCATCACCCATGGAGTTCCTTTCCTGAATGGGGCACTAAGCTGACAGACCTAACACTACAGTGGTTCAACAAGGGCACAAGGGGTGTGGAGTAGGAGTGCACCGCTACTCCAGATGCGGC
This sequence comes from Megalops atlanticus, assembly GCA_019176425.1. NCBI lineage: Eukaryota > Metazoa > Chordata > Actinopteri > Elopiformes > Megalopidae > Megalops > Megalops atlanticus. The sequence goes on from CM032899.1 coordinate 11,465,602, forward strand.
CTCTGACCGTCTGAATTGGCATATTAGCATTAGCAAACTGCTGACAGCTCTGAAGCTGCGGCAGTTTATTTTAGTGCAGCTTTAAAGGTTTTGGGCTTCTGCGGCAAGATAATTAAACCACTCAATTGAAGCGTAACCCATTGAAGGCTTCCTGTAATGTAACAGATTTATAATTCCTTGAAGCGAAAACAATATTTTGAAAGGAAGACATTTTTTATTTTGATTTTAGTTTTTAAAATTCCAGTCAAGTGCTGTTTATCACCAGCTGACACACTGTTGCTTTCATTCAGGTTTTGGTCTGTATTTTTGAATGTGTGTGACTGCTTTAAATGTCAGATTCAATTCAGGCCACTGAAACCAGCTTTCTCAGACAGGACACTGAAGTAAGTATTCCCTGAGTGCATGACCCAGCTGAGCACCAATGAATCACATACTCAGACATTCTGACCGGGTCACCCACATCTCTGTGCTTTTTTAAAGGACATTCAAATGAATGAGAATGTATTTTAAAACCCCAGTTCACTGCACACCAGTGGGACCAGAGGATGCTGCACATGGCTGTGCAATCACATGGCTAAACCTACGTCAAAAAAAAACGTGGACAATGACAGAATGTCATATGTATGAATGGGGAAATCAGTTCAAGGCGTGGGTATATGACTTCCTTCCCATGAAGCTTGTGACTTCAGTCGTGGTTCATATTCTGGGACTTTAGACTCCTTTAGAGTCTGCAGCGCTGTTGAAATGACCCTTTGCTGAGTAAGGTGTCAGGTGACAGGCGAAGACTCTGCTGATATTGGCAAGAGAAGCACTTTGTGATGTCATGTCTGCTCTTCATTGGTCCTTCTCAACAGTGGGTTCAACACTCATGTGTAGCAAAAGCTAATTTATCACGCCTGAGTTCAATGCATGCAGCTTCGGCAGTGCTTGTATGTGGTTTACACACTTTTAAGTGTCAGTGGGGTCACTTTCATTCGCCTCCATGAAGAGACAGGGTGTGATTTTGTCTGACACAGCACAGTGTGAAAAAGGGTGTAGTGACTGTGTGCGCCCTTTGTTCTCTCTCTCTGCGTCTTGGCTTTCGCATTTCCTACTCCGTGTGTGTGGCTGGGTGCTCGTCAGCTGGCAGGGGAAAGGTCCTGAGAGAGTTCCCGTTGCAAGCATGAATAATTTAGCAGAAGTAAATAGCGGTTCGCCCTCAAAACATGAATTAACATTTGAAATACGCCCCACTTTTAGTGGTGTGTCATTTTTAATCATTTGTCGGCAGAGAACAGCTACATCTCTGGGACAGGGCCTTCCCTTCTGGGTTATTTTTGGCATCGGGCTTGTAATTGATGTGTCTGGACAGAGAGGAAATTTGCCAGATTGGAGAAATCAGAAAGACCATGGCACCTACAAGGGCCTTTATTGTTTCATGATAATAATAATAATTATAATGTATCTGTATAGCACTATTGAGCCTTTCAAGGTTCTCAAAGCACTTTAAGAGTTTCACACTGAATTGAAATGGATATATCGCTTAACCTATAGGAGGTCAGAATGCTTTCTCCTCACTGTTTTGATTTGCATTTATTCGGTCACCGTGCTCATTGTTTTCCTTCACTGCATCTGTTTTTGATTGTGACTGAGCAGCCCTAGAAATAGACTCGCTTGCTCGCTCACTCGCTTGCTTGCTAACTCACACACTCGCTCACTCACACATTCACTCACTCTCTTGCTTTCTCTTTAACTTTCTCGCTCACACACTCACTCACTCTCACTTGCTCTTTCACTCATTCAGTCACTCACTCATTAATGCACTTAGTCTCCTGAATTGTGGCAGAACCTGTCTTTGTTCAGCGGGGGGGGTTGCTCAGGAGTACTGGCAGCCTCTGAACATCGTCTCTCCTTGTTCCCATAGTCTTGCACCAAGTGTGCATGGCAGCAGTATGGCTGTAATTCTGGAGTGTGGTCTGAGGGTGAAAGCAACGACCTCACCGTGACCCTCCATGTGTCAGTAATGGGCCTCTCTGTCCCCCTGTCAGACTGAAAGAAGTGGAGGAGTCGCTCCGTGAACTGCGTGGGGCAGGACTCTACATAAGAGCATGACTTCAAGAAGTGTTGTGGAGTACGGAGAGCAAGTTTTGACAAAAGACCTCCTCTCCACAGCCCACAAATCCCTGTCCATGAAGCTGTGGTGCTGTACATCGCGTTCCAGACGTTGTGAAAGGTACCCTGGGATACCGTGAGGTCAGGCCGGGGCCCCTTGTTTGTGTCTGGGACAGTACGCCGATGGGAGTGAAAGGACCCGCCAAGATCAATTTGGACTGTAAAGGGGACTTCAAAGCGGCGGGGACACGCAGCTCTGTGGCCGGGAGGGAAGCCGAGCGTGAAATGCTTTCGTTAACAGTCCAGTTGCTCTGCAGCGCCGGGCGCATTTTATGACCGACTGCGTAACCAGGATCCAGCTCCGGCTCCACTTTGCATGACAACGCACCAGCCCCGTCGCCGTGACAACGGGCGCACGATTTCTTTACAGTTCAGCCTGGAGTGCGGGATTTACCATGGGCGTGGAAAAGGGAGGGGGCTGGAGGGGGCCGGGGGTCACCCACTGCTCCTCAATGAGGGGTTGCACAGCCCAAAAGAGACATCCCAGTGGATCGCTGTTTCAGACAGGTGCTGTGGAACCTTTACCCTAAAGGTGTGTTTTGTGACCATCTGCTGAGAGTTGAAATTGATTGGTGACCCGTTCTCTTCACAGGCCTCGACACAAAGTCAGTTTAAAAGGGTGTGTGGAAATCCCGGCTTGTTTTATCCGTTTCTGTCACACCGCTGTCACAGTTGTCCCTTTGGCTAATGTGCTGAGCCTCCGTGGAGGACACTCACAATAACCATCAGATTCTCCTCCCACAGTCCCTGCTGTGGAAAGCCATCCTGCTGCCTTTGACAGCTGCAATGGGGAACAGCGTCAGGGAATTAAGGGTATAAATAAATAAATTCTGGAGCTTCAAACCTCAAGGCACATACACTGCTTTGAGAGCCCTCAAAAGAGGTTTTTTAAAAAACCATTTTTAACTGTGTCTTTGTCTTCCACGCATGCATGCCAAGATATAGAAAACCGAACGCTCAATTAGGTATTTTATTGCAAAATGAGAACAATGCATAAGAAGCAGGAAGAAAATTGCATAATGCATTGGCATAGAACACACCACCTCAAAACCCCGTGCGCACGGCATCTGCGAAAACAATATTGGATTAGATCAAAATATCACGCACATTGCAGGAAGGCAATGAATGAACTGGCTCTGAGAAGGCTTCATAATGATGCACAAAATGAATTTACTAACAGCAGGCTCACATGTTTATGGCTCCAGTCTCTATAAAAGAAATAAACCTGCCTGCTAAGACCGCACGAGCAAAATGTTTAGCATTCCATTCTGGGAAATCACGAGTAGCTACAAAATCATGCAAGGCAGAACCCAGCCTGCATGTGCCTCTGCTGTTGGGCCAGTCGGACGTGGCTGCTGGGGGGGCCCCTGGATCTGTGCGGTGCTTGAAGGCACTGACGCCTCGGCCCTGGTGCTTTTCTGATTTCCAAGAAACCGCTAACTGCAACCATCGCCCACAAGACACATTCACACAAGCGCTGGGCCGTGACTTCGAAGCCACCAGCCTATTCACCAAGCCATGAATACATCCTTAAGTGCAGACGCACATTACACGGAATCAATGCGTAATTTGCTTTTGGGTCCCTTCCCTTGACCAGCCACAATGGAGACAGCAGCGAGTTTGAATTATTAAATGATGGATAGAGCTACAGTACGAAGGCACCTTGTCAGTGGATAATGCTTCATGGAGCCTTAGACCATCTGACCGTCACCATCCTCAAAGGCTGATGGGTATGTGCCTGAGCAGAGGCAAGCAAATGCCAAGATCTCTGCTCAGCAAATGTCTATTAGTCACCTTTTTGGTCTTATTACCAGCATATCTGATTACTGATTTCCTCAAAACCCACCACTAAATATCTTCTGACTGGAAATAAAACATCAAACCTCTGGGCATGCTATTCATTGTTAACCCTGCTGCTCGCTCAAGCACTGAACCCACAGGTCAGGACAACCCTAATGACACAAAGGTTAAACCAGACCTTGAGCTCTTTCTGGCTTCCTACTCTGGAGATGTTTGGGCTTGGTGTCAAAGAGCTGTTCGGACAAGAACAAGCATGCAGGGCTGAGGAGTGCCTGACATCATCCTTCTGTGTGTTTTATTGAGTTTTACTGAGTTCAGAACTGGATGTGCCACATCTCCCTGGCCCACCCTTTGTTTTAAATACAAACACATTTGAATTATTCATTAGGAAGTTCCCACAATCCTCTAGGATATGGATTATTCTGGATACACTATCTTTAGGTCTGTATGTGATTTAGGTGATTAGGCTGTTCACCTAATTAAGGATTGTGTTGAAGTAAAATGGCTGTTTGGGCTGTTCGCCAGTTCTTGCTAGAGAACATCCTTTTGGATCAGAGCCATAACCATTAGCAAACTTATACCAAGGTCACCGCTGTGGTTTAAAGCCAGATCACCCCTCCCAGTCTTAACAGTGCAATTCTGACCTCAGGGATGTTTTGAGCAAACTAAGTAAAGTAAACTCATGAGGGCAAGCCCTCATTTGGCAGGAGCTAGCATCTTTATAACTGGCACATGCTCAGTGCGCAAAAGGACAAAGACTCAGACTGAGGCAAAAACGTTTTCCTGCATGCCTACAATTTGCTGATACTACAGTTTTCCACCCACAGTGTCTGTAATTATAACAACAGCCTTAATCATTCAGTTACCAAATCAAAATAACTGCATCTGGACTGTTGGTTCACCAGTACCCCCACAGCTAAAATTCACCATTCCTGCACTGACAAAGTCAGCTCATTTGTGGTATGAATTCATATTGTCCACAGTGCCAACAAACCAAAAAAATGGCCTGACACGAAACACAAATACACTTCACACCGGGGCTAGCTGAGGTCTGACCTCTGTGCCCTCCAATGGTAGCTACCCTTCTGTCTGGAGTGACAGCTTTCCCACCCATTCCCCTGAGGGTCCTCTCAGTGTCAGGGTGAATCCGGCGAGCAGATTTAAAAGCGTGCGGAGATAAAGCCTTATGGGCCATCAGATGGGAGAGCGCGCTCCTCTCTGCAGATGGTTCCCTCGTCCATCTGCCCAGGCGTCCGCGGGGCAAACGGGATGATTCACTTTCGCCGGCTAGATGGATATCACTCCTGCCTCCAGACGCAGAATTGAATGGCAGCCAACATCCTGATGGTTATCTTTCCCCAGTTCTCTCCACATGAACAACTACCTTATTGTTCTTTATTCTTTGTAGTGTACTGAAGTTTTTTTTCGCATTTCTTCCTATTTCTGCACACTTTGCACTTCTATAGCAACAAACAACTGCTGGCAAAAAATGTACATCCCATGATAGTTTTATATAGATACAGTATTCATAACATAACAATGCTCTCAAATGCCCAGTGAAATCTACAAATTGTTTCATACACGGAAGAAGCTGAATCGTTTTAGACATCGATTGCAGAGATCAGCTGCGTGGGATGTTGCGGAGAGACTGATGCATCTATGCTTGTATTCGGCAGTTCACAGTGGCATACCTGACTCAATATTCACCATACAGTTCTGTCAGGAGCTGTTTGGTGAATATTGTATATGAAAAATAGTATATTTGATTTGTCCCTGTAGAGTTTGAATGCTGCAGTTGCCAAGATTCACTGTCTTATGGGTTGCCAGCTGAATCCACTTCACCTCACCGGAGACAAACCAGTGCCTTCAGGCAAAACCGCTTCAAATGCTATAAATATCCACCAGGGGAGAGCTAACCCCTTAACCCCTGGAAGTTTTTTGGTCGGCAAATGACTTATGCCACCTGCATAAGACTCACCAGTTTGTCTGCAAGGCAGGTAAGGAGGAGGATTGGCTGAAGAATAGAGTGATATGCTGGCCTCTCGAGATGGTGTGACCCCTGTGAGGTACTGTAGCTGCCTCTAGCAGGGGTACATAGTGTTTCTACGTGCTGAAGCACAAGCTAGTGAAACTCAGGAGCCTGGCAAGTATCACTGCATATTAAATAAATCAAGACGACTGTGCAACTCCTGGCCAATGCCATTCAGCCAGGCCGCTGCTTACAGCTAATATTTCCCTTTGAGATTAAATTAGATAATCCTAGAGACTAATGGGGGCTATTGAGATTCGACATCAGAGGTAAAACTATGGGTAATCAAATCTGAAACCATTCGACCACAACAGGTATTTGTTATGGAAACACAGTCATTTCTCAAGTTTAATGCATGCTAAATTACATGTAATTCAGAGCCCAAAGGCTGAAAATCTCATCCTTGAGCAGCTGTTGTCTAAATTTGTTTTCATTGGAAATATATTGTTTGTGCATGATTGAGCAGTTTTAATGTAAGAAATCCTTTAGCAAATTGCAGCTAAATTGCAAATTCTGCTCACACCTGTGGTGGGAGGGTTATCCCATGCTCATGGTTGACTTAACACACAATGACGATTTTCTCATTAGAGATGGTTGTTTGAGAAAACAAAGACAAAGATTGTTCAGGTTGTTTTGAGGGTCTGTTTACACCGCTAGGAAACAGTTATAATACCACTTTTAATGGTAAATAACCCTTAAAATAAAGCAGGACCGCTCATTTTTACATTCTGGCTGTTCCCTGTTTTTATTTCCTTCTGAGGAACCCCAGCTTTTAAATAATGTCTCCCAAATTTGGATACTGTATCTCCAACTGTTCTCAGTCTCAGCACAGCTTGCGCGTTCAAGTGGAACGTTTGGAGAGATTAAATATATCCTTGTTTATGTCACCGTGGCACCATTTATGGAAATGACGAAAGGGCTCCTGAGTGTGCTTGATCTCCCCAGTGCTTTTTGCGGCCCGTGGTTTGGTTTTGAGTGTGATTTCTCCATGCCATCGTAATAACAATTGATAGTGGCATATTGTTCACAGTCATCCCCTGCTAGGCTCTCTGCCTGGTTAACGTGGGCCTTTGGCTTTGCGTTTCTCTCTATTCCCTAACCAGCAAGCATGCCAGTAATTGATTAAGGCAAGACGGAAATCAAGCAGAATAAATAAAGAAGATCTTCCCCGAAAGATTCTGCGTGTTTCTAATGGGATTATATCACTGTCGGTTTTGCCGCTGAATTGTCTAAGGGGTATGTGGTGGGTAGGAACCAATCTGAATCCTGCTTTGCCTCCGCGATTATTGCAAGTGCAGGGCTGGGCCTCTTAGCGGTTTAACTGAAGGACACTCAGCCAGGCAAAGGCGGTGAGGGCTTAGGCAGCTGGTTGGCGCTAAGGCCTGGCCCAGGAAGAAATCACATTGTTTCCTGTGCATGAGTGGATCTTAGCTATCCCTTCCAATTTATCCAATAGGAGATACAGTTCAAACATGTGAAATCCCTCCTCAGTATTAATCAGGGATTGCACTCTTTTTTTCATAATACTGAACCAGCAAGTGCCTTTTCTTCCACAAGCGAGAATATGTCAGATCTTCAATGTGACATAACAGTTCATATAAGCACTGTTGGCCTAGATGCACATTTAAACCCCTTGGGTGATTTTTTTTGTCATAGTTTTCACATTGACATTTGGTGGAAAGCACTGTAGGAAATGTAATAGTAGCACCTGTGTTTGGCCTTTCAGGAGACATTGAGAGACTACAGTGCATTCAGATACTGGAAACAAAATACTCATGGTCTGTGCAGACTGCCAAAGTCTGCGATTTACTGAAGGAGTCTTAACTTGCATGTGCTGAGAGTGGACATATGAGTATTTGTGAATGCAAGCTGGTCCAGAATTGATTGTAACAGAAATTGTTTTTTTCCCTACAGATCAGTAGTAACTGACTCATGTAATGTGGTAAGGCGTGTAAGATCAACTCAAATCATGAAGACTTTGCTTTGTCTGGGCCTATTTAGGAATTCCTTAATTTAACCGAAACATTCCAGCTGGTGTGCTCTTACACAGCTGATGGAAGTCTGCCGCAGTCGAATTGTGAAACACGAGAGAATGTTCGGTAAACATTAGCTGGTGGGTGAAATTGGATTCGTAGGAACGATGAGTATCTCAGAAAATCTGTGCTGTCAGGCAGGTTGAATCTGAGCTGACAATGTAAGTGGGGGGAAAAACAGACAAAACAAAAAACACAAGGCCGGGCATGGAATAGGCCGTCAGGGCCTGCAGCAAAGAGTATATTACAAAACAGCAAGGCTGATTCAGAAAGCCAGAAAACACCCTTTGGCCACTCTGCGTGCAAACAATAATGAAAATATGTTCTCAAGGATGCTACAAAGTGAGCTATTTTTAAATGCAGGCTCACTAACAGCGTTCAGGCCCTCCGTACCAAACGGACTGTTTGAAGCAGGAGGACACAGTGCAGCTGGTGGTCCTGGTTTGGTCCTGTGAGCCGGAGGCCCTCGGAGAGCTGTTTGGTGAGGCTGCGGCTGTAGAAACTGGGCTGCGGGTGCCATTTTATTTCAGGGTCAAAGGCGTCTGAGAACTGCGGGCAGCAGTGTGACATAGTGGTAAGGAGCAAAGCTCGTAACCAAAGGGTTGCTGGTTTGATTCTCCGCCAGGATGCTACTGCTGTACCCTTGGGCAAGATAGTTAACTCACAACTGCCTCAGTAAACATCCAGCTGTATAAGTGGATAAAACTATAACCTACCCACTCTGGATAAGAGTGTCTGCTGAATGACTATAATAATAATGTAATGTAACTGCAGTGCAGTGGTCTCTTAGTATAGCTTAGCACTGTGCTCACTTTATGTGCTTGGAAAGCCCCTCCCCCTACTACAGAAATCTATATTCCTATCATTTTGACATCAGATATGTTGAGACTTGAGTGGTCTTGTGCACTGATCCTAAGATAGACATGATGACTTCTTCACAATAGATGATTTTTAATATCATTTGCCATATTCCCTGTAGAGTGTAGATGGCAAATGGGCACATACTGGTAAATACCAAGGCTCTCTATGAATTGACACCGTTGGCCCGGCTCAGAAGTAGGGCTTCATTAAATCAAAGGCCGGGAGAGGAGGCTTTTAGGAGATAAAAACAAGCGGACCGCATCGCAGGCTAACACTGTGTGTCGGCTCTGATTGGCTCAGACAGGGTGCCTCTCAGGTCATTTATTAGGATGAACTGTGCCTGTACGGCTTCTGCATCTGGCTCCAGCAGCCGGGACTCCCCGTCATGATGCAGTAGCCTGCCTAAGGATAATGTCTAAATAATGGGGGGTTGTTGCAGGGGTGAGGTTTCACTCAGTTAAATGGAAGCCAGAAGTAATACACTCTCTGCTCTGTATTTCAGAAATGCACACAGATCACACCCTTTACCATAATTTACCAACATACTACCAGCTAACACATGTGCATAAGCTAATGCTGTATACTCCTAAAGCCATGTAGGGTTAAAATGCTTGGAGAAGGAGATACTGTACAACAGTGTCACATTGCTATTGTTTTTACTTTTATTATTATTAGTAGTAGTGTCATTAGAATTAGCGCTGATAGTCTGTCTTATTATATTAAATTATTACTGCTTTTTCTTAGTTATAGTAGAAGTACTAGCCATAGTCATGGAAGTACAAGTAGTATTATGTTACCCTTTTTCTTGGATGATATGTAAAGTATAAGAAACAGCATAAAAGCAAGGACTGTATCAAGTACAGTCAAGAATGAAGCTTATATTTGTTCAAATTAAATGTATAATCAAGCAGTTTATCGCAGCTGCGGTTTAAAAACAAGCAGAGGAGCAGTTGAGCATCTGATGTCACTGGTGGTGCTTTCCAGTTTCCTCTGCGTCTCGCTCGCCTTCTAATCACTCGGATCAAAACGTGTGATTAGGCCCCGAAAAAAGCGCCAAAACTGTGATTTCCTGCGAGGGTGGGCGGAGCACCTGGAGCTCCAGACCGCACGTCTGCCAGCACTGGGTGCTAGCTGGCAAGGAGGAGGACGAGCAGGAGGAGGAGGAGGAGGTGGTGGAGGAATCTCATTAATAATTCATGAGGAAGGGGCCATCTGCAGCGGGCGTCCCGCGTCCTCCCCCCCGGAGAACACCGAGCTCCGCGTGAGTCGCCGTCCCATCTGCCCGCCCGGCAATTAGCCGGCCTTAACAGGGCTGCATTATTTATGTGCCCTGCCGGTCCTCCTCTCAGGTCCTTAATCTTTGGCGGGGCCAGTACGGAGTCACAGAGTGGCCACAAATCACCGCGGGCGCCTGGGCGGCATTGTGGTCGGTGTCCTGGGCTGGGGGAGGGGGCGAGCGGGCTCCAGTGATGGATTGGATACTGGGCAGAGGGGGCGAATTTTGGCGCAGTACAGATTGGCATCGCGGACGGCCTGGAGGGGATCTTCGCGAGGCAGACAGCTCACATTATCAGCGGTGGGAGGGATTATGAGGAGTCATGTTATTTTGGCCAGGTTTTGATTTAATTAAAGAGGGATTTGAACAGACTGGCATATTTGCTGTCTCTTGTAACTGCCCCCCCCCCTTCAGTTCTGCATCTCCACTAAACGTTTGCTCTGTATTGAACATGCATGATTTACAAAATTGTGCTATATGGAACTATAGGGAGTTAAGTGTGATTGATATTGGAGACCATTCAGCAGATGGAAAATGATGGTACTCCACATGCGAGGCAGGATAAAGGAGTATACTCAATTTACCAGGTACAGTGCAATGCCAGCTAATCTAACAAATACACAAAATTGCATCACATTGAGAGGGGCATTCATTCAGAGAAGGGGCCTGTGAATGCTCTCTGGAACAGGACAGATTTGGTACCGGGCCCTCTGCGGCCTTTCTGGGAGTTGTGTTACTTCTTCATCTCCTTATCTGCTGGAAACCTGACCGCCAGGCCCCCCCCCACCCATCTCCCTAGGCAGCAGCCATTTCTCTAAGACAGCTACTGCATGCAGAGGAAATGTGTGTGTGTGTGTGTGTGTGTGTGTGTGTCTGTATGAGTGTGTATGTGTGTGTTTGTGTGTACGCTTGAAGGAATAGGTTGACGGGCTCACATGGGTTACTCAGTGCCAACCCCCACCCCCATCCCCACCCCCCAACAGTTTGGGTGTTCCACAGGGGGAGAAGGTCTTTCATATCATATGTGTGGGAGTCAACTTGGGTCAGAGAGCTGCACCCCTGTCTATATTGAGACAGAGCTGACGTGTGACACAGGTCCAGCACCAGAATGCTGAAGTGGAATTTTGTCCTGTGCAGTCATGCTGGGTGCATTCTAACTCCTGTCCATTTACTCACCTGGACCTTCCCTCTGTTAAACAAGCTCCTTAGAATCTAGCAGAGCTAGATTTGATGTGATGAAAAATGCAGGTTGTCACAGAATGGCATTGTACAATTTACAATGATGCCTTTGGTTCACTGACACACTCGGTATAACCATGGCTTCGATACCTGACTCACCAAGCATAAAATACTTTTTTTGACAATGACAAATGGCATGTGCCAGACTGGGACTGAATACTCTAGAGTCCCTGCAGCAGTAGGAACAAACCTAAGCTGAAATATGAAACATTTCAGGTAAGCAGAGAATCTTTTTCCTGGCATCCCCTTACACACATGTACACGCACACACAAACACACACCTCTGTTTCTCTTTGGCAACCGGGACTCCCCCTCTGTCATGTACCTGAATCAGTGCTGCCGTCAGCGTCTGACACAGAGAACACTCTCACTCAGGTAAACAGAGAGCCCTGTGCCCTTGTGAGTCAGGGCAGCTCAGCCAATAGGAGAGCAGGACCCATTTGGAGTGCAGCCAATGGACTAAGGGTGCTTTCACATGAGCTGCAGATGCCTGCACTGATCCCAAGAATGGTCGTAACAGCTCCACTTGAGAGTGCTCCAGTTTGTGGGCATTATAAGAGAGCCAATCCATTCACATAATCATACATTTTTGTACCCATTTCATAGGGGTTTAGCTTACCTACTGGCCTGTCTGATAACTAACATTTTCCTTTAAGGAGGAGTAGCGCATGTGAAAGCTCTGTTGACACCAGAGCTGCAGTCAGATATTCACAAAACTCTGTTCAATGAATGCATGGACAAACAGATGAGGAAATGCCCGGACACAAAAGTAAACAGCACAATGAATGACCTCATGCAATATGCAGGCATCTTAAGAAAACCACTACCTGGAATGTTATGGTTGAGGCTAGCAGAATCTGACAAATCTTTTTCAGATTGTGTTATGTTTCTGTCGGTGTTCAAGTTTCATGTTCCATTGCAGAAGTTGTAGCACATGTGACAATTGCATCACAAAACTATGGAATACAAAATAAATTGATGGTGTTTCCTTGACGGTCTGAATACAGCTTTGTCATAACCTGAAGAAAATTAAAAGACGCACTATGCCTCTTTTTTGGGCTGTATTTTCAGGTTAAGGTATGGAAAACCTAGACTAAGCATGTAAAAGTTCACATGTGGTACGTGTGGTAAATACATGCCACATAGCATATCTGGGGGCTTTTTCCCTCCAAGACTAAAAGCGCATGTGTGTGCAATTTGGACATGTGGAGAAGGGGATGGTTTCCTGGAGCATTCCAGGAAACTCCAGGGATTGTTTACTATCAGCGTCGCTTCTCTTCTTAAAAGTAACATGCTCTCTAAGCCTTCACTTGTCACTTTTTAGTGGAGATAAACAGTCCCTCTGCTTCCTGGAAAGCCTCCTTCACCATCTGCATTGCGGTCTTTCAGGCCGTAATCCACAACTGCTGTTCACCTCCAAGCCTTTTGTTAGAGCTGCTCAGCCATCTCTTAATGCTGCTGCGGGGACAATTTGCACACCACATACAGTACCCCATGTTTAAATAAATCTTGCCGTCTGCTGGATGGTAAACTCAGGGTGTGGTCGTTCCCAAAAGTAAAAACCGCTCCAAAATGGAGATCAAAGGCATCCAAAGTACAGTGTAACCAGTCTTTTTAGTGTCTAGACTAAAAAGGCTCTGCACTTGACATACAGTCATTTCATGGTTAGCGCTATGCAGAGTAGTGCTAACCATGTTTAAAAACAGAAGCAACAGAGCTGCAGACCTGTGTTTCGCTTCCTGCTTTGTTACTGATGAGGCATGTATGTCAAAGGCTTCTGCTGTGGCTGAAAACCGTGCCTCTACCCCACCTGGGTCCTTTTTGTTCAGTGGTCCTTCATGTGCCAGCTCTTCCCTCGCGCCGATGGCCAGCGCTGAGAAAGTCAGTGGGTAGTTTCGAAAGATTCGGCCCCCCGTCTGAATCATGCCACCTGTGGTATTTCAGGACCAGCGGGAAGTGAAATTCTGGGAAATGATCAATCCGGCTGAGGCGGGAGGGAGAAAGGAAACCCTGCCGTCCGCCGCCGCGCCCCACCTGGCCTTTGCAGGTGACGGCGGATGATTCAGTGGGACGGGGGGGCCCTGGTGTGAACCAGGTCTGTTGAGGTTTATTTATAGGCCTCGTTAGACCCCGTCCTGTGAGGGAGCGAGAGCCGAGGTGTGAGTTTAAGCAGCTCTGTTTCTGTGCGTCGGCTGCTCTACACTGCCACATGCTCCCCCTCTGAACACATTTCAGGTTTACATCCCGGGAATTCTCAAACTGCGAACAAAGTCATAAAACCCTGGTGCCCGCACTCCTTTTAGGGATGTTATGGACAGAAATGTTGATGCAGAACGCGCTGTTTCTTCTGGCTGATTTTTCAGCTCCAGTGCATTATCCGAGGACACGGTTCAAGGAGAATCAGAGCAGGGGGTTGGGCTGTGTGGGGGGGTGGTACGTTTTGTCCTCAAGCCCTGGTTCAGTTACAGAATTGTCATGTGAGACAGCAAAGAAGACACTGAGCAGTAAGGCAGGTCTATAAAAAGAGCCAAAACTCTTACAAAAACCCTCTGAAATGTATAGAGAATAGCTGCCCAGTGTTGGAAGAAAAAGACAAAATTCAGCCAGATAAAGGCACCTTTTATTTACAGGGACCCTTCACAAAAGGAACAAGCTTTCTTTCACATGGGTGATCTGTCCTCTCTTGGAACAGGCTTATTCTGGCTCCGCTTTCTCCTTCAATTGTTTTTTGAGCTCATCAAGGAAGGAAAAAGCGCTCTCCCGCTGTTCTTCTGTGCAGTTCCGCATCTCTGTTAGCCATAATGTGAAGGTTAGTGCTACAGACTCACATTGAATGTACCTTTCATGCCATCTGTCCTTGAAAATTCCCTTCTGATGTTAGCTGACGTACCTCTCCTGTCATCAGTCCTTGTAAATAACCCTCTACTACGAGAGGAATTCGAGTTTTTTTCTAATTTGTCTTTATTCAATTCACCCATCCAAAGCTTTCACTTGCATTCACATTGTGTCCCTCGTACTGTTGTTAGCTGACGTTACATGCACAGAAGGGTTTCCTTAATATACACAACTGTGGACCTATAGGAAGGGAGAATAAGTTTGTGGTGTGTTTCTGTGAAGAAGAAGTTGTGATTGCAGTGAAGCCAGCCACATTGACAGTAGAGAAGTAGTCTGTCAGCACGGCTCCATAGACTGAGAGTGCCCGATTACCCTCTTCCCTTGGCCTTTGAAAGTCAGCTAGTCAGCAGAACCCACATCACAAGGCTGTCATGGACATATCATATATTATTGCAATAGGGGCGAAGAGGCGCTCAAATTTCCTTCCTGGTGAATAATGTCCCATATCTCTCTGTAAGGTATCTGGAATGCAGCTCCAGAGATGCCTCTAATCCATGCCTCCATGGGCAGGATCAGTCTCATTCGTCTTCCACTGGGGACCTTTACTCAGTGCTGCACTAGCCCAGTTTATCCTTCTTATCCAGCAATGCCCTATAGGGGCACCAGGGTCACTCTGGTCATGTTCCGTCGTGCACATGTACGCGTGCACTCTCACACACATGTTCGTCTTTGGAGAACCGAAATGAGGAACCTGTCTGTTACCAATCTGTCTGAACTCCCCACCCCCCACCCACAATTTCCATCTCTTTCTCAATCCCTACTCCCCATCCCCTGTTAGCTGCCCTCAGCAGATTGGTTTCATCAGAACAAAAAAAAAAACAAGGGAAATTTAAAGACCATATTGATTTTTTTTCCAACTCATTTTGCCCAAGTGTGGGTCTTATATCTTGTTTATCGAATGTATTTTTGGAACCCAAATGGATCTTGCGCAAAAGCCCTGAAACGCAACGGAGCGTAAAATGAACTTTGAAGTAATGATGCCAAGTTTCTGGGTGATGGTGTCAGCTGGGGGATCTCCTACGGGGATTAGCAAGGAGCAGGAGTCAGCAGCCGTGGAATGAGCTATCTGAAATCGGTGGGGCAGCGACTTCACGCACGCAGGTGGACAGGGTTATGCAGTCTCCTTTCTGCTCATTATCACTTGGCTCTCCCAGGCAGGCAGGGTGAATGAACGGGCAGGGTTGTGAATAAAATTAATTTCCCTGGCCTCTTGAGAAGAGAAATCTGGACAAGGGAAAATGGAAAAAGAAATGGAAAGGATTGGATTAATTACTGTACTCTATCACTCCTAATCTCTGTGAAATTAACTCGGGTTGTAGATTGCGTGCCTTCATGTGGCCTTCGGCAGGTTCCCCATCAAGGTGAATGGTCCTGGTGGGGTTTGCTTGAAGAAACAAGCACATTGTGTCTTTTTCACAAATGCAAATGTACGTAAATTGTCGTCACAGACAGAGAGCAGTGCATATCATTTTCTTTGGTCGGTCTGTTTATGGCTGGCCTCCCTCATCTGGTTCTGTACTTAGCGTGGCTTTGATGTTTCCAGAAAATTAGCATTCTAAAAGCTGTGCTGGAAAGGAGCACAAAAGTGATATGGAAAGGAAATGAGTGGAGTAATAGTAATAGTATCAATTCCGTTCAATGCAATCTGGACACAGAGGAGGTTTGTACAAGGTTTGTGAATTGCTCTATTCTTTAGGTAAGTGCCATTCTGTAAAATTCAGTTTAGGAATCATATGAATAATGGATTTTTAATAGCCAGTTAATAATGCACTGAAGTAATGACAATTATGAATACAAAGAATATCATTCTCATAAGAATCCTTCATTGTCATGCATTAGTATTTAAATTGCATTGAACAGTAAGTTTAATCAGACTTGTAGTCACAGAGAAGCTAAAGCATCAATATGACTCATCACCATGTTTTCATCACTGCCTCTTGCCAAATCATTGGCTTTTATACTGGAAATGATTTCTGTTATGAGGTCTCATGATCCCAGACCCAACAGTCCGTCATACTTTTTGGTCTGGGATCAAGAGTGGATGCAGAACTTGTGTTGTCTTGTGAAGAGCTTTAGTTTTCAATTTCCTGTCCAAAGACTTGGCCATTGTCTGTTCATCATGGGACAGCAGGCTCAGTGGTTAAAGGATATCAGGTATTTTAGACAGAGGAAAACATTTTAAACAAATTGTCAGCCAGCTGTGTTTTTATGCCTCAGCCTGGTCGACCCTTCTTTAAACATACATAATGGATTTGCGAAAGCCCATAATTGTATGCTTTATCTCCCCTGTAGCTGGCGCGGCAGTGTGTTTATATAATTCATATGACGATGCCGCGTCGTTTGCGAATGCTGATTTTGTTTTTCCCAGCGCCTCGAGCGCTCTCATAAATATTCGAATTCTCCTCGGCGATCACCTCGCCGAGACCCGCCGCGGAGGAGAACAAGCAGAGCTGAGGTTGTTTCTGCGAGAGACGAGCGAGGAGGGGTTTAGGAAAAAACACATATACAAAAATACATATGCATAATATTATAATATAAAAATATAGTGTTATATAACAGAGCATGGCAAGCTGGGAAATGATCCCATTTCATGCAGAACACCCCACCTCTCTATTCCTTACCCCATCTGTCAGCCTGATCATCAGCTTTTTTCTGGTGGTGCGTTAACATGTGAATTGACAGATTGTTGATTATTGACTGCAGGCCCGTCCTGAGAGGCCAGGATAGAATGGCCTATTCTTCAAACAGCACGCTTTTCATTCTGCCATACTGTCTGCTAGACCGCTCCCCACATTATTTCATGCTGGCCGCCTTACTTTGTTTTACGATCCTTTTCCCTGCAAAAGCGCAAGGCCGGCCACATCATCGCGGCTACAGCCCCTCTGGGAGCCGTTCATCCACTTTTTGAATCCAATGCTTTTGGTTTCTGTTCCCTGCATTCCATCCGTACTTCTTGCACCTTGCAGCCCCCCTCCCCCGCGCCACCAAAGAATATTTATGTCTTCTGTCCATGTGCTTCGTGTGACTTCCGCCTCTCAAAAGCACGCCACATGTCTGTCAGTGAGAGGGGAGGCTCCAGCGGAGATGAAAGACTGCATGTGATAATCTCCCACGCTGTCATGCTGCGTGATCAGCCATGGTGTTTTCATTCTCCTCACTTCCTGTCCAGGGACTCACCCCTCGATTGCAGTTCATCTGAAGCGTTATTGGCTGCAGCACCGCCACAGCCCGGGCCCTGATCCCTGACACTCTGATTGCTGCTATCCATGAAAGACACCCAGGTAGTTCTGATTCAGTAATGCAGAAACCACTGTCATAGTATAGCTGCTGCTGCACACACACACACACACACACACTATACATATACATATACATATACATATACATATACATATACATATACATATACATATACATGTATCTATACACACACACACACATATTTATATATACACACATGTTCAGAGTACCAGATGTTAGGGCCTCCTCAGAGAGTCAATGAAACATTGTGAGGTCATCGACTACATGGCACATTTTACACTGTTAGCCTCGCATATGAACTGCCTGGGAATACTGTCTTGTGTGTGTGTGTGTGTGTGTGTGTGTGTGTTTGTGTGTGTGTGTGAGAGAGATATGGTGTATTTTCAAGCCAACACTTTCCTATTGGTTTGGTTTCAAAAGCTTGACAGCCCAGATGGCTTTTCAAATGAAGCATGCTTTACGCTTGAGGAAAGCTACCCCCTTCTTCACAGAATCCTGAATTCTCTAGAGAATCCTCTAATAAAGTGGCCATATCCGGTATCAAATCTATCTTGGTGGACGTTTTAGTAAAGACTCCATCCCAGCACTTGGGTAGAGTCCAGAGAGGCAGGGGAAAGAGGAAAACAGCTGTTTAGAGTCTTTAACAATGCATCGTTCTAATTGCCTCTGACCGCAGAGACAACAAAATCATGTCAGTCATGATTGCCTGATAACCAGGGTAATCAAGATAAGGTCTCTGGGCCTCTTGTGCTGACAGAAGGTCTTACTCTTTGTTTCTAAAAAAAGGAAAATAAGTATGGACTCGAATCACTCAGTATTTAGCTTTTTAAGCATGCACCTCACTGATGTGTATTCTTATTGGTAGCCAATTGGAAACAACATGCTTTGGTCACAGAGGAGTGGTGAAGGAGATGTTAATGACAAAGTCTTACTTCTTATGTCTGAAAACCTCTTTACAGGACTAAAAGACATGAATGAAAGGGGAAATTAAGAGACAAGGTTATTTCTGACATGTAGTAATAGGAAAAAACAGGAAGTGTCACACTAAAGGTCCAAAGGTCCTCTGAACTAGAGGAATGTTTCAGTGTATGACACATCAGAGAGTACCTAAACTAAAAGCTGAAATCTAATCAAATGTCAGATGTTGGGAAATCGGGTGCAACAAAAGTCCTGGGCACAAAGTGTGTTTCTGTTTATAGGCATTTCCTTTCTTAACCAGAAGATTCAATCAGCGGGGACAGAGATGGCCATTGTTCAGAGTGGCATGCCAGAGAAGTGGCCTGATGTTAGGGTCTCCTGAAACATTGTGAGGTCATTGACTACATGGCACATTTTACACTGTTAGCCTCACATATGAACTGTCTGGGAATACTGTCTCATATCCTGTAGAGGGGTTAGTTCTTTACATAGGGGAAGAGGCCTAGCTGGATCATTACATTACACTACATTATTGGCATTTAGCAGATGCTCTAATCCAGAGTGATTTACACAGGTTACAATTTTTTACATATTACCCCTTTACACAGCTGGATATTTACTGAGGTAATTCTGCATTAAGTACCTTGCCCCAGAGTACAGCAGCAGTGCCACAGCGGGAAATCAAACTGGCAACCTTTCAGTTACGAGTTGTGCTCCTTACCACTATGCTTGACTGGTACCCCATCATTTCAAGGTTCCTCCTTATCACCCAGTTGTCTCCTATACTGTATGTTGTCCCTGGGCTGGGTCAGTCAAGGTGACTGCTTCCTTCTGAGTGGAATAGGTGTGTCATAACAACGCAATTAGCCTCTCTACAGAGAGTGAGGGGATTATTATATGGAATGACCATGGATCTGCTCTGTGCTCTGGGAGTAATATCAGATTGCAGATGAAGGCCTTGCTGCGTGGGGGCTCTTCAGACAGGCAGACTGCAGCTCCAGGCTGTGGCTTCCCTGAGGGGAAGCATGGCGATAAACACAGTTTCTCTGCTGGGGGATGGGGGTGACTGGAAGCCACTCAGCAACTTCATCCTCCCCTCCAGTCACACTGCACTGCAGGAGAAACCTGAACTCTGGTTAGTGCACACTCACACGCACGCACACACACACACACACACACACACACACACACACACGCACACACACTCACATACACACACACAGACAGTGCCAGGCAAAAGTTTGGATGCAACTTTAATTCTTTATTTTTACTATTTTCCACATTTTAGGCTGATAGTAAAGACATCAAAACTATTATATAACACAAATGGAATTATGCAAAAATGAACAAAAAGTGATTAAAAAAGCCAACAAATATTTTTAAAAATACCTCAGACCTAGATCAGCCTTTCAGAGCTGCCCAGTATAACGGCCCACTGTGCTTGAGCCGATCTGTATGCATTTTAGGGCAGACATGGTCACAGTGGACAGTGGACACACATTGAATTCCCAGAAGTCAATAATGATTGCTTCCTGCTTCCTTTAGCGTACTGACTGCAGCAGCCTTTCAGGGTGAGAAAGACAGACAGCCATAAGCTTATCTGTTGTCTTGGGGATGATAAGATTTATCTCCATTGGTTCTGAAATGGCATTAAGTCTTGTTGTAGAGATCAAAAGAGCCTCAGCTGAAAGGGGCAGAAAAGAGAACTCCACACAAACGCTCTTATGAGATGGAATTTCATACAGCGAACATTCTGACATTCTGACACACTGTATGAAATACCAGTTCAGCTATGAGCTAATAGATAAACATTTGTTTTGGCCTTGGATACAAGACTATATTATGAATTAAAAAATGAAATATTTACTAAAATGTCAACAACTGGTGAAATGGAACCATCCAGCACAAATGCATTTGACCTTTACTCATGCAAATTTTGCATTAAAAATAATTAGAACTTAGAATAGCCCACTTGCTGTTGCTTGGGAATTTTCCCTTGTCGGCCTTAAATACACAAAGCACTCCCGTGTTACACAAAAGGTTAATTCACGTAATTGGGCACCGTAAGGCTTTATTGGAAGTGTTTATCAGTGCTGTATCCACAGACTTTCATTTCCTGTGGATCCTCAGCCTGTCTTTTCCTGTGGATCTGAACACTTTCATTTACTGGTTGAAACCACGGTAAAAATGGCATTGCAGCATGTAGCAGACCTTTGCTGTGACAATGAAGTACGGTGACTGTGCGCCTCTCCACTCTGCATTACTTGCCAGATCGATGGTGACCAGTACAAGGAGGTATGGACCTTCCTCTGTTGTCCAGGGGTATATCAGGTTGCTGTTCTATGCTGAATTATTCCTGTCCAAACATCAGATGTCATGTGAGGCACTGGCTCTGTGAGAGGAAGGCTTTGTGTTATTTCACAGGTAACAAGGGGAGAGGATATTTTAAGATTCATCTGTCCTTAGACATCATTGATTACGGATGACTGGACTATAAGGCCACAGCAGAGGGGAGAGGTTGTGGCAGGGAAACCGCTTTGCTTTGCTCACGACGACAGAAGTTTCAACAGCCGAAAGGTACTACTATGCTGCTATCACTGAATTTGTGTAGGCTTCCCAGAATGCATTGTGCCTGTGCACAGTTGAATAAATCAGAGCGATAAGTTGAGCTGAGCAAACACGCAAGAGGCGGCAATTTGAACAACAAAAGGCATTGTTTATCTTCTTGTAACAGTTCATTCTGTGCCACATCTTATCATTAGTGATCATTAGGGTGCTGGTGATATAGCTGTCACTGATTGGTTCCTAACCGCCCTGTCCCCGGAGAGGTGATCTGACAGGAAGCCATAAAGAGGCGTGGCCACTTATTTGGCCTCTACATATACCCTCCTCTGACCTCTGTTCTCCATCAAATGGATACCTAGCCACAAGAATAAGCTTTCCCATGCGTTGTTCTCTGTGCTTCCAGACCCTGCTGAAGTCCTGCTTTGTCTCACCTCTCCAGCAGCACAGAAATATCCTCTATCCTTGCGAGTCTGCCAAGAGCGCCGGCCATCCATCTCCCTGCTGCCCTAGCGATTCGCCCCGCTGCTGCTCATGACAGATTCCTTTAACGCTGCTGCAGCAGAGCAGAAAAGGACTGTGTTGTACGCCGCTGCAGTGAGCCGCAGGAGGACGGTATTCGCAGCCATGACGGGACCCTCAGCGTGTGCACGGTCGCCCCTGCATTCGCACGGAGGGGATAAAGCACTTGCTCTGTTTCGGAAGGTTGATCTCTAATAGTGCTTAGCCCATCTTACAAAAGATCCCCCCAACACGCTGTGAGATAGATGCCGTTATAAGTCCAAAGAAAGATGGTGCTCCCCCTGTGAACATATTTCATTCTGCCCACTGTGTCGTTTTTACTGCCTGGTTTGGTCATTATGACGGAATTTCTCTTTGATACTGAATTTTGAGTAGAGGGTAACATTCATTTTAAAGAGACTGGTTAATAACAACATGCAATATTCAGCTGAAGCCTCACACTCCGCCCAAATAGATTTATCAAAATTTCTATGGATTTTCCAATTTCCAGGATTCTTCAGTGGCATCAAAGAGCTGATATCAGGCATGAATAAGCTGTCAAAATTTACTGGAACAAGTGAGCGCTGTCTTGGTGGGCTTAAATCAGACGCAATTTGAACGTCAAAGAAAATAGACCAAAAGAGAGGAACGAGCAAAAATAGAAAAGGCTCTATTGGTGCAAACAAGCATGTAATGCACTTTGACTGATGTCTCCTTTTGGCAGTCTGCAGACACCACATGATTGCTTGCTCTACACTAAGGTCGGGATCAATTAATCTTTGCCCTAACTTTGGCTTAATACACATGCTTCATTCTTCACAAGCACAGTGCAGTGAACTCCACGATCACCATAAGAATGAGAAGGATTTATGAAGTATTTATTGTTTTGGCAAAGCTAAAGACATCCTCTGATGGAGACCAGACCTAAGTGAATAAATGGTTGCATATTTACAGCTCCTCTCCACTGATTAATGACACAACAAATGTCCGTTATCCATTATGTAAGACATATTCATTATAATTCACTTGTGGGAAATTATTCATTCTTTAGAGTTTCCTTTGTCAGCAGTCAGTAGCCCAAAATTCCTGCAAACCCAGGAGAACTCGCTAGCTCTTTATATTGTGTTGTTTGTCCTTTATTCTCATCGTGACTGGGGATGATTTCTACTCCAAAAACTTCATTAGTAGCATTGCGGTTTTTTAAAACTTCATGAGTAGCATTGCGTTTTTTTTTATCTTTGATTCATGTCTCCCAAGCCTCCTTAGGAGTAATTGGTCAGCATAGTCTGATCAACAATACATATATATGACTGTTTTAATCAATGTCCCCAGCAGCCAGGCCAGCCAGCTGCTGTCAGATTAATGTTGATTAATCATGTCTTGAAAGGGAGGCAGAGGACTCCACCTGCAGTAGAGGTACAGGAAGTCTGATGAGTATTTTTACAAGCACAACACTGCTCTGCTTAGCCTCCCTTTAAGAAAAAAAAAACTGAAGCCAAACAAAATCTAGATTAGATGTGTTTGATTGCTCAGGGTTCAGTTGTTTTGTGATGGAAGTAATAATACTGTGCATAGACCTCAAGGTCTGGACACACAGACAGTAAGCAAATTTTACTTTGAGTAGGCAGCTACAAAGGTCATGCTATTGATGTCTGTAGTGAGCAAAGATTCACAAGCAGATCATTTACTTGGTGCTTGTTTTTTTCAGTTGCTTAGGTTTTATTTAGAGAACAGAAAAAAATCAAGTTCCTTTTGTGTGTATGTGTAAACTTTTAATAACAGGCTCAAGGTGAAGTGATAATTATGCAGGGAAATAACCAGGATGCTTCTTCAAGATGTGTGACTCAAACCCTGTACCATACTGTGTGCTATTAAAGCCAACAAGGCAATGCAAAATGAACAAAATCACTTGGGTGTGATTCTCTATGTGATAAAAGGCACTGCAGGGCTTCGGGATGGTCCACTTCATGAACTGTTTAGGTGCAGGCAGTGTTACAGGTCTTTTAAGGTGTAAATCTTAAAAGATATGATACAATTTTGACAGCTAGGCAATGATTTGAGATGTTGGGATATGCTTAATGATTTGTTTCAATATTATATAATTTGATACATTACATTTTGATACAACATGATTCAATGTAACCTAAAAATTATTCTGTGCGTTTAAAGACATGTATATTATGTAAGCATTATTTCATTATTTGTAGGATTGTGGGAGGTGCTGTAGTTTCATCCAAATTGCTGCGTTAGAATGAATAAAGATAAATAAATAATCAGTGGTGCGGATCCATTATCACATGCAACGCTGAAGCAGTGGTATCGTTTCTTTTGCATCAATGCATCGGTATGAATTGATGAATCATGACAAGCGTAGAATATAATGATCGAATCATCTCATATGTTAGGCAGGGAGGGCAGGGCACTTTGTGTGCATGTGTGAAAGGCCGATTTCAAGTCAGGTAAGTCACGGGTGAAGATCTCACCCTGTGATCGTGTTCATGGTATATCCCTCAGGAGTCATTGCTGCTAATTGACTTGCCTGGAGGATGGATCATCACAAGGGACACATACTGGCAACTCTATCCCAGGCATCTGGCGACACAAATCATTTCAGCTGAAATATTCACCGTCAGCCCCATTACTGAGTCCTCCGCCGTGTGACAGTACCGAACCACAGTACAGAACCACTTCTGTCTGATAATCTGTCTGTTCTCCACAAGCAATGCAAGGACTTCTGAAAGTCCAAAAGAATGACAGAAAAGACTCAGTCTCCTCTAACCCTGTGTGACAAAGCAGTTTAACTGACCACAAACAAAACCTGAATGAGCAGAATAAAGTTAATTCATAAAATACAACTGTAGGTGACTGTATCCATATTCGTGTCTTGGTAGATTTCCATGAAGCGGGGCCTCAGTTTCTAAAGCAAAGGAGCATCTATTTAGAACTGCAGCCAAACAGTACTGTAACTGGTCTTTGATCCTGCTGCAAATGCAGTTCAACTGAATGAGTGGGAAGTGGCGGAGTCACAGTAATCCGTGCTATACGGATGCATCATTTCCTCATAGCGGGGGCGTTGACCATAAATCCGACTTGCTTCTACGGCTGAATCACCGTGGCTAATTCCATCGGATGTGCGTGCGATTGTGTTTGTGCATGTGCATGCTAGTGGCAGGGGCGGAGGCCCACTCTTTTGCTTAGGGCCTGCCTGACCAATGTTCGTGCTCTACCATTAAACCAATTCCTCTTGCACATCTCAGACTTCAGAGGGCTAAGGCAGGCTTCAACTAATCACTGAATTTAATTTGATTATGTTCTTATTCTTATTCTTATTCTTATTCTTATTCTTATTCTTATTCTTATTCTTATTCTTATTCTTATTCTAATTCTTATTCTTATTCTTATAAGATTACAGTGCAGTTGTAGCATTCAGACATGGTTAGAAATAAACTGCTTCTCTACTAGGGGTGGATGTGGGAATGCAGTAGAATGTGTTAAAATGTGTTAGAACATGTTAGAATGTGTCCTCTGACTTGCGGTGTTCTCCATATTCTGCTCTTTTAGCCAAATTCTCTTAATATCTCCACTTACAGTCTCCAAGGAGCTTTATTTTAAGTTCACCATTTGCAAAATTAAAACTGCTTCCTTTTCAAGGAGAGCCATACAATTGCATTAGTCATTTTCCTCAAGTGCATCACTATTACAATAGCCCCTTCAGCCAACCAAGTCAATTGCTTTTTCCATACCATTTTTACAGTCTGGAATTAGCATTGATAATTTACCACCTATCAGTCATTGTGTTGGTCTTCTGTGGTCTTTGATTGGCCAGTCAATCAGCCAAATGCCAGTTAGTTCAGGCTAATTTAATCTTCATAACAATGGCGTTTTATTTTTGTGAGCATGTGGAGTGTGGTTCAGTTGTGCAGACGCTTCAGTGAAATGAAAGCATCCTAAAAGTAAACCATATTTCAGTATCCTCATGTTGCCTTCTACATCCTGCTTTTGTTTTCTAAAATAAACAATGGAATTTGCAATCTGTGCACTGTCCCCTCCCTCATCTAGAAAAGATGGCAAGATTATTATTTTATGAGATTGCATTTTATATAATCCTGTCTTTCATATTGTTTGTGTAAGCCTTGGGGCCTATAACCTGAGAGCTCTTTGACATCATACTGTTACTCTTTCAACCAACTATTGCTGCAGCTCTTAATTTATTTGAGCAATTAATAGCAATATGTGATGCCCACAAAATCACAAGACTGTTGACTGTTGTAATGAAAGAGCTCCAACTGCACAAAAAGTGGTTCTGAAACAACACTATTTTTACAGAAAAAATTATCCCATAGTTTCCCATAACACAAAATACTGATCATCTTTCTTCAGAATCTTTCCGCTGTGCTGCTGTCAGACTCTATTGAGACTGAAGAGCTGAGATCATACTGATGCCAAAATGCCATACGCAGCTCAACAAAGTGCCACAGCACGGTTTCAGATGAAATGATAGTGTTATTGAAACAGTGCTCAGTCCAATCTTGTGAAGTATGGGTAGAGTTGAAACGTTTGAAAAAAAAAAAAAAATACTACAACTGTTCAGTCTCTTTCCTGCTCCTTTCCTTTTCTAACCCTTTCTCCCCACTCAGACTACAGCCTTTTCAAGGTGCCTCTTAGCATGTTACACAGAGGGAGACTCACAGATGGCACGGACTACAGGACCAGCATAACTGTGTGTTGTAAAATGCAGTGATGCTGGAGATCACTCATTCGCACCTCAGGAAGCCAGCGCGCGGTGTAAATCTGATCAGCGACTGCACGTCTAACCTTGATTCACCCGCGCTGAGACACAGCCGGTCACTGACAGACAGTGGAGCCTGTGGCATTCAGAGGCCCAGAGCGCCGCCCAGTGCCGGCGAGGAGAACTCCTATTTCGCCTCAGCGGCTCTGTCAGGAGTCTCATCCCAGCAGACACGGAGGGCATCACACAGACAGAAGCAATTAATCAGGCAAATTACACTCCTCTGCTCCGAATGAATTTTAATGTCGTTGAAATGGGAACAAAAATGATTATTCTGGCCAATAAAAAGAGATTCGCAATTAACCAGCTTTTAAGGGAGGGCGCGTTTGTGAAGGGTGTCTGTCGGAGCATTAAGCGAGAGACACCGCTCTGACTTCTGGCGCTCTGCTTGTCTTTTAATTATAGCTTTAAAATCATTATTCAGCCAGCCGGGAGTTCTTAGCAGAATCGTTCAGTGAGGAGGTTTCATTTGAGCTGAGCTTAGGCACTGTTTGCATAATAACCAGGAGCTGGGGCCGGGGCCATGGCATTAATAACATGTATTATAGCTCTGGGTCCCTTGTGTTCACTGCCCTGACAAAGACAGCCTCTACAGACAATGAATCTTCAGACTGTGAATGAGGGATGCACTGACATGTGACGGAAATAGATATAGGGAATTATCTCTAGATTTATGAACTGATTGCATTACACCTCACTCTGGTCCTTTCAGATGCACAATGATTTTTTCCTTTTGCTCTACATTTCAGTCATGGGCTGTAGGAGGAACACTGGTTAAGAAACTGAACATCTGTAACCAGAAGGCCGCATGTTTGAGTCCTGGACAAGGTGCTGCTGTTGATGTTAGCCTGAATGGCTTCAGCAAATGCCCAGCCATATAAAAGACAGGGCACATGTAAACTGTGTCATTTAAGCTTGATTGTACTTGGGAAAATAAATAATGACTTAGCACAAAGAGGCTTAACCCTTTCTCAAGCGTAGATGTGAGACTCTGATGTCACATCACAAGTTTGGTTGAAGAAAGCAAAATAATACATTTCCTCGGCACGTGCCTTGAATGGCATCTCACTAGAGCCCAGACTGTTAAGCCTGAGGGGCTATTCTCAGGTCAGAAAAGAGGAAACTGGGCAAAGGACCCCCTCACATGTATATATGGCCACATGTGGGCGCTGCTTGCATCTTCACATTTGCTGCTAAATGATAACATATTTAGCTGCAGTTTGGTTATAATGAACTGAACAAGGTCCATTTAATTAATGTGTCTGTCCTTCTGTCCTTAATGTTAAATCTTGAAAGATCCATGTGAGCAATACCTAACAGGGGTGAACAAAGGGAAGTCTCTGACTGTAAAGCAGCTGGGGAATTCCCTGTTTCCACCAGCATTGGTGATGTTTGGTCATTCAATACCATAGTTCCTCACACAGCACAACCACAATTGGATTTCTTGACTTGGGAAACTCTATTGAGAAAGTGCACGCAGACCAGTGCTGGAGTAGACAGGCACGTGTGGACAAATAAACAACCATTATTTGTTGTGAAAGAAATATTCCCTCATGGTATACTGCCTCCTGAATAGAGCTGCAGCTTCTCAGAATCAGACACTGCTTCCATGCATAATGATGCTGTTGTAATAATGCGATTCAGAATTCGATGGCGAGTGATTTTGAGTAAGTATCATGAATGCGCTGTCTCAATCGCTGTGATCCATCAGCTGAAGAGAAAGATGAAAATATGAAAGAGAGGAAGTTTGCTCTTCTGCTAACATGCTTTGGACCTCATCATTAGAACACATGCAATGGCTTTTATCATCTCATTAGTAAGCTGTCTGAGCACATTTTTCCTCCAAAAATTATTTTATGCTTATTCAGACAAATAGGCTATGAATTATAAGACTTTAAATCTATACACTTGACACTGTTGTCAATATCTAACATTTATTGTGTGTTGTAAAATAATGAATTGGACATGATTTCATTGCATTAAATGTTGGCTGAGCACCACACATTTAATGCCATTTGAGCTGAAATCATCTGCCATATGAATTGATGTTTTGAACTGAATTTTGTTTCCTGCTGACCTGGCGTTTTCATCATATGTGATGAAGACAGCATTTTCAGTGCATATTCTAAGGGATATAGTATTGACATTGAATATAGTCATCCTATTTACAGTAAAATAAATTTTAGACAGTAGAACAACATATTTCTACCATATTGTGTTATTTTTCACATTCTCTTCTTAAGAGACATGTATGTATAAATCTATAAAATGGGACAGGTATATACCTACAGTAATATAATAGTTATCTAGCGAATCTGTGAGACAAAGGTAGAAATGGCAGTCTTCTGGTAAAGTGCATGAGCCAGTGCAGGCGTCTCATGGTGGTTTCCTTCTCCACGGTGCAGTGGGGTATGAGGGGAGATATTTGACAGAGCATTCTATAAGTATGATGTCATCATACATGGTCGCATGGTGCTGGTTGGTAAACTACATGCCCCTGTGACCCTGTACTACTGTGCCCATGACCCGACAGAGACCAATCTGCCTGCCAGTGACCAGAGGGACTTACACCCACATACCTGTGATTAGAGAAGCTGTCTGAAGATGCCTCAGAACAGAGAGCATATTCACTACTACAGTGGTATTCCCCGCCCCACCAGTGTCCAGCCAAATGCAAGGCTCCCTGGATGTCTTCCAAGCCAGGGAGGATTGTGGCTTGCTGGCCTCCTACACCAAATGAGGTAAGCTCCCCCTTAACAAATTACTCTGGGAAGAAGAGGTTCTCTCAGTGCTATGTCCAGCTCATTTAATTAAGTAACAGTGAGCAGGAACTGTTGGCAGATGCTGTATGCTGGCGTGATTGTGTTAGTTGTTTAAATGGATTCCAGAATGCAAGTGGAAAAGTGTAATGTCTACCGTCAGATGGAGGATCCTCAGTAATAGTCTGCCTGAGGCCACCAGGTCATCCTGTGTCCACTCCACTGGTGATAGAATGGAACTGCTGCAATAAACTGATGCCTTTTATGTGTTATTCCAGTGTTAAATGTTAAATGTGTTTCCACTATTTTCCAGGTGTCTCTTGACCGTCTTTTCCTGAGGTCAGGGAATAATTTTCCATTTTTCCATTTTTTCTGTTGGCCTGGGATTTTTTTTATTTTTGCATGCACAGTGGTTTGTGACTAAATTGTAGTTGATTGAAGTTAATTGATTGATTGATTGATTGATTGATTGATTGATTGATTGATTGAAATGTGTTCCGTAGTAAAAACAAAAAAGCAAGTGCTTTCAGTTTTGCTCATTACACTCACAACCACAAGATAAGGTAAGTAGTCATTCAGTCAGGTGGTATGGATAGCTTTTTTATGTGTTTATGTGAGTGCATTTCTTAGATATTAGCACATATTACATATTACATATGACTACATATCCTTTACACCACATATGACCATGACTTTTTCTCTTTCAGTAGCACTGTGGATTTGCTATTCTGCTAGGTAAGGGTCCTGAGGAATGCACACCACTGTAATAATAAGCAAAGAAGGAAGAGCGCAGGTCAAAGACACAGGCCATTGGAGACATGCCTGTGTAATTGGTTGATGAAGAATGATTCACACAATTTACAGAAAGGCAGTGCAATGTGCCAACAACCAACAATAAAAGAATCAGCATCTTACATTTACATCTTACACTATATCTTACAGTATAGTGTTCAATACCTTTGGGACGAGTCAATATAAACCCCCATGAAATGCTCATTTTGCATTAATCACTTCCTGAATTATTAAATAAGCATATGATTCAGCCGCAAATGCACTGAATTGCAGTTACAGTCCCCTCCATATTTATTCATACATCTTGCCAAACAGGAACAAAAAACATGTTATACAAGAAAAAATGTATATATTTCATATTTATTTTGCTGGATTTTGTTTCATTTTAATCTGAACATTGCATGAATCAAAGTCATATTGTTCCCAAATAATGCATGTTATTCCACAAAACATGAGGGTCACATCTCCGTTTTTAGCATTTTATAAGTCCTCTGGAATGGATTACACTTAAAAGAGGCTTCCTGTAGAGTTTTATGACGTTCTGGTAGATCCAATGGGGGATTATTGTCCTTTCATTTGGGAAGAATTCCTCTGGGCTCTTCAGATCTTTTGGTTTTCATTTGTGACCTTCTTTCATGAGTCTTTGCAGAGGAAAACAAGATTTTTGTTCATAATGTACTGGTATGAGGTCATAACTCTGGTACCCCAAGTCCCACATCTGACTCCACTTCAGCGAACAGTCTGATGCATGAATCTCATTAAGATTGGCTCAACAAGCCCCTTGTCTCCGACTTATTCACAGATTTGCAGGGCAGGCACCCCTACACACAAAATTGAGTTGGCTACATAGGCATACTGTCAGGAAGGCTTTTTTGCACTGGTTCATCTAGCTCCTTGAGTCAGTCATCACCCACTCGATATAACTCTTCATCCCTCCAGCAACAATGGAGGAGAAATGTGACAGACTTATATTTTGAGACAAGTGGCACAGAATAGCCGGAGTGAGTCACAGCTTCATGTAAAAAAGTTTCCTAAGAAAGACAGCGCAGAGTGCAGTCACAAGTACAGTGTGGACTAGAGTCATAATTGGTGGAAATGGTTCCCTCTAGTGGTTCATTGCTGTTCATTGCTGATCTCCAGTCTGAAGATGATTGCATATTTCCTCCTTTTGCTCTCCATGCCTGCTCCTGCTAGCGTTTCTCAGCCCACAGTCAGCAGTGCGGTTTGGCCCCCGGCCCAGTTTCTGATAAGCCATAGTTTAGAGCTTATTAATCGGGAGCAGAGATCCCTGTGTGTTAGGCTAGCATAGCAGACGATAACATTTCAACCACGGGAAACGAATGAATGTTTTACGTTTCACAGTCTGAGCCATTAGCATTTTCTTTATTCATTATCAGCTGCCCTCACATTATTACAGGTGTATACTTTCACTCTTTTTATGCTGTTTTACACAATCTGTTAATCATTGTTTTAATCTTAAGAGAAGGAGTAATTGAAGCAGATAACTATTTGTATGTTATACACACTTGCCACAAGGGGGTACCAGTGAGACATACTGGTCATGTCTGCTGTGTTTATTTACATGCTGAATGGTGATTTCTCTGTGTTACTGTGAACATGTTAAGAAATAAATAAATAAAGCTCAAATCCCTTAAGAAACCCTCAATGTGTGGCCAACTCAGTATGAATCAGGGATTGCCTGCTGGGAATCATCATGACGTTGCTTTGCTCCATTGTTATTGATCTGAATCTGAATCAGATAAAGCAATGACTGAATTTAATTAACTCGCAAGACTCCATTATTCATTCGGAACGTATTTGCCCATTGCTAATGTTCAGTGTAGCCTGAGACATGACCCAGCTGCAATGCTCTTACCTTTGAATAAGGAAAATAGCAAAGATCCAGAGACATTGTAGGGGCTGTATGTCAGTAATGACCTTGTCCAGTGTCACTTTGTACAGGTCCATATATAGCATTCTTTAAGTTCTCCCTGAGTCCACATAATTCAATGCTTTATATAATCTCTTACGTGCTTAACAGTATTGCCGTAAAAACTTAGCATAGCTGTCTGTCTGGTAAGTGGTACCATGTGTGTTGCAGAATACAGAGCTGTGATAAGAATACAGTTTAAACTGGGTGTCGGGGGACTATACTGAATGGAGCATATGCACATCCCTGACTAACAATACCTGAACCGTTCGCAGGTGCCTGTGGGGTTGCTAGAGGGTGTGGAAGACAGGGGCAATGAGGGGACCCTAGCCAACACAACTCTCCTTACCACCCCCCACATCCCCAGAAAGGAGCCAGATATATTCTGCTGCCCAGTCACTGTCAACTAATATTACAGCCTAGACTCAAACTTGCCATGTGTTGGCCCGCAGGGCTCAGACCGGGCTCGAAATGAAAGCCTTTCCTGACCAAGCTGCTCTGGAGCCCTCGAAAAAGGCAGCGTCTGACTGGGGTGCTTCCAACTCCTGTAACAGTATCTGAGTGCAGCCTCGGCAGAAGCTGAATGAACCGTGTCTCGCCCCAAACCCACCCCAGACACGTCTCAATCTGGCGCCCTTCCTCCACAGAACACAAATCACTCTGGTCACTTTGTTACCTTCTCTCCACCTTCATCGTGACTCCGAGGGCGAGCCCATTCCCCCAGGACTGATCCCAGCTGCCTGAGACCAGGGGGTGCCTCACCGACACCACACACAGAAATTGAAATGCAAGTCTTACCCTCCGTCGTCTTTATGAAATTAGCCAGAGCAGAGAGCTAATCAATATAAATGGTGCTACGAAATGAGCTACTTCCATTAGGCACAACAAATCAATTGGCTTTTTTTCCCTCCGGCATTCTGACTGAGCGTATTTATGTTGTTTGCGCGCGCCCGGGTCTCCTTTACTCTCAGCAGCGACCCTGTATCTAAATGAGGGTCCAGGGGTGACGTATCAAGTGGCTTTCTACTGTTGAATTAACGTCTTTGTAAGAAACCATGTGAACAGTACAAGCGCTATGATCCATGCAAAGCCAATGCAATGAAATGCGCTGACAATGCCCATGGATGCCGAAGCTCTCTCTGCTGAAGATCACGTCCGTTTCTGGATGTACGAGTATGTTTAATCAACTAAACCCCACCACTGTGCCAGTGCACGGGAGACTTAAAGTGCATTGGGTATGAGTCAGTGATTTTTAAGTGTGGGTGAGTCTCATTTTCTGAGTATACTAAGCCATTACATAGGCACACGGTGGAGAGCCAGGCACTTGTGTGACCGAGTGAAAGTTCGGCCGTCTGAAGAGGGGTGACATTTTACCCGCGCCTTCAGTATCCAAGGCAACCATACTCTGACAGCAGTCAAGCAGCTGCAGTGATGAGGACCGGCGCTGACTTGGCTCTGGGAACATGGCGCCCCCTTGATCATCGCTCAAATGTCAGAGTGTCTCCTTCGAGTGCTCGCGAAGAATCAGTGAAAAACAACAGATACAATGTTCCTCGCTGTCGCCCATGCCACATAGAGTGGATTCAGAAAATAGCATTGCCTGATGGATTTGTCGGGTCACAAATAAGTGAATAATAAGTTGTAATAAGGACCACACGATAAGTTGTAATAAGTACCACACGTTGTAATAAGTACCACACGGTGCATGTAGTCAGTTACTGAAATATGCTCACCATTAATGTAAAACATTTACTTCTTTGTAAGAACAGAAACACTGCCTATTCTGTGGACCGTGAAAGGAGGTGCCTGACGGGGAAAGATTTGGACTCAAAACTGTCCCATGATGCTCAGATAGTCTTAGATTAAGATTATGAGACCACACTACAGCAGTGTTTCAGATCCTTTTGAAACACACACAACAAATACAAACTCATGCAGCGCCAGGGGCTTCACAGGGGAGCATGTGGGATAGCTGCTCTTGATGATGTTCTGCATGGTATGCGACAGAGGATAGAGTAAAGCCCTGCCATTCTTCTCCAGCATCCTCTTTTTGACCAAAGCACAGAACACACATTAGCCCGCTGCCTCCTCTGCGAATGAGACTTGCGGTAAGTACCACACAGGCAAGACTTCCTGGTGTATGTGATTGACAGGTACCGTGCACTGCGCAACTGCTGTGGCAGGGGCGGATGGCGAACGCTCTGTGTGTGTGTGTGTGTGTGTGTGTGTGTGTGTGTGTGTGTGCGTGTGCATCTCTTTGGAGCTGCGGGGACTGCTCCACAGAGCAGCAGGCGTCTCACCCTCGGATTTCCTCTATTAATATTTAAATATGTCACCCTCTGAGCAGGAGAAGATCCCGCTCGTCTTGGGGCCAAGTCATGTTCTTAATAAGCTGAGGATGAATTGCTTAAAGAGACAGAGGCAGCCCAAGTTATCGCCAAAGTTCACCATGTTTTAACAGTTTTCTGAAATTTTCAGCATCTTCTTCGTTGAGAGAATATCTACATTTATTTCCAGAAAAAAATATGCATTATATCTCCTGGTTTGCATGGATACTGAGCCTGCCTGTTAATCTCTGAATATATACACAATGGTGTTACATCTTTTTTACACTGCAGGAAGGGATGTTAAACATACAACTTCCTGCCTTTTCAGTTGTGTAGGAATTAAAATTAATTTTATGTCTTATTGGAAGAAGACCCTTTTCAGACAGAAACACTTAAAATACCATTGTCAAGCAAGCTGGTTACATAGCCTGCCAGTATGTCTGCCGTCAGAGTGGCGCTTAAGCTCCTGTCATAGGTGCCTCAAGTCAAAGACCATTGTGTGCACAGCTTTTGTAGATGACATCATTTGTGTTCTCAGCATTGTGTGATGATGGGGGCGGGGGGAGGGCAACACAAGTTCATTTAAGGTTATCAGCCATGAAAAGTGTTTGGATGGATGGACCATGAAGAAAGAAAGATAGATAAATAGACAGATAGATAGTACTTTATTGATCCAAAAAGGAAATTATCTTGCCAAGAGTCAAGCATGTTGGGAAGAGAGGAACCTTTACCTGTGAAGGTGGAGCCTTCACCCATGTTGAAAAACTAAGTATCTCTAAAACTTCTCCCCTGTCCCCTAAAAATTGCAACTGATATAAAGAAAGTCTGTGAAGAGTAGTCAGCGCCTGTGTTTGTTTATTGATAGAGTCATTTGTGTTGTTACATCAACCTCACTTGAAACTGGATCATTGTAATTGTAATTGAATGCGTGTGAAAGGAAATTAGTCGCTGGCTTATCAGTGACACCTGTCTAGTCAGACACACTTAAATACATGTGTGGCTGCGGAAGGGTGGGTATGAGTGAGTGCAACAGATGCTACGGAGATAAACCTTTTGAGTATTGCCCTCTTGTTGAATGTCACAGAGGAAACTAATTGGGCTAACTACCTTCATTTCAGTTTCATAACATTCTTTAGTTAATGTCATTCTTGTCACTATCATCACAACTTCAGAAATACATCTGACCTTCAAACTTGCTAATTGACATGCAGGAGATTTGGAAGGAAAAACATTCCTCCTCCCTGCAAATGGGGGTTCTTAACCTATCATTAGATGTCTGCTTGGCAGCAGAAGCTTGAACAAGACTTCTTAACACATTATAAACCCTTGGAGTGGCCAACTAAACTCGTTCCTCATGCTTACTTTTTTCATTTTTTCATTTATTGCAGAATAACTCAAATGCCTTAAAAATAATTGTAATGAATATTTTTTTCATTGAATAAGTGGCAGCTGTAAGTTGATTGAATTAAGACAGCGCTGATTCTTAGCCATTTGGATTTAGCTACTCACTTATTCCATGCTGGATAAGCATTCCGTTTTTTTTTTTTTTTTTACCTTACACGTATACCATATTGTGTTAAATGTGCACGGCAATAATGTAAACAGAAAATTTACATTTGTAATTCAGAAAAGCGTATCCCAATACCACTTGCAGGCATCGGCGTTAGTCAAAGCACAGTGGCACAGAATTCATGGCTGTCGACCTCTTGAAATATTAATGTCCCGCTGTTCATGCGAATGAAAGGAGGTCCTTTTTAATTTCAGTACCAATTCGACCAATCGAGTTCGAGGAGCATTACAGAATCAAGGCAATATACTTCCCATGTTCCCAGCATGCTTTGCTAAACGGTGGGCTGAAGGGGATGTAGCGCGATCTGAATGGTAGGCTAGTAGAGAAGGGGAGTGCGGCAGCTTCCAAACACACGTACGACTAGGATCCGTGTTCAGGTAAAATATGCACATTAAAACTGTTTCGTCGGTGACATTTCAGTGCATAAAGCGAAGCAAATTCCAAAGGTTTTGTTTCGCTTTTGCGGGCAGTTTGCTTTGCGCTGCAGGTGCGAGCAATTCTGAATTAGCTGCTCCTTCAGATGTTCAGCTCACCGTAAACAAAAGCAATTGATGTTATTAGCAAGCTGGTAGATGTTAATCAGCTGTAGCAGATGGTTAGAGTATTGTGAAAGTACAATGTATCATTTTTAAAATTGAAGCAGTATTTGTTTTCTGCAGAATGTTCTACGCAGACACTGCTCCAATAATGTGTGTATTTTTGTAATTCCCATGGTTTATGTATTGATGTTGAAATGACGTTGGAAAGGAAATTGCCTTGACCGCATTTCTTATGCACATCTTAACGCCGGCGTTTTGCATTATCAACGTCAAAATGTTTTTTTAAACGTCACAGCAGGAGTCGTGAGGTAAGCGTTTAATACTCTGTATAAAATTAGCTCAAGGCGACACGGAATATTCATGGTAGTATAGCTTGCCCAACGCAGACTGACGCGTGGATGCGACAGTGCACTTGTTGAAAATAACAGTTGTCGACCCTCTCAGCGACAGACGGGTCGTTTTCATACGAAACTAACTTAATACCTATCAAGCTTGGCCCTGAGTGGAAATTAATTCATGATAAGAATCAGTTATATTGAGTGTTACCCATTCTGTCCGCCTAGAGGGAAAAAAAACGACAATATCTTCGATGGTGCATCGATTTTGTGTTTTAACGCAGTTTGCCAGATGGAACGCAGTTTGTGGGATTTACGCGAAGGAATCTGGGAGAGAGAC
Organism: Megalops atlanticus; assembly: GCA_019176425.1. Taxonomy (NCBI): domain Eukaryota; kingdom Metazoa; phylum Chordata; class Actinopteri; order Elopiformes; family Megalopidae; genus Megalops; species Megalops atlanticus. The sequence continues at coordinate 11,502,509 of CM032899.1, forward strand.
TCCTACACAGATATTACAGATTCTTAGCACTTTCACCGTTTCTGACGGCTTTATCTCTTCTCTTCGCACGATCATAGAAACAGTGAAATAGGCGCCTCAAACTGTATTTGTCGTAAGGGGCCTCACTGTACCGCACTATGCTGTAAATCTAATCACTGATACTACATGCGTTACCTATCCATGGTGCTGAACTCCAGTAAAACTTAAACCCAGACACTAGAATCCCATTGTATATAGATCACATGGCCTCTTATGGGTCGTAAATAATGATTTGCGAGACTAAATTTTGGATTTTTGTTTAAACAGCTTGCCGGATGACGTCTTCAATTTGTGTTGCGCTGAAGAATAAGATAATGGGCGCAAAAGCGAATCGTTATTAAATAACCGGCTGCCGTTTGCCGCTGTCTTCGAGATTATTGATGATGCAATCTTTGTTCTTGCAGAGGGACGTGGTAATGCACGAGCACAATGGAAGCAAAGGAAACGAGCACACAAAGATTAATTCAGAGCTCCCACCTTCTGTAATTCAATAAGTGTCCTCATAAACTGTTCCTGATATAAGACAGAGCTGTGGTTTGAGCATTGCTCTCTCTGTATTTTAAAGTCTGGTAAGCCTCAATCACTTAGACCTTATTACACATTCACATAAATTGAAAGATACATGCTGTCTGCAGAGTTTTATCAGTGCATTCTGTTTAAATCTTTTGCATGTGTGTATTTAGAACTCTAACTAATGGTCCTTTTTTTAGGACTGTGCTGTCTACACCGAGTCATGATGAATGCATATTTCATTACTTTATTTGGTTTTAATCTGCTGGATTGATATTCTACACATTAGCCAGCTGTAAATAAGTAAATATAGGATGCCACTTTTGTAGTGTTTTGCATCATTGCATCACAAATAGACAGGGCCAGGACACAGAGATGAAAAATGCTTATCCCTCCATTCCAAGTGGAGAGAGAGAGAGAGCGCAAAACATCTTTGTGTGAGCAAAGGCATGTGAAGATGCTCTGAATTAATTTATAGTGTTGATGCAGAGGTTTATACATCTATGATGTGTGGGGAGTGTGGGGACATAATGTATAATGAGCTATTATAATGTGTGAGGACTGTGTTGACATTATGCATAATGAGCTAAGATGATGTGTGGGGAGCGGTGTGGTGCAAAATGGCTACTGTGTCGAACGCCCTTCTCCCTCAAAGCTCAGATCTGTGACAGGGATGAAATTATGAAATTTGTTATAGTGATGATTATGATTATTTTCTCTTGAGTGCACCTATATCTTTTTTTTCCTGTAGTTAGCAGGTGTCTGTGTCTTGCTCTCTCAAACAAAATCTCATTCATATTCTTTTAGTGTCTGGACCTTGCTTGTTCCATTACACACGGGAATGTGAGAGATAATAGCAGTAACAGCTTGCCTTTCAGCATTTCATATGATGTACCTCATAGTTTTGCCAAATGAATCTCCTCCTGTTGCACAAATATAAAATTTCCATGCCACTCAGAAACATGGTTGGGAAAACCCTTTGCCATGGCACGAATTCTGTTTACACAGGTTCAGTATCCAACGCATGTTTTATGCATGTACTGCAAATGCGTTTGGCTTACATTCAGCATGACCACAGAGTTAATTATACTTACCGTTAAGGTGACACTTCACCCAAAAAGCTACAATTTGAACAGTCTTTTTCCTTTACCTTGATAATATCCTGGGGAAGGTTCCAGGTGTTGGCTATTCCTCATAAGTAGCCAAAATCCCAGGTTTCTAGACAGTTTTGCAGTTGGCCCTACAGGGAAATGACAGTGGATATGTGAATACAGATTTAAAAAGGCACACATCTCTGTTTTGAACATGTAAGCATATATGAGGGCAAACATCAATCATAAATCTAATTTTTGACTTGTGGAATAGGGTGGTGCTCCATCCTGATCATAGTGTTGAGTCACAATAGAGTGTACTGTACATCAAACAACTGTGATCATCTTCCAAATGCATATTATAAATAATAATATGACAACGAGTAAAACTAAAAGCAATGTGGCAAATTCTTGTTAGGGTGCTATTTCACCTTGAGCAAAGGAACGTAATGTGAATGGGCGAATGCCCAGCTTTATAAAGAGGTAACGAGTAAGGTCACCCTAGAAGCAAGCTTCTGCCAAACAAATAGAAAAGTGTATTGCAATGAGAGCTGTAGTATTTTGACAAACGACCGAGCCGCTGACGGCGGCTTCGCCTCAGCGATCTCCTGACTTTGAGGCTGGATCCCTCCGGCCAACCCCTAAAAGACGCGTTTTTTTTTCTCTTTTTTCTCCAAAGCCTTTAGGCACTTTGGATGTCAGCACCTTAACCCCCCCTTCCCCACCCTGGTTCTCCTTCGCTTCGTCGGGTATCGCATCTCTTTGGGCTGTAGGCCATCTGCTGTGAAGCGTGACCCGGGACCCCTCTGCAGACGTTTGTGCTGAGAGGTGATAAAGTGATGCCGCCTCACAAAGTTGAACCTGGATTAGTTGATGCGGATGACTTTGTGTGCCTTAAAACGCACAGCGAAATTCTTAGGCTTTAACGTACTGTAAAATGTTGTGTGTAGGTATCTGTTTGGAATCCCTTGAAGGGAGAGAGACTAATAATTTGTTTGCCTAGAATATTTTTTCACTGGATATTGTAGGATAATTGGATATCTCAGAGTAAGAAACAAAGAGAGAGGGGAAAGGTAGGCTTGCTACAGAAATGGGATTTTGTAAAGCCTTTGTAAATGTTCATGGTCTTTTTTGCCTTAGAAATTCTGAGTGTTACTGCATGAATATGGAAACCAGCAGTTGTAGTATCACATGCAAAGTAAGCCTGCGGTAGTTTCAGTTAGCAGAATGTCACCATCTCAGGTACAACTGAAAAAACATAGAAAAATATTAGCTGACTACAATATATGGATGAAGCAAAAGAAAGGAGGAAAATAGAAGCCATAAATATTTACCCTCAGCTGACAGTATTTTGGAACTCAACTTAATTTCCTTTTCCCTGTGAGTACCTGTGACCTCTAAGACAGTGTTGCATCATCTGTCTGAAAACAGAAGGACATTGGATTACATCAGTGTTTTTAAACTTTTTTTTGGCTTCTGTCCTCTTTCCCCCCTTCTTTTTTAGTAGTTGCCTTAAGCTCGTCACTGCTGCAGTGACATTTGCTGAACGCACTTAGGAAAACGGGCTGTGGTCCATGCAGTCCTTCAATACGCATGTGCAAGTCCAACAGTCCCATTAGGAGGCAAATGCCGCCAGGGGAGAACCGCATCCTCCTGATGCTATCTGAGTAACTCACAGACGACCAGAGAGTCCCGAGGGTCCCAGAGTGCTGAGAGTGTGGTGACAGAGATCCTGGCTGACCTGCTGACCCCTATCCCCAGCGGACTGAAGTTTGTTGCGTCAATGCTGGCCACATTCATTGTCAGCAAATGACGTGGCCACTTTGAAACCTAGGCTATAGGTCTAAGTTGGTGCTTGAGATATTTGCAGTAGGTCAATGTGTTTTAAACTTGAGACGTTTCAGTAGGTCAGTGTGTTCTAAACTTGAAGCATTACAGTAGGTCAGTGTGTTTTAAACCTGAGACGTGTCAGTAGGTCAGTGTGTTTTAAACCTGAGATGTTTCAATATGTCACTATGTTTACAACTTGAAGCATTACAGTGGGTTAGTGTGTTTTAAACCTGAGACATTTCAGTAGGTCAATGTGTTTTAAACTAGAAGCATTACAGTAAGTCTTTTATGTCTGACATCACAGTCATATATTTGTGTGTCATATATTTGCAATGTTGAATTAAATGAGTTTATCTTAAACTTGTGATATTACTGTAGTGTAGGTTATGTAGCTGCCAAGTTTTGTAAGAAGCATGTCGCTTTCAGAACAGAAAAAAAATGGAAGTGGTTGCTAAGCGACTGGTATGGCGATGAAGTACATGTATGCTTTCACTGTGTCTGTGTACCATGTTGACACAGTGAACGCTATCATACGCGAGGATGTATGTACTTGTGTGTATTTGGGCTGTATGCTCATGTATATTCAGCCCCAGGTTCAAGACCATAAGGTAAGAGAGGTGAGGTTCAGGATAGTGATGTAACATAATACAGTGCTAAGGGCAGCAGTGGGCACTAGCATTCCCATTGGAATAATTCCTGCAGCTTCTTTAGATATAGCTACCCTTCTTCAGCAAATCATTTGCAATTGCACCATCAGGAGATCTGACGCCCTTCTCAAAATAGTGACCTCGATTAATAATTAACGCCTGAAAACCAGAAACCTCAGGGGCCCCGGACAGAGAAACAAACATGCCGCCCCACATTGTCCCAAAACGTGTTTGCGGGGCTTTGCAATGTGATATTTGCCATCCGTGCTGATGTAAGCGGATACGTCTGTGCATTGTTCCCTCTGTTTTACTGGAGCTGACACTGACAGGGGATGCCTTTTATCAGCGCCTGTTTGTACTTCATATGAAATTAAGTGCAGTTTAGGAGGGAGAGACAATGCGCACTTGCTCTGTGAGCAAACAGGAATTACCCACAGTCCTCTTCACCTGTCATAATTTATTTGTTGAAACTAACACAAAAGGCAGGTTCCGGCGTGCAAGCAGACTAAAGTTAGTGTAGCGTCAGCCCTGCGTGTTTGGCTGTGTAGTACAGCGCATGAGAACATAAAGCAGGGAACGGATGGGTATTCATGATAACAGGCTGAGTTTGAGCTCTGAGTTCAGCGGGTTTTTGTTAGCTTGGATGTCTGTGGTGTGACTCATTCATATGGGTTGTGACAGAGGCATTGCCACCAGCTGTCTCCACAGCAAGTGGTGGGCAGTAGGGCCCTATTCCTCCTGCCTGGCGCAACATCTGATGGCAAAGTGGACACAATCACAAGCCCAGTTATTTGTTCTTGAAGGGTACTTACAAGACCCTCCTGAAGCCCCTGCTACAAGAGCTGGACATACAAGACTGAGACATGAAGTGAACCTCCATCCAAGTCGAACATTGGATGCTGGATTGCTGCTCCATTTTAACAAGCCCTTAGGTTGGAGTAAAGTCTGACGGTGGACACTGGATTGCTGCTCTGATTACAGTGTAGAGCTGGATCACGATGCAACACCAGTGCAGCTGGTCTGGTAGGCTGCGTTCAAGGTCTTTATTACAGCGCAGGCATTAATTGATATCAGCAGGGAGGGTCTGTCAGGGCAAAGGATGGGCCCTGAGACAAAGAACTGCCACTTTGACGCCTCAGTAATTACTGCTGTGGTAGGCTCTCTCTGTAGGTTTTAACCGTGGGTTAAATGCCGAGGAGCTGGGCTTTTTTTATATACACCACTAGCAGTGCGTGTTAAATCCCCGCTGAGAAATATTTGGCTAGATGAAAAGGTTGGACTTCTGAATGGATTATGTTGTGTGGAAAGGATAAAGATAGCATTTCTGTAAGGTATGAGCAGGGATTTTTTTTTAGTATTTTTACTTTATTTAGATTTAGATTAATTTTTAAGGGTGCAATTCTGTGTTTTAAGTTCACACAATTTTAGTCCTTTGAAAGTAGGAGCCCAAAGTGACCACAAAGGAATATGTCTGGTTAGTTACATCATCTGGTTAGTTAAAATCACTATGTATTAGGGAGCTAATTTCCATTGTCTCGTATTAAATAAAATAATAATGCATTTTCAATTTTAACACATTTCACTTCAGTTCCTCAGGATTCGTTTGCTATTCTGCTGCTGTCATGGTGGTCCAAAATGTCATAAAAGCCCTGGGCTTCAGTCGGGAAATCGATGAGCTGAGTCTCTCTTCTGTGCACCACAGAGGCCAAGCTACACGCAGGTCTCCCTTCAGTTTGTCACGCGCTGCGGTTCCGTGTTCTAACACCAGGGTTCCGCTGAGATGCCAGTGGCAGCGTCAAGTGAAATAAGCTTCACTCAGAAATGTCACAAACTATCTCGAATGTCTGCTTGTGAGCATTTTTAGCTGCCATGCTCTACGCCTCCGAATCAGATCCCACCCTGTGGAGAGTAAAGGAAAACATTTCCTCTGAAAAGGCTGCTGGGGTTGGTAGCACACATTCATTAGCCTGCCTTGCCAGGACCATTGGCTCGGTGGCTGTGCGGTAGGGTACACCCAGCTAAACTTTTCTTTCTTTCTGCCGCTTGCTGGCTTTTCTTTCTGCCACTTCTGGCAGTTCTTTTTTAAAGAGCATCCCTAAGTGTCCTAATCCCTTTGCTGAACAATGTCTGTATGCGGCTATTTTCCTTACCGTTACACACTGAATATGTCATTATAAAATCTAGATTAATGCACCATTATAAATCCAAATCAGTTTTAACAGTTTCATAGCATTGTACCCCATAATTTCCGTTATCTTGTGTGTATACCACTTATATAATATCTTTTAGGAGATCTTCGAAACCCAAAAAAATAAAAATAAAATACCATGTTCACATTCTGCTGTGATCTGATAAATGTTTCCATCTGACGCACCCGTGCAGTGTCTCTGCAGAGGGACCGGTCGAATGCCCTCCCTCAGCTGCCGTCTCTGCTGCCCATCTGCAGAGCCCTGGAGCCCGGGCATTAAATAGGAGAAGAGAGCCTGAGCGGCTCAGAGCTTCCCTCAGGGTCTCCTCACCCCCTCTGCGTCTCCGCTCCTGCATCTTCAGCGTTACGTAATCCTGTCTTACTCACCAACGGGCTCACATGCGATGAATGTGGAAGGCTTTTTTTTTTTTTTTTTTTTTTTTAAGGTCTGACAGTTTATAAGAGTTAACCAGGTCTGTGATTTAGCTAAGGTTTGTTTCTATTTGTTCATCACCATTTCTTGCCTAGAATTTATATTTTGCGTTTACATCTTTATCATGAGAAGTCCAAATATTGGTAATATAGATTGAAGTGTGTTCAGCAGTGGATGTGTAGAGAATGCTTAAATGCACAGGCACACTGAATTGACTTTTCCCTAAGAAATTGCCAGAATCATTTCAGTTCAGTTACCCTTGAGTGCATCCACATGTGAGATGATGTATAACGCCATGATTGCACAATATCACACGGCGTGTTTCAGCTGCTTCTGCGCTTTCGAACGGGAGGGGAGCAGAAAACCCGATCGATTTTTTTCGCTCTAACAGGCTTCCCGACAAAAAGAAAATAATCGGGCGACAGTGCTGAAAGTGATGCGATGCACAAGTTAAACACATTCACTGTTTCCTTCATCCTCAGAGTGAGTGAGTGGCATCCTTCATGTATATTAATTTAGGATTCTAAGATTAGAAGCATTCTCGGTTTCTGTTTTGAGACATCTCTGCTCACTCTGTAGATGCTTGGCATTACTATGAGAACATTTATGTAATTGTAACTTGGCCAGAAGAATTTGATGTCATGGGGTTTGTGTACTGCAATGCCTTATCTCTGTACCATGCAAAGTGTTTGATAAATAGCTGGTTCAACCAAAAACATTGCCTGGGTTGAGTATAAATGAGTATAAATGTTTGAGTATAAATGTTTATGTTTATATGTTTTAATATTTTTTTTCCATCATTGCTTTTCTGGTGTCCAATTAGCAAACCTCTGAAATAATCTGTAAAAAAATGCTTTCATGTACACCCACACTAATGGGTTTCTTCTTCTGTTCTAGAATTCTGTGGCAACAGTAGCAGTTACATCCCGCATGAGTCATAAGATTACAGTGGCACTTTTATGGCTGGTGCCGAAAGGGTTAAAAGATAAATGCGTCCAAAGGATCCGTGATGCATTGTTGCCTTTCGGCTGAAAGGAGGGGTACTGGTTGCTAGGTGACTAATATATCAGATGTACAGTATGATAGATGGGTGTATATCTTGTGGCTGATGCATACGTACATTAATACATTAGTGTGTGAGTGTTTGTGTGTGTATGTGGTCCTGTGTGTATGTTCATGTGTATTTCTGTGTGCACATACATGTGTGCACCTGTGTGTCTGCCTCTCTGGAAGTGCTTGTGTGTATGTATTTGCGCCTTTGTATGTGTGTGTGTACAAATATGCTGCATGCTTGCTTGTGTTTATGTGTGTGTGTGTGTGTGTGTGTTTCTGTTTAGACTTCAGAATCAGTCCTGCATGGTTCTGAAGTCTCTTGATCTCTACTGTAAGAAGATGACTTCCATTACAGAATAGCTGAGTATGTCATATCTTCTTACTACATCACTTAATCTAACAAAGGTTCTCTTTGCTGCACGACTTTTACTCTGGTTACCTCCAGAGTAATCCTTTACCATTTCATCTTCCACAACCAGATTTTATCAAGAGTGTTTGGTAGCAGTGATTCTTAGTTATTTTAAAAATTGAAATCTTTTATTGAAATCTTTTATTCCAACAGATTATTCAATGATGGTTATGCTGATAAGGATAAAGGTGACAGAGTGCAGGGCAGGTGGTGGCCTGTAACAGGTCTCACTCCTTTGATGTGTCTCAGAGCAGCAGGTGGTGCATTGTGGGTACTGACTCGCTCACATTTGGGCTGTGTGGGCCTGGATCCGCCCATTGAGAGATCTGGACTCCGGTCAAGCGGTATCAAGCGCCGCTTGGCGTCTTTGCCATCTGCGCTTGATCCAGGTTTCGCCGTGTTCCCTGGTCAGCACTTCAGTTAACAAAGAACCCGTTAAAGGACAATGCTGACAGCAGCACAGGAGTCGAATGGATGCTGTGTGCAGAGGTGCACATGCTATATCTTATTTAACTCTGTAATTGTTCCTGAGGGACTGGCCTGCCCAGGGATGGTATGCTGGGAAAGCAAGGCCAGCTGAGGATGGTCTGAAATTAAACTGTGTCCATAATACTAATGTGAAATAAGTGATGCTACAGTGAACCAGCCTTGCTCTGGCTGAAGGGTGATCGGAGAGGAAACCAAAAGGGGCAGTTAGGACAGATCTTATTTTTTTGGTGTTAAATCAAAAGAAATACAATCTAAAACTAAAATACTAAGGAGAATATTGAGTCAAATACCCATCAGAAGGAAAATGCACAGATTTCAGAAGGTTTTTGTGCCTGTCCTTACCAGCCCCTCTTGGTTGCCATGACTTCCTTGATAACTTGACCTCCAGCATAATAAAATGCCCTATACTCACCTTAATTAAGGCATATTTCAATATTTGACAGGTTTCTGACATCATAGTCCCGGGGCCAGGGTTATCAATTTAAGCCAGAAGTGTTTTAAAAAGCTTTTCTTAATGTACCAATATATCTGTAAAAACCTCTTTATCTCTCTAGTTCTGGAGTCCATTTTTAAAATGTATGAGAAGCATGTTTTCCCACTGAATTATCTTTTACCAATGCACAAAGAAATGTTCTTGTTCTGAAAACATTCCTGACATTTAATGCGTAAAATATCGTAATGCAGCTCTGTACAGTGGTGGGCTCATTACACTGAGGCAAGGACACAGAAAAGGTGTCAGAATTTGGAGTTAAACTGCAATACCAAAAGGTTAGCTCTGATTCCTTGCTTCCAGGAGTGTTACCTCGGCCCAGACTGCCCTCCTCACCACGCCTCACCCGCCACCATGAACTACCTGCGCAGACGTCTGTCCGACAGCAGCTTCGTGGCCAACCTGCCCAATGGCTACATGATGGACCTGCAGCGGCCGGCCAGCCCGTCCAGCTCGCCTGTGTCGCCCGCCACGGAGAGGAGACAGGCGCGGCAGGACTCCGCCCCGACCTCCTCCGCTTCCTCCTCCGCCGGCTTCCTCAGCTCCTTCTCCAGCGTGGTCAAGAGCGCCCAGGCCGCCAGCGGCGGGCAGGCCCAGACAGCGCCCCCTGCTGCCCCGGCACCCGCCCCGGCCGTCCCGGCTGCCCCGCCCGCGCCACGCAAACCCAAGATCCTGCTGGTCATCGATGACCCTCACACAGACTGGTGAGTATGCCCACCCGTGAGTGCCAAGAGCCGTCTCACTTCTGCTCTGGGCCTTCGCCTTAACACAGAACGCCTCATTCACTGAAAGTTACACAATGTTGTTTCAGTCTTCAAGCTTGAATTTTTAATTCACTTACGGGTAGACCTCAAAGCAGGAGGATTGAATTTCATCCTTCTCCACATCCAAAATGATTATGTCCTGAAAAAATATGGAGCGTTTTACTGCACAGGTCTGACATTTCTTCATTTCAGCTTAATTGCTACACTGTTCTGTTTCTACATAACGAGCCAATCGCTCTGGGGCAGGATTGAGTCATTAGAGCTTAGCATTACAATTGTAACTCATTTTTATTACGTTATTACTCTTTTATCCTCAGCTGTAAAGTAAAGTGCAAACAGATATTTGGTGAGACTTTTTTTTCATGCGGACAGCACGCCACAGCAGGAGAGTAAATGAACTGGAAAGATGAGAAGGGGTGTGTATTACACGAGAGGTGAAGGTGTCAGACTCAACAGAAGTTAAAGTTCCTGCCCCAGCTAAGCACTCGGATGCTGCACTGAGTCTAATTTCCCATTAAGTTCATCAACCATCTTTGAGTCTGATAGGTGTATAACATGTTATATTAACAGGGCGATACACTTGTGAAATTACAACGTCATTACCTGGGTGTTAGGACAGGCTCTTACATGGCCACTGGTGTGGAACATGGATTGAATGTGTGTGAACATACGTGTGGATGAGAGAAAGTGGGTGACAGAAGACTGCTCAAAGGCATTTAATGTCATAAAATGGAGGAAATGAAAATGGCCTCTTGACTGTATTATGTGAACATATCACTTAGTTTAGCTCATTTTTGGTGCACAGCATTAATCAGGGAAATTCTGGATTACATGAATTGTGGGTTACATTCTGGGATCCATGCTCACATCTTCAGGCATCCTCAGTCATCAGCTTGTCAGTGAGGAATTCATACATGTTTGTGAAATGAGGGTGGGAGAATGTAAATGAAGGTTTGGAGCACATACTCTCTCCTAGCAACTCATTGATCCTGTCTTGTATGTGTTCCCGGTTTGGCTCAGAGTGTCAGTGTTTGGATGATCATCTGTATTTGGGGGGAGGGCCTTGTACATGGTCTTTGCTGGCACTGGCTACACCTCCTAGCAGTTCCCAGCTCTCTGAAGTTTGAATCGATAAGAAAGGCGGGGAGCAGACCATTTGACAATGCTTACATTAGAATATTGGCATACTGACTAGAATTCAGCAGATGACCATTAATTTAGGAAAACTTGCAGAGTGAAAAGTTGTCACCTGACCCAATCCTCAACTCTAAACCTGCACCCTTACTGTACCTTAACACTTCCTAGAATTACCTGAGATAAGCAACAGTGTGCATATGCCGTTCTTCACACAGCTTAACAACACAATTATGTAATAAATCTCGCAGAGTGTGACAAAAGCACCTTTAAGCCGTGACATACTGATGGCTCAAAGACTGTGACTGAGGAATGTTTCTCTAGAGACAGTCTGTTGAAAGTACTAGCAAAGATGCTCCTCCTCCGATACTCACTACTATTTTTACTTTAGCTGGGACGGCACTTCCAAGTGGTCTCCTTCATCTTCCCTGTAATCAAGCCCTGACTTCTAATACCGCAGTTTACCCTGTGGCTGCCAGACTCAGATCCTGCAGGTTCCCAGTCTTTGCCGCTCTCTGTTTCTGATGCTCTGGGAATTTAACAGGCACCTGGAGTGCCTCTGTGGTGTAATACAAATGAAACCTAGGGAAAAGGCTTGGTTGCCCATACATACGATTTGTTACTCAGCCTTTCAAGGGGCATTGGTTTGAAGAATGTTTTGCATGTCTAACAAACACTTTCCCTGGGGTTCATTTTGAAACACCTGAGTTGTGTGAAGAGTGGTTAATTACTTGCCACAGGAAAATTTTAGTCACCACAGATGATGTAACATTGGACTTCAGGGCAGTAATGGACTTGTTGCCGAGTCAGCTGATTCTATGGGTAAATTTAGGTTTTTATTTCATTTGTTTGAGAAAAAAGAACAGGAGCGGTATGTTCTGCATGGCTCTTGCTTGACATTTTGCTGAAAGCCTTCCCAAGTTACATGGTAACTGGAAAGGGGACCGCTGACATTTCTCAGAAAACAGCCCCGGGTGGCCTTTAACTGGTGTAATTAGTCAGAAAGTCAGGAAATATGGGAGAGGCTTTTGCTCTATTTTCATGGAGGAAAGTGAATTGCCAGCCTTTCTGGTGCTCACATTATAATACACATTTTTCTCTTGGCCTCCTGATGCAAATGCAAATGCAATTTCCTGGAGTGCTGCTAAGCTCTCATTTCTACTTGAGGTGGGCAAGAAGCAGGGCGTGCTGGGAGTGACATGACGTGGCTAAATTCATTTAAGGAATATTAATGACCAGTAAACCTGCTGGGATTCCAGCTTTGCTTTGCCAGTGTTTTGATTAGCTCTTGTTCCCCATCTCACACTTCCCTCATTTCAACACACCGCAAGAAAAAAGTGAAACGTTTGACAAGACATTATTTCTTTTGACATGATTAATTTCTTTGTCAGCCTTTGTCAAGATTAATTACTTTGTCATTATGAGAAAAAAATCTTAGTTGGCTCCTGTGATAGGCAGAAAATACTGTAATTGAAAAAGATCTGATTAACTTGAATCCATCTTATTTGAGGTGCCATTTTGGCAAATATGGGTGTCTGTGCATCTGTAGAACAGAATGAACAATGAAACAGGCAGCAGAATACAATTATCCAATAAGCACATGCAATTTAGACTGTTCCATGGGAAGAGATTTTAAAATCCTAATTAAAATCCTAATTGAAAGTAGAAAGGAAAGAAGCTCATCAGCGGAGGTAATAGAGTAAAACTACTTTTACTAAGAGACGCATGTATAACATTCTGAACTATCCAGGATTGAATCTGGAAAGTTCAGCGTATGAAAATTATTTTGGTTGCCAAAGAATAACATTGATGAAATTCTTGTGCCGTACTGTGTCCCAGTGCTTTTCAATCATGTCTGTGTGCTGTACTGGGGCAAAATGTCTCTTTGGCAGCAGTCTCTGTTTCCTCTGAATGTTGCAGTTCTTTGTAGACTTGCTTAAAGCCAGCTGATCCCACTATTAGTCATTCTCTTTTTATGCTCCCACATATGCCTCAAGCTATCGCATACAGTGTTTCCCATTATAAACTAGATAAGGACAGAAAATGGAGGGAAGAAGTACTCCATATGCACTAAATTGTGAGCTCTGGAACTGAACCAGAACAAGATCTTTAGAGACTGGTAAAACATTTCCTGGAGGAAGGAGGTGTAAGCAGCGTAATTCATATTCACATTTTTCTGTGCAAAACATTTATGGTGTTAGTATTTGATACCTACTTTTTAGGTCCTGGAGAGCCATTCTGTTTTCTCAGGACACTGTAGCTTTTTTGAGGAAACAAATCTTTATGAAGACTGATGAATGTAAGAGAAAAAATACATATAAATATAAATGGAACAAAATGCATATAAATGGAGAACAATGCATCAGTAATTCACCACTGTACAGCAGGGTGGCAGTATGGTCCAGGCACATAAACAGCACAGAGTCAAAAGTGTATCTTCAGCAATACAGCAGCATTAACACTAGGTGGAGCTGTCTGATCATGCAAAGACCCGGGTGGCACGTGACACAAGACAAGCCTATTAAGAGAAAGGAGATTGTCCTTGTGACACATCAAATGCACCATGGCTGCTCTGTTGCTACCTGTATTCACTGTATCCAGCTTTGAATCCACAGTGGTTTAAGATTTATCCGTCAGATACATTCCAGACAGGCTGATGAAGGGCTGTATGGTAGTGGTTTAGGGTCTGGGAATGCAAACTCAAGGTTGTAGATTCCTTTCCCAGGTGCAGCGCTGTTTGAGGCAGATACAAATATGCCTCTCCACAAATGGATGTATAATATGTAATGCTATGCTGTACAATGTAACAGTATATTTTTGATAAGGTGGCTAAAGGTAACAGTTAAGCAATCAAATAACAGGTCTGCCCTGTACATAAAAAACAACTGTAGCTTAATGTTAATTCCATGTCTGAAACTAATGTCATAAAATGGCATGAAGTTTTTGTTATACTATTGTTCAGATTTGAAAAGCTTTCATTGCAAGGAAGCAAGATTCCTACGTCCTTGTACACTTTTTTCATGTTATGGTCTGTGATTCTGTCAGTGATGCATTCTGCTATGTTTAACACAGTGAACTACAGTATTAGAGGATACTGTGTACAGGACAGATGTTGGGCTGACCGAATTGCATCAGTAAATACCATGCCAACACCTACAGGCTATGTCATAACCACTGCAGTGAGGCCAACAGGAGAATCTGTGGCCAGATGAGTGGGACATCAATCCATTCCAACTCTGGGGAAAAATGACAGTTTAATTTCCCAAACAGTCAAATACACTAGAATAGTTTTCTATGATATGCCAGCGTCCTCTCTTGATGGTTTTTGTTGTGGAATTCTGCGGGGAAAGCCAGAAAGCCGTCGTTTCAAGCTTGGACAGAAATGCCACGGACAATTTTAGCGCAGCCTCTGGTAGAAGCTGCCACAGTGACGGTGTCGTGTTTTCCAGCGGTCACTCCGGCCGGCGGGGACTGGCTAATAACAGCAGCACGGCCTGCTGTCCTCCTTTTATATGGAGATTAATTGAGCCTCTTTCAGCCCTCCTTGGGCCATCTGTAAACCTCATTGCCACCGTCCTGGGACTTGGCTGACATTTCGTCGGAAAAGCAGAACCCCCCTCGCGTTCTCTGCGCCCAGGGCCCGGAGCACAATGGCATGTCCTCGCCGAAAGTCACTTTTTCCGTTTCTGGTTGTTTTGTCCAAGAGCGCGGACATGGATGAGAACCGCCGCCCAAACCCTGGTCGGTTTACCGCGGCGAACAATGGAACCTGGAGGGGACAATACCTGCGGTCGCGCTCAAAATGTGAAAGTCAAGGGCTTATCGGAGTTTGGGAAAGCGCTCGGTTCTCCAGAGAGGTTAAGGAAGGCTTGGAACGGTTTAAAGCCACACTGCTGACGTGCTGCCAATTATGTGTCTTTATAGAGACTCATAGAGGAGAGGGTTCTGTTATGGTGCTGACAATTATGCAGCAGGTATTACACATACAGTCATGTTGTTTTAGTGCTGCGGAGTGGAGTCCCAGGTCTGGTGGAAAATGTAAACTAGGATGTGACTCACTACCAAAGCATTGCAGAGGCATTGAATTGTTGCAGGAAATCTTGATGACGTGGTCACCAAGAAACGCAGGGGAATTTTTATTTAAAGAAAAAGAGAAACAAAAAAGCTGTCCTTTAAGACAGAGGTGTTCCTACCTCCTTGTTCTCCTGTTCTGTTTCTTTATGTGCACCTCCCTGCCTGAAAATTTGGAAGCACAAGTGCGTGTGTCACCTGTAGACAACACTTCACAGGACCTGCATATTCTTATATCACTGTACCTGGATCAGCTGAGTGCTGACACAAAACACAACCCAGTGATGGGTTAAAGATGCTTGCTCATAGGCGTTGGCTCTGACTAGACACCAGCTTTGGTCCAGGCATCTTTGTATCAACTCATCTGGATGGGATGAGCTTGACACATCCATATTATATAGAGATCAGAGAACAGATGTCTGTGGGCAAAGCAGACACATTGAAGACATGTTTTGGTTTGATGTGAAAATTAGAAAAAAGAATCCAAGCATTTCTTACAGCTGTGGAACAGCACACTGAATGCTGTTTTTTAGCATAATTATGACTGCCCCTTTAAAGAAATCTCATTTGTATAGTAATCCAAACAATATGACCGTTTTAATTCCTGTCCAAAAAAGGCTTTATTTGTTATTCTGAAAAAGCAAGAAATCATATTAAACATGGGGGATTAATCTGTTTCTTGTTTCGCTGTGTGCAGTGCGAAGGTTTACTCTAACCTTGGCCTTGCAGTGGACATTGCCTCATGTTGAATTCTCTCATGTTGGAGATGCTCCATTTCTGTGAAAAATGAATTCGTTTTACAGGTGGCTTATTACAGTTGTGTGTAGTTGCAGGGCAGGTCTAGCTCGTTTCACTTCACATTGCTTGGGAATGGGAGAATTTTTTTTCTGCATTGCCATAAATCAGCATTGATCCTATCTCTGGGATGTTGGTTTTACTAGTGTTGATGCCAAAAACAGTATTTTATCTGGAACGAAAACTGTCATGGACAACAGATGATCGGATTACTGTAAACTATAGGAGATGGGCTCAGGGACTAAATCACCTCAGTAAAATCTGTCTGTTGACATTCATCTGTTTTGCAGGGTAATAAAAGTTAGGTTTGGATTCTTCTTCCAAAACTGCTTACGCCCTTAAAATCTCTCTGTGGCAGTTGCAGACAAACAGGGGCCAGTAAAAATACTTCTAGTTCTGCCACTCTTTCTCACCCGAAAGTGAATCAGTTCACTACTGTCATGGTTATAATCTGTTTTCCTCACCATGGATATGCATTCTATTGTTACCTTACAAACTGTGGTGTCTGGAAATGTAATACCTATTTGATCATTAAACCCAGGAATAGTGTTTGATTTGATGTACCAATAATATTATGAGCCACTCCCTAATCTTCATTCCACTCCACTCTGATATCTCAACTCCAACCCACTCTACTCCATTATTTAACCTCCACCTCACTCCCTTAATCTTTACACCACACTCCTTCTTAATAACCACTCTACTTCACTCCTCCTGCTTAATCTGTATTCCACTTCTTATCACTCCCAGGCCACTCTCCAATCACTAGTCCACTCCGCTCCACTCAAATCCTTAATCTCCTCTCAGCTTCACTCCTTAATCTCCACTTCATGCCACTCCCTAGCCTCCACTCCGCTACATTCCACCGCCTAATGACCATACCACTTCGCTGCCCTGCCGGTTGTTTTGCTTTAATTCCCGCCCTTAACCCAGGGAATATTTTCGATTTCACTCCGAGGCCTTGAGTGAGGGGCTGTGGCCAGCAGTGGAGAGGCGAGCCCCAACGCATCCGTGCAAAGCTTTAGTCTTCGGAGAGCCGGGCCAGGGCATTCCAGAGCTGGGCCTGTGTATCTCTGGGGAAACCTGGCCTTTCTGCTCAGCGTAGCCCCATGGTGGCCCCATTCTGAGGAAGGCACAATGGCGGTACACAGCTCGGCTTTTGTGGGGACATTTCTCACTGGTGCCCTGACGCTGGACTTTGAACGGGTCTGACCCTTTGTGTGAGAGCGACTCCCGGCATCCCCGTGTGTCAGATCTAAGGTGTCAGTCCTCCAGTCCCTAGAGGGAGCTGTCACAGTACTGGATCTGTGGTTGCCAGTGAGCTATAAATAGGGGAGATGGGGAGCTTATCTTTAAAATGATAATGGTCCTAGACCTAATTGTGTGATTTACAGGCATTTTATAAGATTATAAGTTTTGGCGAGTAGTTTTAACTTAAAACTCTTTTTTAGAATAATGATAATTTCATCTGAATTGCACAAAGGCAGCGCTTCCTTATTATCTATGGCTGTGTGATAATTTTAGACTGGCATGCTTGTTAACCATGAAAAATCAAAAAACAGGTTTAGGATAATCATCAAACAGGATTTTTGCCTACTGTATTCATATCTTCGAACCCACAACAGCCCTGGATATTTGTGAAGCAATGTGAAGCAGTGAGCTCTTTTTTCAGAGCTAATGGCTTTCACTATGGTAAAATTGGTACAAGTATATCATGCACCACCCTCTGTCAGGGACTCAAACCTATGTCCTTCAGGCTGTGGGTACTGTTGTGTAAGTGCAGGCCTACCCTGATGCCATAACCTGACTCCAGTTCCTCACCCTAAGTAGGGAAAAGGTTGTTGTTTCTGGTTGGTAATGTTGAAGGTGCAGCAACTCTGTATGAACCCTACAATTCACATATATGTCTCTATACACCTCGTTCTGTGCCTTCTATATTGTCATTGTCATAACATCTTTTTCAGAACTTGTTAAAGATGTCATCATAACTAAATTCAGTATATATATTTCATTTTTAGTCAAAATGCACCACTCTTAATACATTCATAAGAACTAATCTTCACAGAGATAAAGCTCCCATTCTAAAGAATATTTAGTCATCCGTTAAATATTTTGTGCTGTGAATCAGGATTTCAGAGTCTGAATGTCAGAGATACACCGCATATTTTAGGGCGTTTGAGAACGCTCACGCCTGTGTTTGCCAAACATCACAGGAAGTAAATTAAATGGATTGTTTGAGGTGGTGACTTGCTGTGCGGTGTTCTGAACAATCCATAGACGGTCGCAATCAGTAATTCACAGCAACCATTTCATTTTTGCCCGAAAAACAATAACTTAACGGTACTGAATGTGGCCCAGGGTGATAATACATTTTACAGGTCAACGATCAGAGAGCAGTGATTCATAGCCCTCCGGTTGGGCAGGCGAGAGGTGTTAAGAGGAAGATACAGAAAATGAGGCAGCGGCGAGCCTGGAGCCCAATGAACAGGGTTATTGAAACATCTGGAAAACAGAGCCCATTTCAAAGAGGGGAAAACTGCCAGCCCAACCCACCATTCTGCAGCCGAAAGCGTTCAGCGGCAAAGATATATAGGGCACTAATTTTCGACAGGGCGATATCCAGCCTGCGCCTGCGGGGGTGAGAGGTCAACCTCAGGGTCCACGGAATATTGCCAGCGCACAGACGCGTCAGTGTTCCGAGCGTGTTTGCTCCCGAAAAACGTGGGCAAAGGCGCTGCCGCCTGGGAATTCCTGAGCTCAAGACAGGCTTTGAAAGCCGTGACCTGCAGACGGTCCCGGCGAATGGAAGCAAAGGCGCGTTTGTCCGGGCTTTCTGGGCGAGTGCGAGGCAGACGTTTCCCATCCGCCTCGTCCAGCGGTGCTATTGTGAAAGAAAGACTGCCCCGGGACGTGCGGCAGAGGACACAGGAAGTTCGGGTTAAAGAGATATTTTTGAAAAGTGGGGCAGAAGTTGTGCTTAAATGTGTGTGGATATGGTGAGCGCATTGAACCGCACTGGAGATGAAGACCTGAAAAACAGCACAATGTCTTCTCCAGCAGTGAGAATGTGTTACATTCCTGTACACGCATACAGATATCTCCATACACTGTTCTGTAGTGGCACTAACAGTTTAATGAATAAGGTACATGAAATTATACCCGGTTATCTCCAAAAGTCAGGCTTCCATGTGACTGTCACACAACAGCAAATAAAGAGTGTCAAGAATTATTCACTTCACTTTAACTTGCACTTGATGAATGGAATGAAGTGAATGAAACTAAGCATTAGGTTCTCAGGTCCTGTTTATTTTGCATTATAGTAAGTGGAAGATGCAGCGTGTATGTTTGTTCACATGTGCATGCTCAGGCAAAAAGAAAGAGGCATTCTACATGGTTTCACAGAGTTGAACAAGACGTTGTTAAGCCAAGCCAGTACAAGTGGAATAAATTTGTTTGTGAAATCTTTACAAGGACATGGGAGAAGAAACCTCTTCCAGTTGGTTGGATTTCGATTCACCATTGGAAGGTGCAGTGTCATGGTTAGAGATTTATATGTAAACTGACATTAACCAGAAGTAATGAACTCCCTTTAAAAGGATCAGTAACGAAGATTAACAGTAAAGCCGCTGAGCTGAGGGTTCACGCTGTCCCTTCCTTCTCTGTCTCTCGCAGGGCGAAGTACTTCCGCGGAAAGAAGGTGAACGGGGAGTACGAGATCCGAGTGGAGCAGGTTGGTAGCATGTGCGAGGCGGCCGGGGAGATATGGTCCGTGTGATGAGGCGAGGCGACGCGCTGTTAGCTCAGCTGACGTCTTTTTATCAGGTCGACTTCCACTGCTTACGTTTTGCAGCGTTTCCCCATTTATACAGCTGGGGTTTTAGTGCGGCCATTGTTTTTTTAAGAACTCTTGCTTAAGGGAACGATTCAGTTCAATGCCCCAGCCAGCACTTGCTTCACACTGCTGCCCTGATTTCTGTAACGTGTAACACATAAGAACCACTGCTGCTTGGGAGCGGTTACAGTGCCTCAGCAGGGAACATGGATTGACTTGATGCCTCTTGGAATTGGTGAGGATTCGAATCATATTGTATATCTCTGATAACACAAACCAAATTATTACACCATGCCAACTGTACAGGTGACGTGAGAAACATCATCTATCAACTAGCAGGATCTGGGAAATCTAGAAGTGATTCGTGTCCCGTTGAATCAAAAGGGAAAGATACACCTCTGCCGTGCGTTTTGCTTAACCTTTGACCTTGCGTCAACACTCCAGAGGAAGTTATGTGTGTCCCCCTTGTTATTGAAATGGCGGCAGAGAGAACTGTGACCGAGATGTAGAGCCACAAGCTGCTGGCCACACAAGTGGAACGTTGACCTGTTTATGTCTGTTTATATTTTCCAAGCCTGCTGATGTCACCATTTACTATGGTTTTGTTTTCTGGTGGGATTTTACAACCTCCATTAGCATGGAGAGGGAACCACTGTCTTCTACATTTATCTGCTCATTGTTTACAGAATTAAACAGGACACACATTGAAGAGGCAGAGAATGATACTAAACATGCTCTGTGATCCCAAGGATATACGGAAGGTGTTCTCACAGTTTAACCTGCCTGTGACCCCTGTGTGAAATGCTCTGTCGTTCCATGTTGTGTGTTTATATTTAGTTATTATGGAAGGGGGATGGTGAGGTTGGGAGACAAATATGAATGCAAAATTATGTGAAGTCTAGACATTCAGCATGGCAGCTGATACGATCTTGTTTTTTCAAATCAGGTTCGGGGGCATTTTACCATATGGATTCAACAAGGCCCCTCTTTCTTCAGAAAACATAAATTGTTTTCTTAGCTTTTTTTTACTAATAAAACATAAAGAAAAGAATTTATGGGAAAAGGAAGTCAATCAGAGAGCCGAAGTGAAGCTGAAATGGCTGTATTGACTTAGTTCTGCTGTTGCACCCACACTTTGACCTTGGTGGGGGGGAGATAAACTTCAAGAATATTTGATAGATCTGAGAAAACGGCACCATCAGCCAGCCCTGCTGCTCCGGTTAAACCAAATAAACCGTGTGTCCAGACTAACGGGTCAGGCTAAACCAGCGGAAACAGACCATCACACCTGGAATCCCTTTACCCTTCAGTGCAGGCCCTCGTCTATCTCACCCATCTCTTCTTCCTCTCAGTAGAGTAATGACCGACTAATTACCCTCTGCCACTTCCAAGCCACCCGTGGGTCCCCCCGGCTTGGTGTTTTAATGTGCTATAGAAGGCTTCCCCTCAAATATTGAACAAGTAACCCGATCGCTGTGTGAAAGGCGGCTGGCGGGACGACTGGGGGAAATTAAAAGAATGTTTGCGGTCTGATTTTTCACGTTCCTGTCAGGTTCCAGTTTGAGCTCGGGAGCTTTTTTATTTTCCCTGCTCCTTTGGTCTCTGCTAAACTGACGCCCATAAAGCCAGCCCTCCCCCCCCCCCTACACCGCCACCACTGCCGCCCGCCCGCCTGCCACTCGCGCTGCCTTATAAGGTCCCAGCTGGAGGCTGCAGCCGTGCCGCTGACAGACCACCCCGTCCTGCTGCTTGGAGGACTGATATCCGCGCTGCTTAAGGGCCGCTGATACAGGCAGAGCAGTGGAGAGAGAAACTGACTGAGGACCCGTATCTCTCATGAACACCAGGCCCTCCTGCCGCAGATAAATATTCCACTCGCCAGCCCTGTTGCGGTGAGCTAATTCTCCGCACAGCCCAGGCCTGCTTTTCTTTCTCCTCTGGCTTCGTCGTGCCCTTTTATTGGCAAAATCCGAGGCAGCAGGGCCGGATTAACGAATAACACTTTCACATGGTTTTGGCAATTTTGGGACACAATAATGCAAACCTTTCACAGTGTATCTCAACAATTACCAGGGAATAAGTGTCCTGTTTGTTCCCGAATAACAACAGCAAACACCAGGTGCGATACATTATACTGAAACCCACTTATGTAGCTGGGTTTTACTAGAGAGCAGGATAAGAACCCCCCGGTTATCTGTCAGGTACCCAAACAGCTGCTCCAGTCTGCTTCTCTTGTTCTCCTGGCTCCTTGTTCTCTGCATCTTTATCTCCCTGGCAAATGCTGTAGATACGGCCTTATTGGCCGTGCAGCCCATTATCTGGGTACCCATATGTAGTACACTCCGCACTTTGTTTAAAAAGAGGGTTTCTGCCTGTGTAGTCCTGTCAGCTATGGTGGTTACAGCTGTGAGTTATCTGCCCAGCTGCCTGGCTGCCCTCTTTGAAATTTCCAGAGATGTTTTGCGTTTCGCTCTGCGTTAATTCAGCACAGAGGGCGCTCTAGCAAAGCTATAGTTCATCAGGATTTTTGGATTTGCGCCGCCCTGCTTGGTCTAGCATTCGGCTTTTCAGAATTTTGGATGGTTACCTGCTCCAATTAGGGTGATTAGTTGAATTAAGTGTTTAGTTGCCCTAGTACGGTAAGGGCCCTCCAGGATCAAGGTTGTGAAACCGTAGTCTAAAAATGCCAAATCCTCTCCCTCCCATTGGCTAATCAGAACAGTGCCCTGCAGGACAGCCAGGGCAACATCTGCCTGCCAGGCATGTGACCTCCATGAGGACAGTGCGGCCCCCCGGCCAAAGCTTTCCCCTCCATAGCCACGAAAACCACAGCTTGGCGCGGGGCGGGTTTCCGTGCCGTTTGTGTGCCTGTTCCCCTGGGGCCGAGGACATCTGTGTTGATGTTCTGCACAAGCAGGTAGAATCTTCTGGATGGCATGTGGCGGAATGAGTTTGCGTCAGTCCGCCATCGTTCCCCTCAGCTGATCCAGCTGATCTCCAGCGCACTTCAAAGCCAAAACGGAGGCCTGTCCATCACTTGTTGGCAGAGGCATGCAAGGCAAGCTGGGAAAATGTATACGGGGTCAGGGAAGGACGTGTCCCGGGACTCCCGGTGGACAGCACAATTTTTCCGCGGGCCGTCTCCCAAACACGTTGCACTGATAAAGCCAATGTCTAAATCAATGGAATTCCGTGTCTTCAATTGCCCTTGGAATAAAGGTGACAGCCAGGAGTGAACAGCACCAGATGTTGGTTTGCACCAGATGGTAGTGAGAATTGCAGGTACAACCTGAGCTGTATCAAAATTCTGTGCGGCGAGAATTCCCATGCCTCCCCCCTCCTTGTCTGTTCTTGTCATTTTCGCTCATATTTATTCTGTTGCATCTCACATTAGCTGCCACCTTGATCTCATTGAAATGACACATAACAGACAATGACACTGAAAAGATGTTGGACGAGCTTCACAAAGTTAGTGGCTTAAAGCATGTCCACAGACTGAAGCCCCTGTCAGAATTTACTGGAGTGGTTCATTTACTCTTTTCAGGTGATTCAAGTTTGCTTGGTAGCTAGCATATAATTTGACCAGTGCTGCGGCTTATGGAAAAATATGTTTACTAAGGTTATTGTGTGAAATAGGTCATTGTTAGAATTTTTGCTATTATTCCATGGAATAATAAGAAAGGTGCAGAGGCACTTGTAAATGCACACTACTGAACTAGGCTACAGTTCCCATCTGAGTGGGGTGGTAATATGACCAAGCAGTATTTTGCTGGCCCAGACACATGGACCAGAGCATGCAAATAAACTGGTGGGATTTTATTCACATGATTCAGAGCTGTGTGTTGGCAGGTTGGAAATTTTCATTGAACAGGTAAACTATGTCACGTACTGAAGAGACTCCAGTTGACCAATGTGAAGCCAAAGGCATATCTCACACTTTTCTTTGTGCCTAAGTGATACATCACTAGATGACAGGCAAGAAATCATGCAGTTGAAGTCTGATATTATTATGGCTAGGCAGGAAATACACCAGAATGGGCTAAATGGCCTGTTATAGCCCGTTTAAATGGTCTTTAAATGGTCCTACGTGTGCTGCACGTCCCAGCTATGATAATACTGTGTATTGCAGTACCTTTCCGTGACGGTAATTTGACATGAAAACCGGGATATCGGCCTGAAATCTAGGGAGGGCTGAGACAGCAGTGATTGGAACACACAAATGTGACCAGCAAGAGCAACAAACAGACTGGGCTGTGCCTTGTTAGCATCAACAGAACACAAAGTCCCACTCAGTGCCTCCTCCAGGGGGAGTTATCCGAAATGCCTTTCCAGGCAGAGGAAAGAGATAATTTCTGCAAAAACTGACCTACTCTGACCAAGAAGCTGTGTGAAAGCAAAACAAATCCAGATTCTAGCGATGACCTGGTACCATGTTCAGTTATTTTTTAGATTTTGAATTCCAAAAACTACAAAAGCAAGCATTCTCCAGGGGGAAACAAGTGTTTATTTTACTAAAAAGCAAAGATTTAATAGGCTAAAACAAGCGATTGTGAAATAAAGATCAGAGGATAATTTTCCTCAGAGCTTCGTGTTTACTTTAGTCCTTGTGTGAGTGTTTCTCCAACATTTATTGTCATTCCTGCTAAAAGAATAATTCACTATGGTCATTTTTGTTGAGCCCATAATCTGCTGCGGGTGTCCATGTTCTACTTACCTTCATAAAACAGCCCGGAAATGTGACTAGCATCAATCATAAGACACATTGCATTGCTTGCATTTGAACTTGCTTGTGATTGATAAACCTGGATTTTTGCAGGAGCAGCATAGGTTAAGTATGCAGCTTCAGTACACCGTCAGGGATCCTACCACATGACCCCTGGGTCACGAGTCTAGTACCCTGACAGCAACCCCTCACCGGCTCACAGTAGGTTTTATGTTTATGAATCCCTCGGCTCATTATGGACTCATTAACCGTTTGTTCTTGCCGTCACAGTGGTTATAATGGGATTTTCGACTGCGGCTACTAGTTCATGCTTTTGTCACGCTCTCCACGTGACATGGAACAGGGAGCACGCACATCTGAACCTCCATGGCACCCATCAGGAGACCTCTTGTGAATACCTCTCATGATTCCAGCTTAGTCAAAGGTTGTGAAGCTCTTATCAATATTTACTGAGGCTGACTCATTGCTATTTATTGTAAACCAACTGAAATAGCATGCCGTGTCATAAAATTCAAGTTTCTCCAAAGGGAACATGTAACATATTTTAGGAATAACCTTTAAGCAGAATGTAATTTTAAATGTTAGAATTAGAGTAGGATGGTACCAGTTTCAACTGAAACGGAGCTAAGGTACAAAATTCCACCACGGTTTACAAATTCCAAGCTTGCTCTGAATCAAAATGGATTAAGGCCTGGCTTTGGTTTGAAAACACTGGGACTGTCATGGGACACAGTGACTGAGCAGTGATAAGTTCCAGACGTGTAAATGGTCGGAATCTTTTGAAAACTGCCATTTTTATCATGAGAAATTGTAATGAAACATTCCATGAAAATGAAACATTTCTTGAGAATTGGACTTGAAAATGTTAGTTGTACTTTAAAAGCTGTGGGTAACAATGCCTTGTCTAGTTTAAACAGACACCGGGCTAATGATAGCACTGGGTATACTTCTGACTCACATTGAGCAGTCAGCGATTGGAGCACGTTAAATGGTGCTTGAGTTTATCGAAGGAGAACAACAAACAGACCGGGCTGTGTTTTGCTAGCATCAACAGAACTCAAATTCCCACTCACTCCCTCCTCCTGGGTGACAGCAGTTCATCCGAATGCCTTTCCAGTAAGAAGAAGAGATTATTTCTGCAAAAACTGAAATATTCTTTCCAAGCAACCATGTGAAAACAAAACCACAAACCATGCCAGGTTATCTTTAAGATTTTGAATCACGGACAGCCACGTTTGAAAATGGTCATCGGGGAATACATTGTTTTCACCACTGGAAGGACAGATTTTAATGGGTGTTTAACTGGGAGTTTGAGAAACAGAGAGGAGCTCAGAGCTAAAAACAGCTCAATTATGTTGAAGCGTACATGTGACCAGTGGAGAATCCTCCTTAGGACCCCTTGTTTACTGTGCAATAGTCCGAGTAATACTCCCTTCAAGGCTTTTTATCATTGCTTCTAAAAAGGTAGGTTGCTGTTATCATATGTTGAACCCTGCCACTAAAAACAGTGCTAAGGCCAAGGAGTAAACTCTGCTTTTGGTAAGAATGTTCTCTGCTGTACAGCAACCCACAAAATAAAAAATTAAACTTGTTGTTGCTCTTATGTAAGCCTAAAAAGAGGTGCATATATGAAAAAGAATTGCAGAATCTGCGCTGATGAAAGATCTGGAAAAAATTAAAAGATTCAAACACATGACATGCTGCCTTCATCAGTCAATAAACAGCAGACCAGCATAATTTATTCAACTTAAAGTTAATATAAACATTCTGAGTTCTTCAAACTGCTCTCTTATGCATTTAGAGTCTGAAATCCATGTGGTGAACTTTAGCTGTGATATTAGCAGGGAACTGTTTGGCATACACCACAGACAGGACCCAGAAGTAAGTGATAACTCAAAGAAATGCACACATATTGCATGTGTTACTTGTATTGCATAAGTAATAGAAAGGTATGCTTATGGTGTACTCAGACTGAAATTTCATTTTGCATCAGCACAGAATAGATGGGGAGAAGTGTGAATGTGGCAGTTTGTTTGGAAAAGGAGCTGAAGCAGACCAGATTCAAACACAATTCAGCTACTGATCTAGGACCACAGTCAGGTTCTGTGTCACAGCTCTGAGGTTGCTAAAGGTCGATGCAGTATACTACTCAGTGGCCAGCTGCACAGGATTACACTTTTTCTTTTCTAAATATGTGAGAAGTTGTGTTCAGGAACAGAGGAGTGTATGTGTCCCATGATGCTCGGCAGTGTCCTATTCAGAAACCTCTCCCTCTCAGACACCACCATCCTTCCCACAAGATTTCTTCTGCTGATTAGTGCATTGCATTCCCCAGAAAACCAAAATGCAAAAGTCATATGTCCAAGTGCGCTTGGTAAATTTGCATACATGCAGCTCCAAGGATTTACTGAACATGTTGTTTATTCATCCTTTTATATGGCTGACTTGAGATTAAATAATCAATTTCTGGTTTATTTTTTCCTACTAATGTTTTGCTATTATGAATATTTTGGTGTTGGAATATACAATATTTATGAATATTTCACAGGTACCTATTAGCATCATAAAATGCAACGGAATCAGAGCCTGACTCATCAGGTGGTTTACATTGCTTCGCCAGCCTTTTTGATTTATTAGAGATGTATAAAGCTGGATTTTCGCAGGAGCAACATAGGTTAAGTATGCAGCTTTGGTACGCCGTCAGGGATCCTACCACCTGACCCCTAGGTCACGAGTCCAATACCCTGACAGCAACCCCTCACTGTTTCACAGTAGGTTAAAGGTTCTCAGGTCCCGTGGTTCATTACAGACTCAGTCGGTCCTGTTTCTTGTCTTTCTCCCAGCAACTGCTCGATCGTGTTTAACTCACATGTCCCTGAAGCCCCCCCCCTCCCCCCACTTGCACACAACAAAGCTACGCTAGCGGTCGAAGCTAAAATGGGGGGCATGAGGGTGTGTGGTCACGTGACTTGGCCCGAGGACCCCGTGCACCTGAGCGTCCGTGACGCCCGTCATGGGGAACGCTAAAAATACCCGTAAAGATTCCAGATGAGCTTTGCGGTGGGGAGCGGAGAAACAAAGCGCGGGTCGAGCAGGCCGGTCACCATATTTGGAAGTTGCCGCTTCAGACGCGGAGCGCCTTGCCAGCGCTGGGCCCTGCCAGGGCGCCGGGCGGCGGTATGCGCAGGGGTGTGCGTGCGCTCCTCTCCTCGGCCTACCTCGCATAATAACAAGAGCCTGGTGTTTACTGAGCGCCAGGCGAAGGGCCGCCGCGTTTCACTATGAGACGGCGCGCTGCAAATGTGAAACGGTACCAGACCTGCTCTGTAATGCCACAGCTCTTCTCCTGACAGGGCTCACAGGTTGCACTTATGCAGCCGGTGCAGTTAGTTTTTAGAATGTCTGATTTAAGTGCACTTTCATTCACCCTCCCACGTCACATGCCACTTAACCCTTTCTGTCCTGGATGCTTCTTTTCTGCTTGCTCTGTCTGGGTTAATCTAAGTTAACCACAGAGCAGTACTGATACTGTGATTTTGCGTTTGAGAATTACACTTTAACCTGAAGTGCTTAGTTTGTCAGTTGTTTCAGTTTGTGTTCAAACAGCAGCCAAATGTAGAAAACATAGATTATAAAGAATAATTTAAAGTCTACTATTTAATTGTATCATTTGATTTGGTACTCATTTGAGGGGAAAATAAACTCTGTAAAAAGCCTAGGTAGGCTGAGCTCATCTAACCTATTCAGCAGCCCCACTCCTGCCTCTCAGCCTTGGCAGCGAAGAAATCTGCCAGCTGACGTCATACAGATAACACTGGGGGCAAAGGCTGGAATGGGAGCGAGGCATTTGTCCTGGTGACTGCTTCCTGTTTTCCTTTCCCAGGGTAGGAACTAATCCAAGTGGCCCGAATGCATTATCTGAGCGGTAACCATGGCGATGGGAAACATACTGTGGTCTGCTTGCCTACCGAGTCCCCAACTGCTCATCCTCAGTATCCACGGCGGCGATCGGGGGCAGCCGTTTCAAAGAGCGAGCGAGTGAGGAGAGGGCAGAGAGAGCAGAGGATTGTGTGGGCTTCGGCCCCCATTGAAAGCAGCCGCTCGCAGCTTTATCTGGTGACAGCCACAGGCACTGCAGGGCCCCCGGAGACCAGAGTTTCTCCACGTGGACAATTGCCATAGATCCTGTGAGCGTGGAAAGGGAGGGACGAAGGACACAGATGTTTCTTTCGGGGGCTGGTATCTTTGGAGAATCTGTGGGAGAGGTAAAAAAAAAGAATAATGACAATAAAAAAAGGAGCGGGCCAAAGACGTGTCCTTGAGGCACGATGAGAGCTGACGCCAGCCAGCCAGCACTGGATGGGCCTGAAGGATTTCCACCACATCACTCTGCAAATGAGATTACCGCGTTTACCCCGTTCCCTGCTCTCCCCTCGCTGCAGAGCAAATAGCAAACAAGGCTGTTTATTCTTTTACCAATCAGCGCTTTGTCGGTTCGGCTGCTCGTTCTCACTGCCAAGCGGCAAACGCCCTCCCCCTGCGAAAGGCGAGCTGTCTTATGAAGTTGTATGCTACTGAATAGTGTTGTTCACTACTTTACAGTGCTTTTTAAACACGTAGTACCCTTGTTACCTTTATAGGGAAATTTAGTTTGGTGATCACATTGGTCTGGAATAAGGCTAATGAATCAGCTGCCAATCAAAAGAACAGCAAAGTTCCGATCTCTGGTTCTGATATCTTATATTGTTGAAAACTAGTTTGAATAGGGACTGACTTTGCTGTACATTTAAGCATTCATTGCATATCTTAAAGCCCAAACATTAACACCCACTCCACTGTACCCCTAGACTGACCCCTAACAGGTTCAGAAAAGAACCTCTTAACCTGAATATTCCCATAATGTGTATTATGAGGAGACTGGTTTTGCTATCAGCAGGGCTGATTGCTAGTTGAGGCAGTGAAGTTCCCTTGATTCAGGTGCTCCTTTTAATACATATCCAGGGTCATGAACTGATAAGATGTGTATATAAAATGTGCGCAATCTAAACCAGTCTGGATAAGGACCTTTAATAAGCAAATACAGGAGTTATGAAATCCTAAGTAAAACTGCCCTTTTGGATGTTTGATAAGAAAATAACACTAAAAATAGTTCAGAAATAGGCATCCAAAATTTTGAACTTTGACCCCTGTTTGGGCCCCAAACAACATATCTTGGGGCTAAAAGCACGGTTGGGAAAATGCCAATGAATTACTGAGTGATTTACCACTGCGGAGGGGAATAGTCTACCATTGCAGTCTGTCGAGACTGTCAGCCTTTTTGTGGGTAATCCTGTTTTTAGGTCATTGGGAACAGAAGAAGGGTCCTACCTCCGTTTAGTTCCCACGTTCCCTCCAGAAACGAGCTACAAGCCCCACATTTGAGGGCCTCTAGCCCCTGGGCTGCACTTTTTTTTGACTAAAGCCATTCCTGTTAACCTGTGACCTCTAATGCATCCCTGGGAGGACTTTGCAAGGCCTGGTTTCATTCCCACTGCAAGAACACGTGAGAGGCCTGCTGAGCCTAAAGTAGGACAGATGACGACACCACGTTAGATTGACCCTCATGTTGTTTTGTTGCTGCTATATTAGCCACTGACTATAAATGTGCTCTGGACAAGCTTGGCTGTCCTATCTGCCTCTGGCTAGTTATTTTAGACATGCCAAAGAGGATGTAATGTGTGTAAATATTATTTTCTGTACAACCCACAAAAGGGAGGGGGTAGTGTTTCTTCTGGCTATCTCCACACAAAGAATTCCCAAAGGTGACACAACCTAGAGTGACCTGATAGATATGACTTTTCAACTCCGGTTATTTTTATTCGGTACAGAGCTCCTTACAATGAAGTTGTCACAGGGCTGTTTACAGTGCACCGTGTCCAGTTTTGAGATAAACTCCAGGAAATATGCAGTAATGGATATTGTTACATATGTATGAGTCATTGTGTCACATGTCAGGAACGGTCAGTCCTCTCTAGACTGGTGGGAGAGGAAGCAGCCTCTGTTTGTGTCCTCAGTAGCCAAGGGAGAGTGGTCTGCGGCACAGTGGTAAAACTATGGGTCAGGTTCATTTGCTGATCCGGGTCATTGGCTATGTCTAATCCTGGCCTCTCAGCACACCGTTTCTCCTCAAGGAGGGGTGTTAACACTCAACAAGTCACCAGTTATGCTGATGGATGGGAGATGGGAGAAAGCCTTTAGAGGTGTCAGTGCCAACTAGTAGGTGACATGTAGAAAATGTCCATAATAAATAGTACGGTTTAGCATGGGAAAGTAGCTCTGGGCCTTAGGATTTGACCACAGTGCATTCCCTAACTCAGTCATGCCCTGGCTTTTAATATAGGGCTGTGGGCCTTACTGTGGAATATCCATATATGCAGAGCTAAATGTCTGTCTCAGACCAGGATTACAGTGACATACTATATCATCTCCATTAAGACATTGCCTTGAGCGAACCAGAAAATGACGGTGAACAGTATTTGTTTAGCTTTGATGTGTGTTGTTTAGGCTTCCTTTACTGTCCATACAGACTGCTATGTCTTGGTGCATTGGCCAATAGAATATGGCTGGATGTATACCCTGAGGGAGACACAATATATGTCACTGTGTGGAAAATGAGAAATATTAAATCCAAAATATAAAAAACATATCTTAATAGATGTATTCTTTAAACCTTCTGTAATCAATTTATTCTTTAATTCATAAAGCAGCATAGAGTTGGTCAATGTAGACCAGCTGCAAGGCCTCTTGCATAAGCACCTTAAATGCCTGAAAGTACAAGGCAATATTCCAAAGGACAAAGGACAGCAGGCAAGCTGAAGTATTCCAATTAAAATGAAATTCAGTAGCTGAAGTCAACAGCAGAGCATGGCAACGGAATACATACACAGATGACAACACCCTACATCGCTTGCCAGCAAAGGAGCTCCAGATAAGCAGAAGCCTACAGAACTGGTCCAAATCTTTTACGCCTTTTGATCTTTCAGGAAGCAAAAAAAAACTATGTCCCTTTGGGTCTGATGATTTCAACTGGCAGCAAAACACAGCATGGTTATCTCTGTAAGTATGTAGCCTGAGTGAAGATCTGCTCTTTTTTGTATCTGCTGCAAGCCTCTAATGTCACACTTCACTAGCGTTGTAAGGGGGGACAGAATAAACAAGGGCAAATGACTTCATTTCCCAGAATCCTGCTCTGCCCTCCAAGTACATTCCCAGAATCTTGATCTGCCACTCTCTCCTTTCTCAGAATCCCATTCTGTCCCTCAGTGCCCGGTTTCCCAGACAGCCCCACCTCAGTATTGAGTTTAATTAAGTCATTAGGTCACACCCAGTCACAAGTTGCTTGCCGTGCAGGAGAGAACTTAGACGGGTAACTCAATTTGTTTCGGTCCCTGGGAAACTGGACAGAAGCTGAAAATTCAGACTTTGTGAGACACAATTTAGGAAATTGGTCTTTATGGCATTTATGACCTCCCGTTGAATACAGTGCAGTGAAATTGCGAGATGACCCAAGATATATTGTGCGGCTGGGACAGCTTCATAGGCATGGCTTTCTAAAATTCTCTCTGTGATTAACTCTGCGGTATTGCAGCTGTGCTCACACTGTGATGTCATAAATCGCTGACAGTTCCTGTCTAGACATATAAGGTAACACACTCTTGTGTGAATGGAAGCTCCCATACAGAACAATGATTTGTCATTTGTAGCAAAAAAGAAAACAAGACTTTGCCCTGATGTTTGTATTGTGCTGTGAAACAGGTGAATAGGTGCTGTTTGGTGGTTAATTTGTTCGTTGTTATTCGTATTCATTTGAGATTTTGTATCAAAAATGGCAGCCCAAATGATCTAGGGTCACTATGCAAGAATGGCCACATTTTGGGCAGCCAGAAAGCACGTTGCATGCTTTTAACTGCATTGTTGTGTTTTTACAGGCAGAATTCTCAGAGATCAACCTTGCATCCTACGTCAATGGTGGATGCGTGATTGACATGCAGGCAATGAGGGGCGGGACCAGGGTGGTCAGGTAAGTTGTGATTCATCCTTTTCAGATAAGTTTCTCAGATTTCCAACAGGCTAAAAGTTTGGCTGCACTTTTACTGGGGCACCCCTCAGCGAAATTGCAAAGAAATGTGTCTGTACTGACATTGACGAAAGACAAGACCAGCAGGAAATCTTCAACTTAGATTGCCACTGCACTCTCACTTGACCTTTCTACTGAGCAGTATTTCCAGCACATAGTTATTTCATAACAACGTATTCCATCACATAAATATTCATTCCATCACAGTCTGGTTAAAGCTGTGAACCACACTCATATATCACATGGCTATAAATGCTCTATGCAATGCATAATTCTATTTTATACTCATACATGCACAGTATGCTGCTGTGCTACACTCCAGCCTCATAGCACACACAACGCAGTTCCTAATGGCAGAGTTCTCTTATTTTAGCATGGTGTTGCAAAGAGTTGAGATCATCGGTGCCTCTGAACTCAAAGGAATTTGGTCCCTGATGAGTTAATTCAATAAGCTAATTTGATGCGTGGTGTGGAGCTTAGTCTCCTTTGACTTTCACAGCCATACAGTGAATGTCAGCAGTTCTGTTCACAGGGCGTAGAACCAGTGACGGGTGTCTTGCATACGGTGGCCTGAAAATGTGCGTGCAGGTTTAAGACTAACGGAGCAACAGCATACATTTTAGAAATTACTGTTTGGCATGCATCAGATGTGTTAACATCTGTCTTATTGAAAAATAAATCTTAAAAATGTAATGGATTGTTTGGGAATGAACAGAATCATCTGGAACTTTAGAGGAGAACCAGTACCAGTGTTTGAAGGTTATGCACAGAAGCAGTCCGGCAGAAGCACATACTGTGTAATTATGGTCATAGTTAGAGAGCTGTCAGTAAATTTCAAACAGACATTAGAGGTCGAGTGAGGGCTATAAAAAACCTCCTGGTTTCCACTGTAGCGTCCTTTATCACAAGGTTCAAGGCTTCTGGGATTATTGCTACCTTGCCAGGAAGACCATGCACGAATATTGTACCCTGTCTTCCTGTGAGAAAAGAGACAAAGTCAAACTTAAAGGCAACAGTTGGAGATCTGGCAGCAGTGGGACAATTGTGACATCAGCTGCATGAATCTGGAGTTTGTGGCAGCGTTGCACGGATGAGGCCTCTCCTGAAACTACAACACAGGAAGAAGCTGTAGCAATTTGCCAAACCAAGAGTGACACTCGGGACCATATTTTGTGGCCAGATTTAGAAAAACGTTCTGGTGTACTTGTCAGTGAGAGGTTTGGTGCAAAAAAGGTGAAGCTCACATCAAGAAGAATGGACACGTCTGCGTGCACGGGAGGGGGAGGATTATTATTTATGCGAGAAGTAAATTTTATGTAATGAAATGTAGTATTTCTTAGATCATCTGCAACACTGCTTTTTGAAACAACAGCAAAAATATCAACTTGGTTTTGAGTTTTGGCCTGCTCTCTGTTCTGTCTAAATCATACCTTATCAAAGCCACATCTTTCACGGGGGGCTGTTACAGGAAAACATCCTTCTGAAAAGAGGAGATTTGAACAGCCTCTACACATGATTTTTATGCGGTCATGATCATAGCCAATGCCATTTCTGTTTTCGGCTTGAACTGCATTTAAGATTAGTTGCAGTGAGACATGCCAGAGAGCTTCTCCACCCCCTGAACCATCTCTCCCAAAGCGATGAAATCATTTCACTGCGGCCAGTTGAGCCCCAGCTCAGCATTTATCAATGTGAGTCACAAAGGACAGAGTGAAAGGAATAGGCAGGAGAGGCACAGATCACAGTGCCAGGACTGAAAATTTAGCATCACTGCGGAAATGGCCAGTGTCACAAAGGATGAGATGCAACCAGTGAGGAAGCTCTTAGGAGGGTCTCCCTGAATGGAAGCAGAATCTGTCATTGTTGCACAGTGAATGTATTATGTACATTCATTGCAGACGTCCTTATCCCACAGGGCAGTTTACATACATGGTAGTGCACGTTTACACCTGACCCATTTATAGAGCTGGATACTGAAAGAATTAAGGCGCAGTGCCTTTCTAGAAGATGCAACAACAGCCTCCCATTTGGGGTATGAACTCGCGACCTTCTGGTTTCAACCACCAGAGCACAATGTGGCCTTGATAAAAGAGGATCCTGTCTGGAGGGATTTTTTTGTGAACCCTTCATTACTTCAAACATCAGGCAGAGCGTACCTGTTATATCACCACAGACATAAACAACGGTGGGGCGGCCCAGCGCTGTCATGGCTCAGTAAGACTTATCTGCCCAGCATTTCTAGGAAGTACAGCATGGAGATGGAAGGAGCTGATTGCAGTAGCAGATTGCTGTCTGATTCCACCCCCCCCCCCGCAAGCGACTAGACTTGGCCAGACAGACTGCCGGGTCCCCAAAGACACACAAAGATTATGCGGCACTCAAGTTACGGGGCGGGCGGGGGTACAGCCTCCGACCACACGGGGCACACCTCCAGGTCCCTGAAGCCGTGGGCCTGCTTCTTCAAAGGGCGTCTTAGCCGGGGTATCCTTTCCTAGGGCAAATAAACACTCCGCACGGACGCACCCATTCCGGACGTGAACATAATTCATTAAAGCATTTCTTTTCGAGGGCCGGGGCTCTAATGAAAATATACATGGAGAGGGGCGTGGTTCGAAGCCCGATGCCCCTTTTTTTAATTGGGCAATATTCTGATAGCTGTGCTGGTCTAAGAGTCCTAAGAGTCCCATTTCCTGCCCAGGGAGGGATCACTTGCGTTGTATCGCCCTGCGTATTCTTTGGCCGAATACTGCAGGCTGGGCCTGAGCCAAACCAAAGGTCGCTGCTGGCAGACGTTGCGATGTTGCCGCCCACAATCTGAGATTGGACTGGGTCTCCTGTGGGCCGAGGCTGACCACCCCTGTCCAGAAATAGCCCACCCTCTCTTTCAGACACAAAACTAATGGCACGAATTCAATTCAGCTCAATAACTTTATTGTCATATAAGCCGAAGTTGCTAGGAATTTGTTTTTGGGCTCGCTCACACACCAAATGCAATAACAGCGTGAAGCAATAAACAAGATTAAAAACCATGTTGATGCAAACACAGACAACACAAGATCTGATAAATACAATTCAACTCCAAAGCTTTACAATATGCAAAAATGAGGAAAAAACAGATTACTAACAGGGGGAAGAGTTAATGCGACCATGCTTTATAAGGTAAGGGCATCATGACTACTGGGCATTCATAATAGGATAGGCTTCAGAATAAGTTCTATTTTGGAAATGTACTGTTTTAGGAAGAGATCTGTGGCTTTTTGCTGGAAGAGGAGGAGGGGTTGAAAAATACACTTTTCTGGCTGTGATTGGTTAGGATCTTTCCACTGTCACTGGCACTCTCATCCAGTCCAAAACTCAGGTTTTTCTGTGCAGATGATAGCCAGTGCTTGTAAATTCAAATTCAAATTCTCAAAAAAAAATAGCTGTAGACCCTGTGTATAGCCAAGTATATATAATAGTGTCTGTTGTGGCCTTGCCTCAGAGGCTGCAGTCTGCAGGGAGAAGAGCATGGTTTCTCTGTACGTGATTCTCAGCATGGTTAATTGTTACGTGACACAAATGAAAGTTTTCCCATGGGATTACTCACTCGGTTGACGGAAAGTCAGATTTGGGAGATTAAACGCTGGTAATCAGAGTGGACTGGGCACAGAGGATTTTCGCAAAGAAAACCCTCTCATTGTGCGCAGTGAGATTTTTAAAGAACGCGATGAAAAGGTTCAAGATGTGGAATGAATTAATGGATGAAAAACAAAGACTGTGTTTGTGCCAGGTGGGTGTAACGCAAGGTGGGGCTCCCTCAAAGCACCATGCAGTTTCAATCATCTAGTATTATCATTAACTGCAGGGCTTTCTTGAAAAAGAAAAAAAAAAACCTCTCAGTCGTTTGCCTTACCGTTATTTAATGCGTATAACCGGGGCTTAACATGAATTTGTTAGCATGCAAGTTGTCCAAACCTCTTGAGACCACTACATCACAGGATTTCATTCCCTAAAGTATTTAAAGCCAAGACACTTCAGTAGAATATCCAGCTACATAAATGGATTGAGTGTAACCTATATCTCCCTGGAGAACGGCACCTGTTTGGCAAATAAATAAAAGAATGAACAAGACAAGAACATTGGGCTGTGGTGCACAGCTGGCTATAAAGCTGGATCGACCACAAAGTAGCTCCTGACTTTTTCACATGTTGACCTACCGTTTATTCATATTCACATTCATAGGCACTCATAAAGCTAGGTACTCACGGGGGCAACAGCAGGTGTCCAAAATGGACTTGACAACAGCAGCTCGCGCCCTTGGTGACCACGCATCTCCTATGCAGACTGCTCCACAGACGCCCTGGCCACATAGTGCCTTTTGCAGTAGCAAGGTTTTTTTATCAAAGTGATGGAATTGCATTTGGGAAAGTACCCTAATAGGATCAGGAGCCGTGTGTTGGATGGATGAAGTCTCCCATGCGGCCGTTTTATGTTATCCACGATCTCTTGCTGCCGCTATCGGTGCCTTTTCGAATCCTTCACTGCATTTTTAATGAGAGACACGAAGGGCACATTTCCATATTCATTCCTTTCTCAGGACCAATGGCTTGTAGGGACCGTAGCTCAATAATAATAATAATGAAACGGGCATGCAGTGTGAGCAGAGTGTGGTGACAGTGGACTGCTGTGCGATGAACAGGACCCTGCTAACTTTAATCACTTGGCCTGGATGCACTAAGCCTCGCCCATATATCTCATCAGACAGCGGGGCTTTGGAGAGGTCAGAAACGCGACACCACCTTTTTCCGGCTTAAAACGCCGGCTGTTTTTGGACGGCGGTCTGCCGCAGTTGTTTTTTGTTGTTTTTTTTTTGCCACCTTACGTAACCCGTGTGTCGCTGCGGCACCGAGTCTGGAATGGCAAGTGGCTCGCGGCCGGAGCGGTGCGGGATGGCATCTCTCCCAGATGGAGGGGTGGGGGGGGTGGCACAAAACGGGTGACGCGCTCTGCTCCGGCTGCCTGTGTCAGAGGCTGCAAGTTCACACCCTGCCAGCGCCCACCAATCAGCAAGAACCTGTGCCTCGGCGTCTGAGGGGGGTCGGAGGTCACCGGCTCCTATGGGGACGCACAAGCCTACCCAATGGACAGAACGCCAGATCACTGCACGTCTTTGGCCGTGGGCCCAGAAACTAGGGGGACGGAGAATGCCTATAAACAAGGCCGGAAGTACAATGTTCCCTTGCTGCACTGGCCTTTCAGGATCCCATCCTCACTTAGCTTTGTTATTCTTCAGGGACAAACGCCCACCAGTAAAGCACAGTTGTGTTGTTAACTTCCACCGTCATGGTTATGCCTCCCTCACTGTGTCAGGCCCTTCTGCCCTGGGTTCCTCCAAGGCTCTGTAAAGCATCGAGCTCTATTTGTGTTGGACTGTTTTTTCATTTGGTGCAGCACCTTGTGTTCTAGCAGCTGGACCCATTTCTGCAGTGTTGTGTTCATTCAGAGAGCACAGGGCAGACTTACAGACAGGAAAGAGGCTCAGGAGAGGCCAGGCAAAGGGTTAAGAGGCCAGAAACTGACCCAGAAGTGTCCAAGTTGCAAAAACCGTAACACTACGGCTCTCAGAATGCGCTGTTCTCCGAGATCCTTGTCATTGCTTGGAATGTACATACTGTGTCGATAAGGGAGCTTTTAAATTGGAGCATTAGGTGTGTTTCACAGTGAAACCCAGTCGTCTCCATTAAACAAAATGGTTTTTGAAGTGGCGGTAAAGGGAAAGGCGGAAAGCGTAAACAGGAACACGGCGCGGTGGCGTGTGTAATGGCTGAGAGTAAGACCGTAAAATCGCTCGAGACTCCGAGCCACCTTTTATCAGAGGGGTGTTTTTAATGACTTGCGGCGACCGGGAACTTCAAAACAGCGCCGAGAGGCCACGGGATGAGACGAGGCGGCCCTCGGATGACTTCACAAGAGCTGACATTCCGCCGCAAAAATACCTGCCTGGGATCAGGCCGGGTTTTTTTTTTTTTAATCAGAGCGCAGATGTGATACAGCGCTGGCCAATCTCTGCTGGGTCAGTGCACTGGCTCTATTGGCCCCTTTCCCAGAATACTTTGTAATGAGCAAGATTAAGCTGTGTTAATTAGACAGATTGTCCAAAAGATTAGTTCGCAAACAAGCGCAACCCCCAACCCCCCCCTTTCCCACCCCCCACCTTCCTTTCCCCTGGAATAATCACCCCTTTTTTGTAAACAGTCAGCTGAAAGGTAATGTGTTAATGCGATGACAGACAGAAAGCGTTTGGTCTGAAAACCAGCAGCTGCTTTCCGCGAGACGTCAAACTGAGCGCGAGGACAACGCGCTCCGGGCAGCGTTTCGCCGCCGTCCGCGGGAGGGGCCCGGCCGGGCGCAGCCGGCGAGCACGCCGTAATTCACAATCAGTTAAATTGACCTTTTCGGTTGCGCCAGTGCCTGTTGCGAGACAATTGCACTGTTGTTCCATGTCGCGGGGAATGTGCGGTTTCCCAGGGTGATCTAACACATGATATAACTCCAGCACCGTCGAGAGGGCCATCTTGTCAGATATGTGGTTGTAATAGTTAGTGATTTACTGTTATGCCTGTTTCTACTAGCTCATATTTTCTGTGGCATTATGACCCTCCCCTGAGAGAGGCAGTGGTGATTGGTTGTTCAATAGAATGAACTGTAGACTGGGTCACAGAGCCGTGCCCATGTGGTCCCACCTAGCGTCAGTAAAATTCACTGTTCCTAATTCTCACACTGTCAGTCATCACTCGCATTGTCTATTGCAGACACACACATTTTCTTTTCCTGGGAAAAGAAGGGAATTATACTCCATCATTTGATAGGCTTACCCATATCATAATATCATATATGTGTGTTTATGTATGCCTGTGTGTGTTTGTTTGTGTGTGTGTGCGCGCGCACGCCTACGTGTGTGTACACACATTTACACTAATACTACGGTATATGTACAATTATAAGCTATGATGTTGTTCCATTTTCAGGTAGATTTACAGTTGCAAATGTTAGTGTAATTGCAATCAAGATTACCTTAGTTCTCATTAATCGTAGACCGAATTAGCATTCATTTCTATTCATGGCACATTCAAGTTCAGTCCTGTTTGACGTCACTTCAACCAGCTCTTCATGGCTGTAATGGCTCATTTGAAGACTTGATTGTTTCCAAATTGTTTTTGTCCCCCCCCCCACCCCCCCGCTAAAATAACCAAAAGCAAAAAACATATATGAATGGTGGGTTTTATTATGGGTTTGCCCCTCTCTTGTTTTATCTCTCAAGGTCTTTCAAGCCAGACTTCATTTTGATTCGCCAGCACGCCTACAGCATGACCCCGGGGGAGGACTTCCGCAGCCTGGTGATTGGCCTGCAGTTCGGGGGCGTGCCCAGCGTGAACTCTCTCCTCTCCATCTATAACTTCTGCAGCAAGCCCTGGGTGGTAAGCAAGTGAAGTTTTCAGAGCACGCTTCCCAGCCCGACTTCAGACTGATTTATTTAGGCAATTAAAGCGAGCTGTAACATCTGCCTCTTAAGTCAGGGGAGGGTCAGACTGTAGCAGGGGCCATTACCATTCATGCACACGTTTTAGAGCGAGAAGCGTCGCAGTGATTTCGGATCTTGTCAGGTTTAATTTAGGCAAGTGTGTTTTGGGTAGGATTGCTTGGATAGTATTTATTCAGGGTGCAAGTCAGTGTGGACCTTCTTTTGCCTGCTTTTTTATGTGATGTCCAACTCAACCTCTCTGTGTTATTTTTCCAGTTTTCTCACATGATCAAACTCTACCATTCGCTGGGCCCAGAGAAATTCCCTCTGAATGAGCAAACCTTCTACCCCAACCACAAACAGATGGTGAGTGCTGTTGGTTTGCATAGCGAACCAGCATGTCAGTTTGTTGCCTTTTTTAACTTTCCATTTCCAAAACTGGACCAGCATACCTCACAAAGTTCCATAACTGCATAACAAATTAAAATGTTAATATGGACACAATCTGTGGAGATTTAGAGCAGTGACCCAGGCACTGTACTGACCAAAAGTTTCAGCTTCAAGCCCTCGTTGGACAAAGTGTGTATACTCTTTGGCAAGATGTGCTACTCACTGATTTGCTCATAAAACTCCACCTGTTTAGTGGATTACAGTGACAATGATGGTCACCTTGCATCAGTGTGTTTGTGAAGCTAACAAGCAATGAAACCCTACACATAGAATATAATAAGTGAATACCTCCTTTTCTATAAAATCTAAAAAAACTTATTAAAACAAAATACCCAGAAACGTCCTTGACGGTTTTCATTAAATCTTTATTATAAAAATATAAAACACAGAGATTAAAAGTCAAACATTTCTTTAACCCCTACAAGAAATGGTTGCCCCGGAAATCAGTGTATGTACACATACACATAGACTTTGCCCGCATTCTGTCTTCTGCTAATTTTTTCCCACATGGAATCGATTTGAGTGGGACTTTTTGTTCTTGCGTTAAGCAGACAGTCTATTTACACAAACATGAACCACAAAACTGAAACCAAGTTGCCACACTAGTTTGCAAGGGCCATATACTTCTGATTCTTAGTCTATACCTTACATGCTTTTATGTAATGTTATTTGTAATGTCACACATATCTGTTAGGTACGACTTTCAAATTTGCCTTAGATGAGAAAAACAGTTCATTTACTTGGGGTCCAATGAGCTACATTGCTGCAGTTTTGCAGATGGCTGGACTTTCTTCTGTATAAATGATTGTAGGCCTTTTCATCTGCAAGAACAGTGGCCCTGCAAACTGTGTCAACCTTGTTTCTACAGAGGAATGAATGGAAGGTTCTAGAATCTCCTCCAATGGAAAAAAGAAAGAAAAGAGTTTAGTGACAACATTATTATTTTCATAAGTTCTTTAGAAGACGTAATACTTTAAACAAAAAGATCAGAAAAATTAAACGTTTTCTCTCCAAAACCTCGGCTTGAATTCAGAACATGGCCTCTCTTTAGTACCAAGACATGAAGAAAGATGACTGAAGTACCATTACACAAATCAGCAGAGGGTGGATCAGTGCAGAATTGACATTATGAATGTGATCGTGTTTTAATAAAGCATGTTTCTTGCTTTGTTTTTCCTTTGTTACTGAAATGATGAAAGTGGGGAGGTGACAGAGAATCGGCCGAATGGTGTTTCAGGTCATTTTCCCTTTAGATTTTAGGATCTTTTCCTTTAAAGATTTTCTTTCACATGAGTCCACATTGTTGGAGGATTGGTTTTACCTCTCCGGTCATCTTTTCATTTATTTAATAGCTTATGTCGTCATATAGTGTACAGAGCATGAGAAAGACAAAACAGTTTGCATCCATTTCTCTCCGATACCATACGCAGCCCCCTCGTCTGTGCTGTAGGGTTCTTAGGTATTATGATGTGTTCATGCAGCATATTGATTTTGCTTTTACATCAGCGTATTGACCGGGTAGTACATATCTAGTATATTGTTATTAAGTGTGTTTCATTGGTTAATTAGAGAAGAGCTCTACAGCACATACAGTAGGGGACGCAGCAATAAAATCATCAATAAATAGATATGTTACAGTATATATTGTGGACATGTACATACACACGTGTATACATACATATGCACGTTCTATATAATTCAAAATAATTTTAAATACCAATACTTTGACATAAAATACCCAGGTGACTTGATCAAGAAGCAGTATTTTGATGAAGCATACCTTAAATGAGCATTGTCCTCTTACTGATCATAGTTTGTGTTATAGTTGTGCATAACTGTGGATTAACAAACGCTTAATGTTGGCACTCAAAGCTGACTGCTTCTGAAACCGTGTGAATGTCATCGCCCCCTGCCTCACACGTAATCGGACGGTTTTCGGCGGTTACTTATTGCTTTAACTGTAGTAGTGAAAAGCAACGCCTCACAGTTTCCGTGAAAGAGCAAAGCTTCTGTGATTATAAAGCTCTTGCGTTTTTAGAAAGCGCTTCACTACGTCCACAGCATGCTAGAGCTTTACCAGACTCTTTGGGTTCAGGAATTGTAAGAGGTTCCATTTTTTTGTCCATTAACAAAGGGGTGTGTGTCTGTGTGTCTGTGTATATGTGTGTGTGCTTGTGGGGTCCTTAGAAACAAAATACACAGCATGGCAAAAAAAAGTATTGTTTACGTCTGAAGTGCTACCACTGTGAAGAGACAGGCACTAGTTTGTCATGGCATGGTCGTCAGGGTTACAGTAAAGAGTCCTATAGTGCTCTATGGGGATTTGGGGTGGGGGCAGTTGTTGTGGGGGAAGGGGGGCGTTCAGGGATCAGTGGCATTGATGGTGGTTTTGTCGCGGGACGACATTCCTCGGTACCAGCTGCAGTAGCCCTCCTTTTGCTGGATACAGGCATAGTGTCTGGACTGGTACCCGGGGTATCCAAAGTATGAAAGCATGTCCGTCCACAAGCACTCGTTCTTTGAAGTCACAAAGCAGGGCAGGTAGTGGCAGGGCTTAATCTACAAACACATAAGCAACACTACAGATAAAGCCTGGAGCCGAAGGAGAACAGCAGTAACAATGAACACAGAGAGCAGCACAGATGTAGCTTTTAGAGAGGCTGAAGCAATGCATTTCTGTAGGTCTCCATTAATAGTGAAAACAGCTAATCACAGCATAAAGGCTGTTTATAGAATTACATATTTACCTTTGGATTAACTTTTACTGAATTTATAGATTTAATTTTCTGAAAGGCACAGAGAAACTACTGTCTTGATTCAGTAATTCAAACTCTTCTATAGCTTTGTCTTTGGTTGTTTTTAAAAGCATAAAACTGGTAATATTTAAAGCTCTGTTCCAGGCAAATGTGCAATTTTGCATATAAGTGATGAATTAAGATAACTCCCATTTTTCTGCACAGAGCAGTGTCAAACGTTCATATTTTTGTTCTTAAATTTCCTTGGGGTTCAGTCTAAAAATAAAACTGAACTCCCAAAAAATTATATGAATATTCATGGTGTCTTATCAGTTTTAAAACTTTGTTTTCTAGTTGAGTGTGAACACACTTATAGGTTATGTTCATATGTAGGCCTGTATACT
Organism: Megalops atlanticus; assembly: GCA_019176425.1. NCBI lineage: Eukaryota > Metazoa > Chordata > Actinopteri > Elopiformes > Megalopidae > Megalops > Megalops atlanticus. The sequence continues at coordinate 11,546,213 of CM032899.1, forward strand.
GTGAAGTCACAGACCACAGATATGGCCTTGTATCAAATATAGCTTTTATGAAAATGAATCCAATTTTGATGAATAAACAGTAAGTGTGTTTTGTAAAACTGGCATTTTGGCAAGAGCTGCAAGTGACAACAAGCATGAGGAAAAAAAAACAACAGCAAAGAACACCAGAAACATGGGTTATGCAATAAGTGTTTTGTCTCAGACATCAGAAACTGTGGAAGAAGAAACCTTCACATGGGGGAGAATGCTGCAATGTTCTTCCTGAACCTAGAAAGATGTGAATGCCATGCAAATGCCTGTTTTGTTATGTTGCTTTATTGTTTTTTTTGTTGAAAGGGGAATGTGTCAGGCAAATGAGAAGACAGCTATCCTTTTCGTGAGCTTTGCGATTGGCCCATCCGGTCAACCCTTTACCATAATGCCATTGTGATCCGTATTCACGGCCACTTCACAAAGCTCTCAGTCAGGTAGAGCAGCGTTGCATGAGGGCACGCAAAGCTGTGCATATGTTTAAGCAACAAGTTCTTCTGCTTCTTATGTCTGTTTGCCTGCTGTTAGAACACCTGCAGGAAAAGAATTTGTTTCTCGTCTTGTAAGGAGAGGCAAAAAAAAGCCTTGCTGCGGTTTGAGTAAGGAAGGGTTAATATAATGTTATTAAAATATATAAAAAACCTCGATGTTTAGATTGGAAGGCAACAAAAAGGCCTAATGATATCTGCTTTGTTTAGTTATAACCCACCGTAATGGTGTCTGTCAGCCTGCAAGAATGCCTCTCCTTCCAAAACACTCTTAAGCCCCTTGGATACAGCCCCGGGGCCCTGTCTGTGGAATGGATTGCATCTGGCAGTGCACTTATCTTTGCGATGGAGCCAATTGCAGGACCAGATGTTTGCAGCTGTGCTGCAGAGTGGAATATTTATGATTGCTGACAAGTGTCTATGGGAGCAGGTTGTACATAAAGGAGCCTGCTTGAGGTTGCACAGAACGGAATGCTGGACTAAAGGGATACTTTTATGAATCCTGAAAAAATATATAAGTTATATCCCTTGTCCCTCTCTTCCAGTCTGTGCTCATCCATTTTCTCTCTGTATATGTACAATATATACATACTCACTATCGAAATGAAATGAACCATGGTTCCTAGAGTATGTGTTGGCTTTCGTTTAAATCTGGTCTTGGTTCTGCTTCACTGTTGAAGGATAGCTGTAAGTGTGCATGCTTTGTGATATGGAGTGATAGAGCTCTTGATTGGAAAAACCTACTTCACTTACTTTACCATAAATACAATATAACTTCTCAAAAGTACCCAAAATACATATTAAAATGTACAGGCAATTAGGAGTAAATGTTTGGTAGCTGTAGAGGGGACGGTACTGTATATAATTGTACCCTGTCCCTCTTGCTCTGGTTCTATTCTGTTAGAGTCTGTAATGTATTGCTGAGTGCTCTGCGTAGCCTGGGTCATCAGCAGTAAAAATGGGGGTTACAGGCACAGTAACTGCAGTGGGTGTTCTGGGGGGTTTCTCGGGTGCGGTCTATCGGAGGATCATGTGCTTGAGCAGGGTGTTCTCTCTGGCCCTGGTCCTCTTGGTGCTGTGATTGCGGCGTTTGCCCCCTTTCCGGGCGCACCGGCCGCCACTCACCCTGCAGTTACAGCCCAGCTGGTAGCGGTGGTTGATCCCCTTCTTCTGGGACAGGGTCAGGCGCTCCCACTTCTCGTTGAAGTTGCAGAGCCCGGTGTAGACCTTGCCGTCGTACACGCGACCTGGGGGAGAGCGGGCCGTCAGACACAGCTTGAGCCTCGCTGGGGAGGACGCTTGATCCAGCACTGGAGAATTTCACAAGTTCAAAAAAACCCCAATATATTTATTTAAGAGAACTGAAGGAAATAGTGGAAGATGTAAAAATTCACTTCATAGCTCTGATGATTTTCATGCTGTTTACACAAGACCTGATTAGAGAGATCCTGTTATCTTATCCTAATTAAAAATATCACTAAGGGAACGGAGCAGACATCAATACCATGATTGCTCCACCAGTGTGTAAACACACAAACACAGTAGTTCAAAGATTTCAATGCTTTTTCAACTGCGGCAAGGCAATCTAGAGCGGTGAGCCGTTATTAAGCCAGCATCCCATTTCTAAATGTCCAGAAGTCAAATGGACTCTATTTATAGTGACTAGCCCCCTCACAGCTTACTACTGAAGTCAAGCCCCCGAAACAGGTGCGCGGCTGCACGCTAAACATAGTTGGCCATGGCATTCCGATGCACACGTATCACACCACGGATGTAATGCACACGGCGGCCCGCTTTTCCTGAGGATTACTCAGCCGCGGGCGGACATGAAAAGAAAGTTATCAGAGGACTTCCATAAGCCGCATCTCTGATGGGCTTAATCAGCCCCCGCGCTCTGATTGATCAAAGAGAATTTCAGAAGTTGCTCTCGCAAGACGGGGTGTATTTAAAGCCCCATGAGGACTCTAGCATCCTCAGCCCGGGGGGACGAGACCCAATTATAGAATCCAACCGGAGCGGGTCGGAGCTCGCATCGCTGATACCGAGCTGCGATTAACGGCAGCGTGTCCGCCGGGGCGGTTTCCACGGTGACAAACTTCTACCCTGCTGGCAAGTAAACGGGTTCAGATTTTTTACAAAGATATGTTTAAGAGGGAAAGGGCCTGCCAGCGGTGTGTGGGTATCCCAATTAAAAACACCAGAATCGGTGAACGCCCCTGGCAGGCTTTCCAGCTTGTCTTGCTGAATCATGAATCATTAGCATCATGAAGCGCAAAGGGAAATAATACTCTTTTTTTCCCCTCAGAAACAGAGGAAATTGCTCCTAGAAACTTCTCTCCTCGTCCGATGCCAAGGCCCCTCGCGCAGTGGTGCGCGGGAAGTTATAAATAGCGGGAAAGTTTGTGTCGCCGTGGTGGAGACGCCCCCAGGGGAACTGAAAATGAGCCGGGGCGGCCAGTGGCACCGCTGCCTTTGAGGCGGTGCATGCAGGGAGCGAACTGCAAATTAACCCAGCAGGCCTCTCCGGAGGTTACCGCTGGGCGTCTTTCACGAAAATGGAGTAATCTCAACCCCCCTCAGAAATACACAATTTTCAGTGCAGCGGTAACACACTGTAGCAGTTGTCCTCCTTTAGGGGACCGTTTATTTAAATACAACAGGTCACCCGAGCTCTGAGACCTTGGCGCTAGGTGACAGACTGGGATTTTAGTGTCTTTTAAACATTCAGCCATTAGACAGCAGCCCCATAATTCCCCAAGGTCAAAGGAACTCCTCAGCATGGCAGAGGATTCTGTGGCCCTCCATCGATCTCTGCTTCTTTACTGCAAACGGGCACTGTTCATTGCAATTACGGCACTGCCACTTACCGGTGATAAGGTACTGGTACTTGTTTATGTCAAACTTGACACCGCACAGGCTCTCAGAGGCGTCGGTGTAGATGTGCTGAACATGCTGCATTTTGTCGAAGCCTTTGTACATCTGCAAAACACGTCAGAAATTCTGTATCAGAAACATGTTCGTGGAAATCTGCAGAACATGTCAGACACACCATATTAGAAACATGTATATGCATAAGATAAGATAGAACTTTATTGATCCCACAGCGGGGAAATTCACATGTCACAGCAGCATTTAGACAGAGGTAGAAAGAGTGGCAAAGTGCAAAAAGTGCAATAAAGTAAAAAATACAAAAACACAAAGGAATACAGAGGAAGAAAACAAACAAAAATATATACATATATATATATATATATATAAAAACAGAACCAATAAAATAGTAAATAAGTGTACATTAAGAATTAAAAAAACAAACAGAAAAATAAGAAAAACCACAGATGTGCAAAAACTAGAGATGTGCAAAACCAAGTGTATTTACAGAGTGGTGGGGTTTATTTATTTATAGCAGGTCATGTTAGAACCTTATACGCAAATTCAGGCATGACAAGGCGGTGGTCTTCTGCTAGGTTTTGGTGAGATAAAAGGCAAAAAAGCAGTGCTTTGCTGTGTTGCTAAGACCGGATTTTTATCATATTATAACTGATAAAGTTATAAACCAAACATCCAACATCCAAAATCTACATAAACAAGAGGAAATGGCTTTTGCGGGTACAAAGGATCTGAAAAATGATATAATTGCGTTATGTAAGTGTGCTGTGAAAGGCTGGCTGGGCGCAAACATTCCCTGCTGAACTACAGTTGCCCATTGATTACTACAACATGGAAGAAAACATTAAGTGGGTAAGATAAATGTTTGTGCTTTAGTTTGTACATCCCAGTCTGTCACAGATTATTTACTCTGAAGCAGCAGGAAATGCATATTTACAGATTTCCCATGGAATGTTAAAAACTTGGCAAAACTGTGTTGCAAGGATCAAAACAACAAAAGAACATAATAAAATCCAAGACTCCAGCAGTGAATCAAAGTTTAAAAATGAATGCGTGTGATTGAATCTGAGAATCTCAGTGAAACTCTGTGAACCAGTCTACAGACATTTGCATTACGGCTGCAGACAAGAGTGCACAGAAATCACAAAATGGCATTATGCATTTTGTCACCCACGTACACAGCTTTTAAAATGAGTTTTCAACCACAAGTCCCATTAAACAGAGTCTCTGGACATTAAAGCCTCTTAGCTGCATGTGTCAGAGCTGCTTCATACTGTAGCGTGAGATTATTTTCAGACTTTTTACAGCAGGACTCTGCTTAGCCTCTGGATGTGTTGTTGTGAAGAGAGTGCGTGCGCTGTGGGATGTGGTCCTGGGCTTACTTTCATCTGTTTGATGGTGTAACGCATCGTGCCAAAGGGCCCATCCTTCAGGAGCTTCTTCCCAACCACCTTGGCCCGGATCACTGGGGACAAAAAACAGACACACATTCGTTTAAGGTAGTGCTGTTTTTCATCTCAAGCACATTTAACCCGTAAACGGCTGCAGTGAGTCTGACGAGAGTGCACTTAGTAGAACGGGTGCACTGAATCCAACAAAGAGCAGGGAGCCTCAAACCTCAACCTGTGGGACACCAAATCTCCAACCTCTTCAATACCAAATCTCCATCCAAATCAGCACCAAATCTCCACACCATTCCACACCAAATCTTCACCCTATTCAACATTAAATCCCCACCCAACTGAACTCCAAATCACCATGCAGTTTTTCCAAGAAATCACCACCCTATTCAAACCCATATTGCCACCCCGTTAATCACCATATCAACACCCCATTCAGCCAGTTGTCCTTCAAGGCCTCTCTCTCTGCTTATTATGGCTTTAAAGACAGCTGGAAAAGCTGCTAGATTGTGGGCCCTCACAGCCAAGTTTGAGTCGTCAAAAAGCAGATCCTGAGAACCATTATAAAATGTTTTTCAGAGGCTCTGTTTAAGGTGGCAATTTCAGTGAAGTAAACAGCCATGCTTTTGTCCCGGAGCTCTCTGTTTGGGCTAACATCCCATGGCAATGCAGCGCGGGGGACGGCGTCTGCTGGTGTCCTCTGCCAAATGCTGTGGCACAGTACCATAGAATGGGAGCATTTTTAGAGATCCACTGAGGCTGTTTCACAGCATCATAATTCAGCTCCTTGCCCCCCGGCAACTGGTGCTCCACAGCCGTTTATGAGGGCACCGGAGGGGACCAGATCATAAGTCTGTCTCCTAACAAGCCGCTATGACTGTCACCAATACAATGTTCCATTAACAAGTGAAAGAATTCCCACAATGCAACAGGTCATTCAGTACTGTAACGCTGTGACCTTCCTGGCCAGTGTACAATGAATTTTGTGTATTTTTGTATTTGTGATAAAATATAGTGCATCAATATTTTCCGTTTTCATCTGTGTAACTATACGCATATACAGTATTATATAAATTAGTTAAATATTCTATCATTAGGAAAATATTCGATAGCGTATGCATAAAAACATATGAAAATTTCTGTAAACCATATGCTGTCATATATGCAGTATACTACTTTGTTACAGTGTACCTTGAACCAGACAGAAGGCCCCTGGCCAGCTATGTCTAAGCTCTGGACATTTTATTCATCTGATTTTTACATCATTTGTTTTGCCCCAATGGCTTCCTTGTTCTTGAAAGCTTCAGGGGAATTTCATCATTTACTAAATTTATAACACAGGAAGCAAGCTGGTTATGTATGATAAGTGTACAGCACAAATATATTTCTATACAAAAAACACTTCTTTTTTTCTGCCCTTGGCATTACATTCTAAAATCACAGACACTGTATGCAACATTTTCCTGCAATAGACTCTTACCCCTTTGGGGGTCATCAAAAGCAGGACTCATAATAAAATTTACACAAGATTCATGGTGGTGTCCCAGACAAGATTACTATCATGGGCCGGATTTTGGATTCACTTGTGTTCATTCCATTCAAAGTGAGCTGGCACACTGATGGGGATCAGCTTACTAGAGAAGCCTCATTAAGGCTCGTGAATGGGTCCTCCCCAGAGCACCTGTATCAGGGTTCGACTTGAGGGAACGCTTTTGCATTGACATGCAGCCGAGCGTGAAGTTCACCTGCCTCCTTTACTCGGGGCAGCCTCAGTCAGGAGCAAATCTGGATGTTTGCTCTGCGTGTGGAATTTCCTTCCCCGAATTATGTGGGACTCGCATTCCTGAGCAAGTCGAAAGGCGTGCTTTCTTCCAGATGCAGACAGAAGGTTCTAGTGTCTCTAACAGGTCTTCATTGACTTTTACTGCTTTCTGAGCTCTTTATGGAGGCAACTGAAGGCATGTTCCCAAGCATTTTTTTCTTCAATGAGAATATAAAACCTAAGTGTCATTCAGCACCTCAGTTGCTAACTGAGGTGCTGAATGAGAATGTGCTGTAAAATATGATCGTGCTTATTTTAAAATGGAATGATATGCCTTTGAGCTCTTTACAGCTGTGGATACTTGAAGAGAACATTATAACTAGGGCCCCCTGCTTTTAGAATTCCATGGAATCACCTACGGAATTGCAGAATTGACCCCTGGAAATGGAATTTCCCTTTTCAGACTGAGTCCAGCATTTCAAAACAGAATCAAGTAGTTTCCTCAGCCGTGTAATTTAATGCACGCCAACTGCCATAATGTGAGTTACATAAAATGAAGGCGGGATGTGCTTAGTGGTTACTGTAACTCATGTGGTTTCTGCGTATGGTGCTTGGTGTGTTAAAAAAAAAAACAGAATTTGGCCATCTTGAAAATGGAAGAACATTGCACTCATAAGATCCTTAAGATGCTCCATTACATTCTGATTTATTAATGTGGGTTGTAATGAAAGCTCTACACCCTTTGAAATGCCTTGTCTATGGATGTAACATGAACTTAAATGTTCACCCTACTGCAACCTTAAAAATATGGCCTAGCTTATTTTCTGTTGTTTCATATATCAATACTCATTGTTAATTTGTTTCACTAACATCCAACTGTCTGTCTTCACTTGCTCCCACCTATCTTTGAAGTCAGTAAGCCAAAACTAATAGCTAATATACTAATAACTAGTATAGCAATGTATTTCATGGTGTGTCTGTGACAAAATATTTCTCTGCAATCATAAAGGTTCATCACTGGGTTGGCCTTACATGATGATGTTAAAGGCAGGGTCAAGGGTCATGTCATCCCATATCTAAATGAAGAGGAATGATTGGTACGAGTTAGTTGCACTGTCTCTAATTGGACGGCAATGATGTCATTGGCGAAGGAATGTGTGAAATACCACGGATACTTGTGTTCCTGGATTTCTGTCACTGATTTGCGTAACCTTTTGAACTCTGTCATAACCAAGGACAAGTTCTCCTAGCTTAACTCTGCATGCATGGTTATTCATGATTACAGAGCTCTGCTTGAGAAGCACCTCTATGCCAAGCTCAGAACTTAAAATCAAATTGGCAAAAACCTGAACACTTATATAACTAATCACTAACGCTCAGCACTGCAGCTGATGTTTTCCTTACCACCCAAGGGCAAAGTCACTTTGAGAGCAGTGTACTCCCCAGTAGTGAGTACCTGTGTCTACACTTCTCGTCTGGCTGCGGTCACAGCTGATAAGCCAAAGCCAGTTTCTGTGGCAGGTGCTACATGTCTCTTTCTGATATATTTACTCACTTTTTAGCAGATCTGACATACAGCCAGCATGAGGCAGAAAAGAAAGATCCCAGGTAATCAAGGGTAAAACAGAAATGTCACTTAATACACGTTGCTTTTTTTTGGTGCGGTGACTTATCTGAAAGCCACTTGAATGCTCAAAGGCTCATTCCTGACAGATGATGCAGTGATTTACGATAACACGCTAAGCCTTTTTTCCCCTCCTCTTCTTTGAAAAACTGTATGGGACACTCCAGGCTAAAATGCAACTGGGGCACTCTGAACACACAAAAACAGCCCACGCCTTTGCAGAGACTGCAGCCGGGAGGTGAGGAGGATTACGGGAGTAGGGCCTCTCGATGCGAACGTTCTGCTTCTCTCTGCGCTAACTCGCTTTGCATATTTTGCTCGCGCGTACCGGTTGGCGTGCTTTTGAAGTGCGAGGTGGGCAGCGCCTGGCGGTGGGCGTGGAGATTACCGCGGATGCGCCTGCGGGCGCCGCTCTGCGGGAACGGTGCTAGACTCCGTACGGCACTCTCGCCAACGGGCCCACTCAAAGAACGGTGCGTACGCCGAAAGTACATTACACCCGCGCCCATCCCGCTCGGTTACTCTTGACCTGAATAGGGAGATCCTTACGGCCGGCTGGCCAAATTAACGAGCGCAGCTCTATCTAAATCCGGCAGCTTGAGTTCTACAGGCTCTTAGGCGCTGATGATGTGCGTGTGTATGCAGTGTGAAAATGGATATGGGAGCGTGCCTGCTGTGCTGGTGCGTACTGACATGGTACGCCGGCCAGACAGCTCAACCGGGTTGACCCATTGGCCCATTTAACAGACACATGCGAGAGGCCCGAGTGGGGCTGCTAGGCCAGGTCTGCGGGGTGTGTTCTTCGCAGTGACAAAGCTGGCAACCCAGATCCTGTCCACTCTAAAACAGTGACTTGCACTTTTGAAAGGCGCCAGCAAACAGCCAACGGTGCACCTCAGACTACAGTCTGTCATTCGGTTCCTGGCACGTCGGCCAAGTTTGGACCGGCTTTGAAAGGGAATGAAAAGGAGAACACCCACTGCACATCAGCTGGAGCTAGCGGCCTCCCACCACGCCTGGCACCATGTGACGCGTATGGGCCACCAGCAGGGACTGGCATGTGATTTGTGCCACCTTATACTTGTGGCACCTCTCGTTATGCTCTTCGGCTTGACTGCTTCTGGCTCTCTGTCATAACCACCGGTCCTCACTGTGCTAGAAAGGCACTCAAAGGCATGGGAACTATGGTTATCTAAAAACAATGCGCTGCTTTGTGCTTCTGCATTCCCTTATGTTCAAAATTATCTCAGCAGCCGGGCACAAGTGAGGGACTCTCATTCCACTCCCCACCGGCTCGCGCATTTAAGGGGGAGTGTGTGTGGTGGGGGCAGTGTGTGTGTGTGTGTGTGTGTGTGTTCGGGGAGGGGGTTCCCTGCTGGGTATCAGACTCACTTTTGCCCCCCAACCCCCCCGTCCCTTGCTGTGTGAGTCTGTGGGCCTGCATCCGTTTAACCGTGCCACTTAGCATCGGAGGGAGGCCCAATAAGAAGATCTGATCCTCCGCGGCGCTGCGGCCAGCCACAGGAGTGCACCGCGCGGCACACAGGTCTCCTTTAATGAACGGTGGGCTAATCTCCTGCCGCAAAACGGTACTGAGACGCGCTCGCTTGGTACAGTCGGATAGAGCTACCTCCCACGTCTGCGCTGATCGGGCGGGCTTGATCTGCCAGAATGAGCTTAGCGTCAGCCACTGGACCTTAACCCAGAGCGCAGTTTAAGCGGACGCTAATCTGGTGCACAAAAAAACTTTTGGGGGAAAAAAACAGCCCTCCCCTCTGAGTGAATGACCTGTTTTATTAAATCCTGTTCTGCACAAAATCGCACCAAAGTGTTCTCCAATTATGACAATAAAGTTGTTCAGTCTTTAGGTAAGCATCAGGCAAAGTGTGAGCTGTTGTCCAGGCATGCAGAGAGGTTTATATGGGGAGTGTATGTCCAATGACTACATTTGCCATAAATTCCCTGTTTAACAGTGTTGTGCTGCTGAAGGAAAAACATTTGGTTACAGAAATGTCCTTGGGTTGCTAGGAGGCAACAGTTTTCATTTCCAGCAGTTTATTTTTATTTCTACTGTTGCATCATTTCCTCACACAGTACCAGTTCCTCTTTTAGCATTTATTTATTTACAAAGCACTCAAATCACTCAACAACTAAAACCTATGACAACAATATAACTAATTATTTAGTGAATGCATACTGCAGTCACACAAGAGAAAAGCAAACAGGTGGAAATGTTGCGCCACTAGATTCAGAAAGAATACCTTGTGAAAGTTTTGGTTCGCTTGTTTCGTCCATGCTGAAAAGCAAACAATCTGTAATGCATCAATCATTACGCAAAGTGCTGCCAAGTCAACATTGTGATTCACCCTCCAGCTCAATTATCAGCAAACTAAATCAGTCCAGCTCCACTCACTCTTGGCTGACACTGCGGTGCTGGACTATTATTGGCAAATCCTTGCCAAAAAAGGGCGAACACTTGAAAATGGTGACGCTGTAAGGTCTGTTTTAAACGGGGGGAAATTATTGATAATATGCCCAGCACTTTCAGCATACAAAGCCTAAAGTCCTAAACAGACACTTCAGAATCCTGCTATTTGGAGTATTTGGTGACTGAATGGAAAGTCACTGTAAAGTGGTGTCTGACTCCACTTGTCTGAATATATATATTCTGTTATTTAAAATGCACTTCAAGAGGTTAGGTCACATTAAATCATATCTTACGTCACATAATCCCCTGTGATTATGAAAGCAAAAGCTGGTGAATGTACATTTTCTGAGGCACTCTACATCTTGAAGTGCTGTCACTCATTCTACTATATATACATTCCCACTATATATATATATATATATATATACTGCTGTAATGCAAATGTATATGATTCACTGTGCAACTAGCTGGGCACTCTCCCCTGTGTGCTCCTGGTACTGGAAACAGAGCAGCAGCTATGTGCAATGTGAGTATTCAGAGCAGCTTGGGAAGGGACGACCTTGAAATAGGGATTTCATGGGGCTCAGTTGTCGTGGGCTGTGCGCATTGAAGGGACTCCCAGATCGCTAGATGGAGTGCCACTCTTTGGCATTTGGATAAGTGGAACAGGAGACAGAAATGCTTCCAGGCTGTCTTGCAGAACTGAGGATGTTTTTTTTTCTCCACATCAGGACCACAACACGACCAGGTCATAGTTTGTGTGCCTGGACCAAAAACTGCTACTCTGTCCACAACTCACTAAGAAGAGCAAATATTCTAAGGGTGGTAGCTGTGCCACAGCAGTCATTGACATTGTGAATCTGACTACAGGCTGGGAAAATCTTGGCGGTGCACATACAGTAATTTATATGGGGAAATGAAATAAATAAGATTTGCCATATGGTGTCCAAAGAAACAGTATTCCCTCTTTGACCATGTACCTCATACGAGGCTTACTGGTTTGGCCAGGAATCACTTGTTGAAAAGGCACCTCACAAACACACACACACACACACACACACAAAACACTCCCACGTAAAGAGTTCCTCTTTTGCCGTGCAGCTGTGCGCAAGACCATTTCCATTTCCAACCGTGTAACGACAGTTCTGCGCCCGCATCTGATAACGCTGTTTGTGGGTATTGTATAATCCCCAGCAGATAGATGGCGCTCCCTGAGGTAACGTTCTTTGTATAAACCACCTCCTGTTCAGAGTCCTGCCCAGGCTTCCTGACCGCGGCTCCTGCCAATTCATCTGAATTGACCTCTTTTTCACTCGGCATTTTTCTTCAGGATGGAGTCGCTAGCCTCCAATCGTCATTTTGGTTGATCAAATAAAGCTTTGTTCCCTCGCGAAATGAGTTTCGACTCGCTGCAGCCAAGGCGAGTAACATCAGCCCTTGAAATACCGAAATAATGGTTTTTCAGGGTTTGGAATGTTTATTAATGGAAGGTTTAGAGGCATTCCTTGTTAAGACGTGGACTGAAATCAAGCTTATTGTTTTTGGGAAAGGCATTAAAGCATGACCCAGCAATATACCTCACTCCATAAAAGCACCCCATTTCCAGCCACGCCAAGAAAATCGGAGTAAAGAGGGGAAGGGACTATTAGCGTTGAGAGAAAATATGCCTGGAATTATGGTAGAAAATACCAAACACTTCATTCAGCAGCTGAATCTAAGTAGATCTACCCTGGCTCAAGTTACTCTGATTCACTGCCTGTATAGAAAAAAACAAGCTTATTAAAATCTTTATTACCAACACGTGCAACCTAGATACAATAAAACACAACTCAACCAAGTGCAGCATGTTTAAATCAATTATACAGATGTACTGTATGGAGTAAACTGAGTTTCAGACCAACTCCAACTGATGCCCCTTTTTAAAAGTCTTCGTTTACATTTGCTACAGTTATTTTGTGAAAATTATTTTTTTCTGTAGCTCCAACAAATCAGTCCCGAATACTGCGCTTAAAGCTTGATGTGGGCAAGCTCCGCACATGGACGTGATACCCACCCCCTTTAAACCCGCAGTAAAATACTTGGACAGCCTCTGGCTGTCTGCTCTGTTTTATAGCTCAGCAAGTGGTCATTTGCCCAGAAAAACATAACACTCGCGGGGACCGGTTTCCATGGATACCATTAACTCTTCCCCTCACTCAAAGGAGAGCAATATAATATTTGGCTTATTTGGATACTCATACATGTCGCGTTTCCATTTACCCATATAAAATAAACAGAAACACAAAGTTATTCCTTGCCTGTTGGTGAATTGATTTCATTTTAATGTAATTTATTTGCCAAACTTAAAGTCTGTGAGATTCCATTTTTACATGACACATCGAGGGGTACAGAAAAGCGCACATTTTCCGGAATGAAACTTTTTTCCAGTTTCAGATCATAACGTCAGTCTTCTTTTAAACAGATAATGCATGCTACCGTCATGGTCATGTAAGTGAAAAGCCTAGTACTACAGCTTCATAGTATCGACAAATACAGTAGACTACACTACAGCACAACGTGTGTGTGGAATACTAAGGAAACCGTTATTTAGACTTGACACCACGGAAAATGGAAACAATTATGTCATGACGACAGCTGCGCACTTCGTAATATTGCTGAAATACACGCATTTTTTCTACAGATATGATGATACCAATGCAACATCTCTTCACAGTATGAAAGTGGTGTAACAGTAATAATGTCCTTACCTATGTCAGAGTTGCAATAAGCATCCTGGGGATGAGACAAGGCGCACGAGCAAGCCTCTGTAAACTGCCTGATCTGCAGGCTGCAGAGAACAGTCAGCGGAATGAAAAGCGCGTAGTTAAACGACGGCATGTTTAGCGCAAATTCTGCCTCTACGCAAGAAAAAAGAACCCTCGCGAAATTAAGATTCAAAAGTTTCAGCTGAGAACTCAAACGTCTCCGATTTTCCTCTCTGCGCTGCTGCGTAGTTCCAACGAGCTCACGACGCCAGTCAAGCTTCGTCTGTCACTGCTCCCCAGCTCGCGAGTCACAAATTAGATATAGAGCGCGAGACGTGAACGCCACCCACAACCTCTCCGGCCCAGCTGCACGACGGCCAATCACGACGCGCGATGATTCCATTTAAATAACAGCAGCATGAGATCTTGACGTCTCTAACGAAGACTGTCTCTTTTTTTCCCTTTTTTTAACATTTTTTTCCTCTCCGTAGGGAGACTCAGTTTTATCAGGGCAATGCCATTCCACAGTGAGTCAACACTAGAGGAAACTCCTCATTAGATAAATAACCACATAGGCTGGGGCCTGATGTCATGTTTCTTTTTTTAGGGTATGTGGGATATTGGAGCAGGTTTTTTAATTTATGTATTTATTTATTCATGCATTCATTTATCTACTCTCTATCTCCATCTGACCACAACCTGCATATATCTGTCTGTCTGTCTGCCCGCCTGTCTGTTTACTGTCTCTCTCTATCTCTGTCTATCTGTCTGTCACTTTATCTGTATCTCCTGGATTTGTACCACTGGGTAGCTGAGCACTGTGTTATCTTGTTCTTATTACAGTATGTGATAATGAAAAATCCTAGCACTTTCCGACAGAACACATGCTCTTACCATGGAAACCTGCATTGCTACTCCCATGAGAAAACAGCACTGATTGATGTTGACACAGAGGGTTTTGCAATTTTTTCACAGCATTCCTTGAAACACACCCGGATCCATTGACAGAGTGTAATATTCAAACACCTTAGCACCAGGGCAATGTTGCAGAGGAAGTTTGTAATCAGTAGTTATTTGCACAACAAAAAAGAGTTTGGAAAAAAAAAGCAGTCCATATTGTACGGGTGGCTAGGTCATGGTGTTCCCCTGCCCACACATATTCTCTGTGATACCAGTTCCTGTTTGATAATGCCTTATACACTGCAGACATACGAGTTCAATATTTACTCTCATATCATATTGCAATATATATCTGAATGAAAGCAGTGCAGTCTTGTATTTTTGAGAAGTTTGGCTACAGGTTGTTGAAAATGCACAACATACGTGTGTTACATTTCAAAAGACTAACAAGATTTTTAGAACTGATTGCAACTTATAGCATATGACATCACTTTGCAACTTATAACATAGGACATCACTTAACAAGCCAACATGTCAAGCCAAAACATGAAATGACAAACTGTAGAGACTAAAAAGAAACTGAATTGCACAAGTATTCAACAAAAAACTCAGTAGGGCTGAAAAAAAGAGTATGTGAATTAGCCAAATTAAGCTTAAGCCGTATTTATGTAACTGTGAGAAAATCCTGCTGTGATATCGCCCAGGAGCTGATCTTTGGAGATTTAAGTTGCTGGGGTAGGGTGGTGTAAGTTATGTAACAGACATCCAAGTAATCCCATTTTACTAAGATGTAACCAGACCCCTTGAACATTAACAATATTAACATTTATAAAGTTAACAGAATGATCTCACCTGTCTCTCTGTGCTTGCCTTCAGTTAAATATATTTAAATTAGATAGTTTTCACCCTTTACCACTCACTACACCTATCACCGGTAAGTTTCAAGGTGAGAGGTCAGTAGAATTTGAGTTTGTGCTTTGAAGGCCTAATTCAGACTTGTTCTCTTTCTATTTAATGAGACACTGAGTTTGTTCAACCAAAATAATTGGAGTAAAGTTATGCAGTAGGTAAAGTTTATTCCACAATTCAAAGTAGTATTCCCTTTTTTAGCATTTTTCCCTCTTCTTCCTCGAACTGTTGGAATTACCAATTGTACATCTCACTGCAACGGTAACTGCACTCTCACAAGGGCCTAGGGCACAGTGAATGCAATCCTCTGATATGTACACACCTCAGCCCCAGCTGTTTTTCACACCGCAAGTCCCTCGCTGCACCCGGAAGTACATGCCAAATGAAGGATAGGCACATTTCCCTGAATTCATCTGAGGGACCCATATGCCCCAAAAAAGTCGCAGGGTCCTGAGAGCGGAACCATACCCCTACCCTACAGGGGCAAAGCCAGTTTGTTCTGCCACAGTGGGCTCCTGGTCCATGATTGCAGATGATATGGCTGACTTTGAACCTTAGCCTTAGGGCTCAGCCTGCACTCTGAATAATTTCCTTCATTTAAAGTGTTCCATATACCCGATTAATTACAGGTGGGGTTAGAATTAATGAGAAAACATGTAAATACATCCACCGTACAACTGTGTTACAAACAATGATTGTGTCACCTTCCACAGATGTTCCAAAGAGTATATTGGATGTTATTGTGGCTTATTTAAGGGCTCAATATAACATTAGGCAAACAGTATGTCAGACCATAAAGGGAATACAGCTGTACATTTGTTTTTCATTTTTACACCCGGTCCTAACTTTCACAACTAAATCAGAATGATAACTTCCCATGGATTTTTTGACCATACGAACCGCAAATGTAGCAATTTACATTTTGATATAAAACATGACCTAATGTCTTTCTGATGAGCGTAGTCTGAACATTCTCCTAGAGTGTCTTGCCGTAGGTGGGATGGCATCTCAAACAAGACCCAAATCAGAAATGAAGGCATTGTTGAGCGATGACACAGTTTGGCCATTGTTCCAAACTGCTGGAGAGCAACAGCGTGTCAACACGTTCGTGGCATCCCATATTCTGCATGTTTACTTGGGGGGGATTACCAGTCACGGAGATTGAGGCTAATTAAGAAATGAGGAACGAGCTGTTGAACAGGATAAGGGTGGATTTCCTCTGTTTCCTTCAGTCAGCACTGAGCATTTCGAGCAAACACTTCGAGAACATTTCAGACAAAAGATATGAAGCACTGGAGAGGATTAACCCAATACTGTTGGTAGACCATTATAAAATTGACCATACAGGTAGATCTCTGTTCATTTTATTTTTAGTATTATTTACCTGGCAGATGCCAAACAAGGAAAAAACCTACTGGAAATCATGCTGCCAGAGTATATTGAAGCAGTGGATTGCACAAGAAGAATGTGGTGAGAAAGACTTGTTCACATGACATCTAAGTATAGAAATAAGTGTTTTTGTTAAGCTGGCCCGTTGTTGTGAGCCTCCCAGCCTCGGGGGACCGCTGGAAGGTGTTGGAAGGGAAAGGCGTTTGAAGCCCCGCATGGTTCTGTGCCGATAAAATAGAGGGGACGATGACTCACAGGAAATACCTTTCATCCGACTGACAACCCGCTAAATAGATACAGGAAGAGAGACAAAAGCCCCGGCCCTCTCAGCGATAGCCGCGGAGATGCTGCTTTCTGGAGAATCCTATCTCGACGTGAGTCACGGAGCGCTCGCTGGCAGCCCCTTGCGCATGTGATCGCTGGAAAAAATGGGACATCCCTGTGGATATCAGGTGTAGAAATAAGGAAATTGCGTTTTAATGAACGACTCGGCTGGAATTGTTTGGAAGTGTAGGGAATTCTCGGGTCAAAATCCCCTTGCAGCAGTGGCAAAGGACACCATGAATCAAAGAGATCTAAATTAAGAATAAGAATAATACAGGTAGTATTTAGTAATAAAGACATGGGACAGAGTGGACTTGGTAGACATGTTTCTCACCTCTTCTTTGACTGGAGTTGGAGACTAATATCTGAATAGCTCACATCCCTCTTCCTCATTTGCATTATCCCTACCTGTCCAAGCTGTAGTTGCATCAAGGCTTTGACATCATACCAGTGTTTGTGGCACATTCATCTGTTCTCCACATTTGTTTTCTTTGTAGAAAAGGCCACCTAAAGCATATTATATGTGTTCATCCTTGCAGCGCCCTTCCCTACCAACAGCAGTTTTGCCACCAGATGTAGAGACATGTAGAACAGACACATGCTTATTTTCAGAACCCGCTGAATATTCATCTGCTGAGCTTATTAAGATGCTGATGTAGTTTATATTGATTACAATGGAAAACAAGCTACCTTTCCTCTGGATGACCCCCAAGTCCCTACCTTGCACTGAAAAGCACTGTTTGGAGGGCCATCTGCCAACTTGGCTTCGCTGCCTGCACATTGTGCATTAATATCAGTTTAAAAAAAGATACATGCAATATTACGAGCACTCAAGTAGGAGGGCATTCCGCCATGCTCAGAATCACCGCAGACAGATTCCCACTTTTACTCCTGCTGCTAATTCGTCTTATCTTTCAACAAGGAGTTTCTAAATGACTGTTGTTCGCTGGCTGATGTGACGTCACCGATGCCATTTTGGTCCATCATCTCCCGTCTCTAAACTAAGATGTGCTTCCTGCTCCAGGCACACCACCAAACCACCAATGTTCTGGTTTTAGTTCATTAACATTATTTAAACCTCAGCGCCACACTCCACTCTGCACGTACACACAGGGAGCTGTTGCTACACAAGTCAAAATTATATTGCACGAGATATGTTGTTTCATTTTGCATGTGCGCGTGTACAGTGTGCGTGTGTATGTCAGACATTGCTGTGTAGGGGTGAGAATGTAGACCCTAAAAAGCTTTGATATTGTGGATTGCCCTCAAAGAACATATTAATGGGTATTTCAGTTTATAAATAGTGTTTAAATGCTCCTACTGTTAACAAAGTCGAGACACATTCAGTTCTTGTTTTGACATTCGATATCAAGGAGGCTTCTTGTAAGTGGACATAATTCCTCTAAGGCCACATAGCAACCCCTATTAAGGTCTTCCACATGTTTTGCTTGCTTTCATGCAACTGTAAACATCTAAATAGGGATGTTTGTTGGATAAATAGTGTCTGGGTGAAAAGTGATTCGGTTTGGATTTCCTGAACACCTGTCCAAGTGAAACCATGGATGTACCACAGTGGACACATTCCATTCCCACTCACTGGACCCATCAGAGTAAATGTGAAACTCATCAAAGTGAAACCCTTCAGGGAAACCGGATTAGTAGTTGTAACAAACAGCCCTTTATCAGGGCAAATACATGTCCTCTTAAGGCACGATTTTAGCTTAATATCCAGCTTTGTAAGAGGCCATCTTATATGTTTAACTTCAAGGCAGGGCTTATCCTTGCATACCTTGATGGTACTCATCCGACATGGTGACGGGTTGATCAAATGTATTTTGGCCTTGGCAGAAATCGTCTTAATTCAATCCGCATTCCTTCCTCCCTTAGATTTGTTATTCACCACATGGTTTTTTGACATATTGATGAAGGCTAATTTCCTTTTTGTGCTTATTACTTTCAGAGCAACTCATCCAAAAAGAATATACCTAGCACCTGAATGTTGTTTTTTTTTCCTTTTTAACATTTCACAAGAAGCATAAAGAGAACATTTGTTGATACTACACTATATCTGAATTATAATCATTAAACAGGGAAACAAACAAAAATACAGTAGAAACCTGATTGTACCGGGATGCAGACAGAACAGGTCGCAGACCTTTGTTTATCTCTCTCACAGATGTGAGAGATGACGGATGGGTGAAATGAGTTCATTTTTCCGCTCGCACTCAGAAAACCTCCTTCAAAAAGTTCAGACTGCAGACTTCCAGTCCACACCACTGCCCACATCTACATATTTGCTGTGTGGTCAGAAAACACCAAGTCACTGCAACGCGCCGCATTGCTGTGTCGTGAGATAATGTACAGTGAGTCTGACTAGAGGCACATGGTCCGACATGACATACGTAAATGGAAATGTGGGGGAAATTTCCATAAAGTTTCCAAAGGGCCAGTCCCCGTGTTCCTTCCCCCCCACGGTACTCCCTCGGTGCGGGAGGGAGAGTTCCGGAATCCTGCGGCCCCGGGAGCAGAATTCCTCTCATTGTCACCAGGTTGTAATTTGTCTCTGCTGCGCTTTCCTGTGGAAACAGGAGAGGGGACGGTGTGGGAAACGGTAATCGGGGACAGGGGAGCGATTTGCAGCGCGGGGACGCTAAAGGCCGCAGGGGTCAGCGGTGTCCGGGACGTCACTGGGGAGGCCGGGAGTTTGTTTTCCTGACAGTTTCAGAAAGCTTACATTTACTAATGGCATCACAGGCCTAATTTGCAGAGGGAATGGGTCCCCTGCTACTTTCTGAAGGAAGGAAATGTGGATTCCCTCACCTGTAACCCAGTTTATATAATTGTCCTCGCGCTTTGGAAATGGATATTGCACCTCCTGATGAAGCTGGTGAAAATGTAATCCTGCCTGAAAATCCAAGTCAAAGGATGGTGCAAGTTTTAAAAATGGCTTCTGTTTACCACTGGGGAAAAATGGCTACAATGTAAATGTAATGGTGTGATGGAGTGGTATTCTTTTCTTTTAGGTAAAGAAGGCTGTGGAGCTCTTCAGATTTCACAGCGCCTTCTGAAAAGACTGCTGCACTTGTCAGTGCTGAATAGCATTGTTTGCACTGGAGACTGATGAAGTCATCAGTCATGACCTTTGATCTTAGCCAGTGTATATAGTACACTCTTGGTATTTTTCAGGTGGTCGAGTTTTATGTTGGCCCTTGACAAGATGTATTTGCGTCCCTCCAAACAATACCTAAATCAGTTAGCAGAACTCTTGTGCTCTAAGATATCATGTTAGCATCAGAATAACAAAATCAAGAGTTACTCAGGTCATTTTTTACTACTGTCTTCCACAACTTAGAAAGTAAAAGAATAGGACAGACTTCCAATAAGAGCACCAAGTAATCAAAATTCACTTTTCCCCTGTGACAGATGTTGCACAGCGTGGCACCAAGTTAAACAGAGATACAGCGTGCTTGTTAAACGAGTCAGTTTCTGAACAGACGGCAAGCGTGACAGTGGAAGTGTCAGGCCCTTCGGAGTTGACGCCGGTCCGTTTTACTTGGTGGATCGCGCTCCTCTGTGGCCGCTAATGAATCGAGACGGACAGAGAGAGTGTGAATCGGCTGGACCAGGCATTTGTGGGAGGCACCGGTCCCATCAGACTGTGCGGTAGGAACATCCCTTCCAGAAGTTTACACAAGCACTTACCCCGGAGCATGGGAAAACGGTGATCTTTCAGATACTTTGAATCGCTGTTGCATATCTTACCTCATACATTCTGAGGTGATGAGAACTGTTTAGTCTTGCGTTTGGGTCTGGCGGAATGTGTTTGTCTTATTTTTACAATGGGACGAGTGTTACACAAACCCTGGGTTTAGCAACAGTGTAAGTGCGTCTTTCTATAAATACTCTCCTTTACATGGAAACTTTATGGGTTGGGTTAATACACTAGTGGATCTGCTTGAAGTGGCATTGCATTCAAACCAAGGAAAAGGGATCAGCAATGTATGGGTATTGGGGATATATGAATCCCCAGTGCCCCCACTGTGTTTTCAGTTAAGACCAATGAGGGACCATTCCCCACAGAAACACGTCTTACTGTTAAAGTTTCTTATCCTGATTGTTCCAGCAGCCCAAATTAATTAATTGGGTTTGAGCCATTGAAGAAATACTGAATTGGGTTTGACATCTCTTATCTCAGACTTATATGTTATGTAAGTAATTTGTGGAAGAAATGTTGTTGGAGTCGACTTCTAAAAAAATATATATATCTGCATTACACATGCATGTATTCTTAAAAGTGTTTACTTTTCCTGATTTGTGGCCCTTAGATAAATAATAGTGACTATTATTCAACCCAGTCCATTAAGAGGCCAGCTGAAATGAAAACCCCTGTGTAGGTTTATCCATAGGGCCAGGGTTGGGAAGCACTGCTGTAAACATGCTGTCGGTGCAGGGACGGATATGCTCAGGGTTAACATAGTGCAGAGAAGCTGGCAGCATATCCAGCACTCCCATTTGTAAACAGGGGGCACGATTGCCAGGCCAGCGGCGATAAAAAAAAAAAAAAAAGGGTGGTCTCTCTCCGTCCTGTCGTCAGCGTCCTACGTCCTTAAATAACCCCTCGTCACAGAGCGGTTCTGGTCCTCAGTGCTGCGTTGGGTGCCCGGTCAGATTCTCTTGTTGCAGTGTCCCTGTAAACATTTACCAGCTCGGCACTACCAGGTAGGAGATGGTCCAGCCTAGGTGGATCTGACTCATGAAGACATCAAAGGCACGCCTGTGGTGTGTCACCTGCTGTCAATGACTTGGAGTCGTAGTGGCAGACCTGGATTGGCTCTGCTCTTGCTCTGCAGGGGGGTAGGGTGAGTTTTGTTGATCTGGGTTTTCCTTGTTGCACCACTCTCTGCACCGTGCAACCTGTACACGACACATATGTTGGTCAGGTTACGTCAGGCAGATGTGCCTATCCCCAGTTAGACGTTGATTCTCCTGGTAAACTCTGTGATCTGTAGTGTCAGTTCCAGAAAGGGTGAGAAAGGGGGAAAGCTTTTAAAAAAAGACATGAAAGACATTTAGTGCTTCCATTTCTACATTTGCACACTTCCAGCTACAAGTATAAATAGTTAAGACCTGCATAGTTGTTGTCGAAATACCTGTTCAGTTAGGATACGATGGTATATTCATGATGTAGGTCAGGGCAGGTGTAGTTACTGAATTTTCTCCATGGTTCAAAAGCTGCGCCCTACCAAGTATTTAAATCTGCAACCCTCTGGTTAGAAGTCCAGGTCTGTCTAACACCTCCTACCAGTAAGTATCACCACTGAGTGTCCAGGCTATTCAGTTTTTCAGAATGTATTTGTTTATTGGACTGATCCCTGTTGTTGAGCAGAAAGATACACAATCAAAATGACTTCTCATGGCTCTGGAAAAAAAAGCTGATTAGCAGCACAGCTCTGAGAGTCAGAATTACAGAGCCACAGGGTGGTGGCAGCATGATGTACCCCGCCCTGACTGGATTGTATTTATCAGGCCTACAGAATCAGGCAGGTCCACAGGGGTCTCATTTGCATACATTTCCAGCGTCTCTCAGCCATTAATGTCGGCGTGATTTGTGACTGTTTGTTCTCTCTTCGTGTCCCATTCATGCCGCCCGGAGCAGCTACTGTACCCAGAGGTGTCTCTGACAGGAGCGGCCCGACAAACACGAGAGGCAGTGTGTCTGGAGAGGCAATTTCAGGTCGCATATCTGAGAAGATGGATCAGCAGCTCAGAGCAATGCAATAATGAGGGACAAAAAAGTATGAAAATGATTGCTGGGTAACAAGGGAGGAACGTTTTAGCAGGGCCCGTTATTTGAATGTGCTCAGTTACTGAATATTTAAACAAAGTTCCTTGAGAGAGCAATAAGTCAGAAATTAGTGTGCTTCACAAAATATGGTTTTAAACATGTAAATATAAATCACTTCCTGAACTGTGTATGTAGCACTACTTGTTTCGAGAAAAAAAAACTTGGAAAAACAAAGTGAAACAAGCTTCATGTTCCCGGAAAACTACTTGTGTTGCCATGAAAACATATCAAAGTGTAAATTAAACCTGCCCTTTTAAACAAGGGGGCTAACCTGCCCCTGCTGTTTTGGTTACAGTCCAAGTGTAGTAGCTTTGGAGTATTTTTGAGTAAAATCCATGCTTACCGGTGGTTGCCAGCCAATTAAAGATGTTATTGCGGTTCGGATTTAAATTTCACAGCGGAAGCTCGGGGAAATTGCTTCCTTAATGGGCGTCCACTCCACAGGACATTGTTTGAACTCGAGCACGTCACCTGGTCGGAAGTCATCTCCTTGTTTTGGTTGTTGGGGCCAGTGCTGTCTTACTGTTTGATCTTCAAAAATGAAAAAAAAACATATATTTGAGGTGTCTGAATGTGGAATCCATAGTCCTTCATTATTCAGTTCAGTGAGTGGCGCAGATAAATAGCAGATACATGCACAAGTATTTAGGCTTTTATACAGCCACTTCATACAGGGAAATTACAAGGCTGTAGTTATTAGAATGGGCTCTGTGTGTGAAATCAGCCTGTAGCCTAAATATCCCTCCTTCTCTGTTCCTCCCTTTTGAATGTGAAGATAACATAGCAGTTATTTCAATGGTTTAGTTCAGCCACAGTCAACCCCTCTCACCCATTCCTGGGCTTATTGAATTTGTGGGATTATTCTACTTAATAGAGTGCATGGTTTTAAAAAGCTTTTCCCCCATTTTTGAAAGCATGTTTTGAAATTGCTGGTTGTACATTAGACTTTCATCTCAACCTCCGCGCTCATGCAGGAGCACCGAGGCAAGATGAATGCACTTGGCCCATACACTCGCGTATGACCAGTGGCTCTGTTTTTCACACTGCAAGCCCCACAATGCCCTGTGGTGAAGCAAGCATCAACTGGACGATGGGCGCAGCTCCACTGACATCATCTGTGCATCTGTGATGAATGGCAGGGTGTCATAGATTGGAAAGACAAGGAACCTATGCTGGTAAACCAACCACTGTTGTCCGCCAATAACACGACTGGGGTCAAATCCAGGCCATCAGGTTCTGTCCCTGCACACAAGATGAGTCCACGCCAGCTGAGCCCTGAGAGGATGTTTTATTTTTTTTTTTTCTTAAAAATTGCCCCATTAGTAGCAAGACATGTGAAAGAGTCTGCTTTCTCAGGCCAAAGTAATCAACCTGAAGGTTGTGCGTGATTGAACATCCTGATATGCCGTATCGGAAAGGCATGTGATGTGCAATGGTACCATGAGAAAATGAAACCCAGCCAAAGTTTTTGTTCAGGCCTACCAAGCTTGTATCAATCAGCCCTGTATAGGCCATAGGCTTGGTACACAATTGGTTTGACCATCTAAGTACTTTCCCAGTGGGAATCTTTTTGAACTAGGTGTACATATTCGATGTGTACATTTTGAAGGATAATTGAAGCCCACAGTTCCCTTTCAGTGACATGAATAACATTGACTCTTATTTTAAATGGCTGGCAAATTGTACTTTGTGCTTTCAGATGCTGTTTCTGGGTTTCTGTTCTTTGAGGGAAATGATTTAATCATATCTAATAAATCCTTCTTCTGAATCTGAGAGCAGGGGGCATAGAACAGGCACAGATGTGCATAAACCTGAGATGGCTTATGAACACCGGTAGTATTTTCACACACGAAAGAGCTAATTTAAGTCTCATTCAGTGCTTCTGTAAGTAGGCATTAGCAGTGCTGCATATCATAGAATTGGTTTTCTAGAACGCTCCAGTACTTTCCCTGCTTAACTCCAGCTTTATCACCTGGGACACTGAGCTGTGAAGTGGGTCAGCGGAAGGTTACCGTATGAGAGATGGTCAAAATCAAGGGGCTGTGCTTACTTTAATGAGGCGTCCAGTGGATTTGTCACAGTGAATCACCTTCCTGTTATCTTTATAGTGGGCAAAAGACCCAAAACCATTTAGCTGAAATGAGGTTGAAATAAGCTGAAATACTGGCACAACCACAAAACTGGAACATATTGCATCCTAAAGAATTGCTTAGTTGCATGTATAGAATGTATATTATGAATTTGATGGTTGTATTGCCTCATATTATTGCCTCACATGGCCAATTGTGAACTTGTGGTTAGCTTTCCATGTTTCCATGATTATCAAGTAAAAACACACCCAACTTGATAAATAAACATATTTCAATATGTATTTTCTAGGCATAAAATTACCCATATACATGTACCTGCCTACCTGCCTAATTTTCCAAATTAATAGGAAATGCTTGTATTTTTGTAGTTGGGCTCATGATTAACTAATGTGTGATTATATGAATAATAATGGAACCACTTTCTGGTATAACTTAAATCCCAACCCTTAGAATAGTCCCCCAGATTAACCTCTGCATGCAGTTACAGGAACATGAACTAATCTGGTAGGCAGCACTTGCTTGCAGTGACATAGCATGTATCATCAGCATGTGACTGCAGTGTATTTACATTGCCCAGTCAATGGAAAATGTTCAAGTTCAAAGCAGCATCATCCAGTTCACACAGTAGACCCATCCTGTCGGTCCTTTACTTCCTTTTTAGTGTGCTCTGAAGATGAGTCCGCACGTGACTGACAGCACAGTGACTGTGTTCAGGGTTAGGCCAGCTCCAGGTCAGTGCCAATTTCCTCGGTACAAAGGGAGTCCCCTCGGCCAGCAGCGCTAGAATGTTCCGGGCTCGCTCTGTGAGCAGCAGCGGAGGTGCAGCAGAGTATTGCCAGAGGCTAATTAGCACCTGCCTCAATCTTCTCAGTTCACAAGTTGAACCCTTTTCTCTCTTGCCCCCCCTCCACTCCCGCCCCTTACCTTTTAAACCCAACGGGGAAACTGTCTTGTTAAATCCACCGTTGGTACCCTGGAAATTGATTTGGCCTGTGGAATTTCTGCTTTCATGTGGTGGAAGGTGCATTTAAAGAGGGCTCTGAGTCATATTTTTTTAACAAGATCCATGTTTCCACACATTTCCTTGCTGTGCCTTTCATCCATTACGGTTAGTTCCCTGTCATTTCATTGATACAGAAGAGAAATATTTGGTTTAAGTCTACCATTTTTCGAGCTGTTCATATGCTTATAGCTTTTGTAAAAACAGCAATTTAAGTAAATTTAACACTTACAGGCCATCTATGGCTGTTTTTATTAAAATGTAAATAGTATTTTCCAATACAGCTATATGTCAGTAATGTACCTTTTTCATGAGCATAACATCAGTTTGAACCTCCACA
This sequence comes from Megalops atlanticus, assembly GCA_019176425.1. Taxonomy (NCBI): domain Eukaryota; kingdom Metazoa; phylum Chordata; class Actinopteri; order Elopiformes; family Megalopidae; genus Megalops; species Megalops atlanticus. Next base: position 11,572,372 of record CM032899.1, read on the forward strand.
TTCTAAAAGCAGTATACAGTATGCAGTATACAATAAAATATTGTAGAGAGACCACACCCTGTAAATACAAGGTTGTGTTTATGTATGCCTGTTGCATCCACCCAAAAACTCTCCCTCTCTGGGGCTTCTTCGCTCATAGATCAGCCCCTTAACTCTCTTTGCTTTAACTCTCCTTATGACTTTTTAACCTCATTCATCCTGTGTCTGTGAAGGATGCTGTTCTTCCCAGAGACTGTGCAGTAAACAAAGTGATGATACAGACGGCTCTCTATCAACACAGGAAAGGACCATCTGCTCTCGATTCGCCGTGACAAATTGACTAATGAAAACTTTTATACGCTCATCTCAGCATTAGCATTTCATAAAAATGAAAAACACATTAGAGGTTTGGCATAGACAAATGCACAGCAATCTGTTGCTGTTTCTGCAAAATATGTTTTATGGGAGTTTGTGCAAAAACATCCAAAGCAGTGGAGCATTTTTTTCCCTCTTTTTCTTGTTCGGAGTCTTTGAAACTCAGTGGGCCTTTCAGATGATAAATCACAGCTGAATTACGCTTCAGTTGTCAATGAACTTCTGAAGCCAAATGTACAAAATAAAGTCTGAGGGGGGTTATTTTCAAATAAAAGTTTTTGACAGGAGCCGCTTGCAAAGGGTGACACAAAATCAGAAATACCACAGCTGCAATTAACTCGGTGAGACCTCAAGTGTCAACAAAATGCTTAGGGGGTGCCTCCGAGGTGACATTGCTTGTTCGTGTGTTGTGGCATTTAAAACCACTCAGGCTCAGTTTTCTCACATCAGTAATTGATATTGGTATTGCTGCAAATATTTCATAACAAGACATGCGATTCCCTTGATGTGCTGGCACAGTACTGCAAACAGAATCATTAAATTGATATTAGAAATTCTACCCTACGTTTATTCTGCCTCTGCTCTGATTAAAGTGTCATCATCCCATATAAATCTGTAATACTTGGATCAACATGTGTGATTGTATTTCATTGCCCTTATAAATTATACGGAATGGGCAATTAGAGTAGAGTTTCTCCCTGTGTTTTTGTATGGCAAGAGGGCCTATTTTTCTCCCTTTACACGTTGTTCTAGTTCTTAAACTGTGTTTATGGCCATCTGATTTTAACAATATACCAAGCGTGCACCACTTCGGGCATGTGAACATGATCCCTTTGCATTGTGCGGGGTTTATAAAACCCTTTTGGGTGAGGTATTAATTGCGTAATTATTGTTCAGCTTCTCGTGTTCCATGGACATGGTCCATACTCCAATATGCCGCATTCACACGCTGCACTGGCCTCAGTTCAGTGCAGAATGGTCCAGGACTCATTTCTGGGTTTTCTCATTAGCGATTTAGCTATCAGCGCTAACAAAGAGAACCTTGATATTAAAACCCCACACGCTGTGTGAGACTGCTGTTTTCAGTGCTTTCAATGTGTTACTCTTTTTGAGGTCGAATCAAGAATTCAATTGTGGATTGTAAAACAAAGCCAGACATTCATATAACTTCATGAAAAAACTTGTTACTGTATGACAAAACTGACTTTCAATAGAGGGTCTTCTATCAGGAAACGTTTATTGTGGTACAGTCCAACAGTCTAGTTGAAGTTGTTTGTAGCAACCGAGCAACAAACTGAAATAGTGCATCTTTTGTACTGTCTCCTGTCATCACTGGGTTTGCAGTATGCAACTCCTCCAGAGTGGTAGGATGCTAAATGTATCTCATCACCTCATAGTTGGTTCTTCCATGAGATGTTCAGAGCTAACTCCCAAAATGACTCATGGCTTTGAACCACAATGGACCAATAGAGGTTCTCAGGACACTGGGTCTTACATCGTGAGATTCACCTTTATAACAGCATGGTGTTTAAATGCAGTCATCTTATTTTCCCAAAGACAGACTCTCACCTCTCAAGAGTGGTTTTATTTTCTTAATGACAGTGCACAGCACAATGGAAACCAGATGTACCCAAACTTCAGTGATCACCACAACCTATTAGATGTCTTTAATGGTTTTGATGTGAGCAAATGATGTACTGGAAAGGATCTAGTAACTGGTTGCATAAGATTGTTGTAACCACTGCCTTATCATTGTGCCCGGGTTGGTTATGAGGTGCTCGATGCAATCCTAAATGTTGAAGACATGAATTAAATTCATTCCCAGTGTAGACCTGCTGTCTGATCTCAATCTGAAAAGATCTGTCAGTGGAAAGTGGACATGCTGTTAGCAACAAGTAAAATATGACAAGTGGGTGGGTCCACACTGACCATTTGTCTTCCCATTCAGACACGTCACATTCTCCTTAGATGAAACCAAGACCTAATAACAAAGATGGAATTTATACTATATAGCAGATGGCTATGCAACAGGGTGAGAAATGTTTCGCTGTACCTTAGGTACATGGACTTAGTGAATCATTCAAAAAAGTTAGACGTCTGCGCTAATTTTCAAAGGTTTTATTGATTTATTTACCCATCAGTGAGAGCTCGCAACATATGGCAAATCAGCTCCGCTCCGCCTTTGAAATTCTGAAATGAAATGTTTGAGAACTCGAGTGGGCTGCCTCTTTTATTGCCACGGTACCGATGGAAAATGCATCTGCCGCAGTTATGAACTAATTGATATGTTTCAAAAAGGGAGCTGGTGCCACTGCAGGGCTCAAGCCACTGCAGGTGTTTGGCCTTTGATTTCTGGGACCCCCGTCCGCTCTCGGCGTCGCTGGCGCTTTTTTAAGTCTGTGGGTTCTGTTTGGGTTTCGTGGCCCGGGGGCACCGCTGCAAAGCACATTGGGTCAGAAACCCCCTCCGCTCCCCTCATCTGTTTAACTCGTTGCTGAGTGGCATTTCCTTGATGTGGCGGCTTTGAACAACCATATTAACAATTAGGGGATCGTCGCAGCCAGATGGATGTACCATGTGGAGGATGAGGTATGGATGGGCCCTCTGCAGTGACGATACCCCTGGATTCAGAGTCGGGCCCAGATTTAATCTAAGCTTTGGGGGCGTTCTGGGCTTTGTTGTTAGCTTTGAGCAACAAATCTGAGCAAGTCTTCAATTTCTGACAACCGTGACGATTCACCCGTAACCGTAATTCAACACCTCTACAAAGAGACAAACGGGGGGTTACAGGGGGTTAACCGAGGACAGGACAGTGAGGTCCATCTCACTCATCACAACAGCGGCCTTACTCATTACTGAAGCGCTCCCGCTTACAAATCCGGTAAATTCGCTAGCACCGGCAGACCGTGACAAATGCTTCAGGTGTCTGTTGACATTTGGCCCCTCACCTGTTTGCGTCCCCCCTCCAGCCGGGGCGGAAGCGGGCTTTCATCCGAGGGGTCGGAATGTGGCACGGCGGTGCGGTGAGGTCGGAGGGCTGTTCCGCTGACTCAGTCTGACGATGCGCTTGAGTCATCCCCCGTCTCTCCCCCTCCCCCGCCCCCCCCACCACCACATGCTCGTACACACAGAAGCCCCCGCACGCCAGCCCGGTGAGAAGGCTTCCCTGAAGCAGGGCCGCCCGTCTGGGGTACTTACAGTAAATGATGGAAAACCACTTTGAGAAACAAAGCCAGACTGGTTAAATCGCAGCCTCCCATAATTAGCCTTTTATGTTTCCGAATTATTTTACCATATGAACGTGTTTCTCCCTGGTTAAATGGAAATTTTAAAAAAGGGACACTTTTCATGCAGTTGTCAGACAGGCACATAAATATTTAAGAGACTGGATTGGTTCAAAAGATTGACTCTTCCACCATAAGGATTAAAAAACTGGAAACCCCTGGTAAAGGGTGATTTGTGTTTCATCTACTATCCACTGTTGTTGGTGCACGCCACAAAAGCAGTTCAGGGGCCGCGCTCAGTAATTCTCCACAAAGATATCATTTTCATCTGACATACAGCTTATAACGAATTTATTGTGTTTGCAATAGGAAATATAGGTCATGCTGTAACTGACAGAGACAGAGAATATGTAGAAATTATATATGTGTGTGTAGGTAATATGCAGCATTCTCAGACATCTGATGTGTTCTCTGCATATTTTGTGGGGATGTTATGACTCACAGAGACAGTGTATGTTGGTGTGCGCAGGAGTGATGTAAGCCGGGTGCAATAGGCTTTCATTGTCTGACATATGGAGTGTCCGTTTCGAAGGGGGAAGCAGTGGGATGGCCCTTCCTTACGGTCGCCTCAGTCCCGCTGTGGTAAAGGGAGCCATACTCACGCCGCGCCCGAACCCTCTTACCCCGGGCGGATTTAGCGGGAAACCACCATCACAGTTTCGGCAGGGAAGTGACCACTTTCTCAGGCTTTCTCAGCCCTTTACAGTCAGACTGTTAGTCATTTGCTCTCAAGGTTTGGTGCCAGTTGCATTTTACAGACAAAAGGAACCTGAAAATAGGTCTGTATTGTTTTGAATCTCAACGTGTAGTAATTTAATTTAAGGACTGAAAATTTTAGTCTTTCTTTCTTGCACATCACCACTTGTAACCACGTTGGGGTTAGATTGGATAGCGGCCATCGCTTGTTACTCCCCCTGGCTATATCGAACATGAGGGAAGGGCTGCAGAAAGTCATAATAAGAGCCCTTTGAGGAAACCGAATTTTTACGGGAAGGTAAATATTTTTAGTGTCCTCCCAGCTCCTAAAACAAACCAGGGGCTGGATGATTCCATCAAAACATAAAGCCTTTTAGGTCCAAAGTATCCACAGAGTGAGTTATACCCAGTTTATGTGTCTGGTATTTGGGATTGCATTTACCGGAGAACATAATTTATTTGATTTTCCGTAATTTCCCATGATTTAACATGATTTTATCTGCTTGTTTCATAGGGTTAGAATTAGAGAGGGATATTCATGTGTGTGGTGTTTGAACCTCAATAAAGCACATGAAGTCAGATATAAGTATTGCTTTATTTCTGCAGGATTCATAGAATCGCTTAAATAACCCTATTATATAATATATGCGCAACATGAATATGTGAGTGATTTTACACGCTATATCTAGATTGTTTTGTAGGTGTACAGCATGCTGTGCTTTTGTCTTTATAGGTTTTTCTCTTAACTGTGAGGGTGATGTGAGGTGATGTGGTAATGTGTTTGATCCAGTCAATGATTAAATCATGTTTGTTTTTAATGAGATGGTTATCAATGATTGCTGTTGCAATCCCTGGGGTTTCTTCCTGAAAAGGCATGCTTCATCGTATCTGGGCTGCAGCCAAACTTTTACCCAATGCTACGGTAACAGCAAGGATTTAGTTAGGTGTGGTTGACCATTAGCTGATACATTCCAGATTGTCACTGTGAAAACCGAGGGGGATTATGCAAAACTAGACTGGTCCACATCCTGCCATGGGTTTAACTGTTTCTTTACTTCACCATTCTAACTTCCCTCACCACCAAAATTTACATTACTATCATTCGGCAGACGCTCTAATCCAGAGCGGCATACATAGGTTACAGTTTTTACGTTATCCATTTACACAGCTGTTTACTGAGACACGTCTGAGGTGAGTACCTTGCCCTAGGGTATAGCAGCAGTGCCCCAGCAGGGAATTGAACCAGCAACCTTTCAGTTACAAGCCCTGATTCTTACCATTGTGCTACACTGCTGCCCCATATTAAAACAATAGAATGCTTAATTCAGTTCCGTTGAACTGAACATTTTACTGTGGAGTTGATATGGTTTCTGGTTCACTCCACTAAGAGTCTACCTTCGTTATTAGTTTAAACATAGCAGGGTGTTAGACAGGAAGCGATGCATCCCAGCTGTCTTTATAGAGGAGCTGCTTTTGGTTTTAGTCTATGAACCAGACGTGTTACCCAGGTTGGGGCTGTGAGGAGACGAAAGTAAAAATAAAAGTGTTTAGCTGAACGTTGCCCAGCGTTTATAGATCGGCCATCTGTGATTGATTTATAGGATCTGCTGCAGATCAAACACTGGTGAAATCAGCCTGGGCTCCTGCCCTCGGTCGTGCGGGTGGTCTGAGCGTTTGATAAAATGATACCAGTTGTCTGAGAGCCTTCAGATGGTGCACGTGACCATGTGCCGTGGCTGTATGCATGTATCTGAGGGCAGATCTTCTTTGTAACCTGCTTAAGTACCAGCATGAAAAGAATGGGATGTAAACTGTATAAGGATGACCTTAATTACTCCTCTTTTTATCTTTTTTTTTCCTGGCTTCTCTCACCATCTGCTTGAAACTATTCTCTTGAAGTATTTTATACAGTATCTAAAAATGCATTTTGACGCAATGAAAGGTTAGTGAAGAATTTGATACTTTAAGAAATACTCACTTAAAAATACTCACTATACAGCTGTGGTAATCAGTGTCAGATTAATCAGTTAATCACAAAATTTGCTTCAAAATGAACGTGACTGTCTGGATGTACTTGCTAATCTAAAGTTCATTTTTTGTCCATTGAGGGATAGGAACAATAAGCTCAATATTGAAAACATGTGGCCTTTTATTGGTGGTCTTTTATTGTACTGTATTAGGATGGGAAATATGCATCATTGATGTATTAGCGAATTTTATTTAACTGAATTGCCAATTGATTGAAGACATACCCAGGAGAATGTAATATCTGACAATATAAGAGGCCAGAGCCAAAAAAAAAAACCTCATCACCTGATCATATCAAAGGCCAGAAGGGGAGAAAAAAGATTTTTACTCATCTAGGAAACTTTTTTGTTGGCCACCTGTTTATAATTATAGCAAGAGATTAATAGACATTGCAATATATCTATTGAGGAATATTTTAGTCATCTGTTGGTGTTGACTTAGATTACACATACAGGATGGGCTCTTGTTTTTTGTCTGCGGTCTTTTCCTTTTGTTCAGAGCCCTATCTTTGGCAATGAGGGTTTTCCAACCCCATTTACCCAGAATCCTTTTTTATTTTGTTCTCAACTCAGTATTCATTTGGCTCTAGCACATGCCCTGAAATTCTAGTTTTTTGATTGTTTGGAAAATAATTTTGTAGTAAATATCATTTTTAAAACAATCTTCAGGACGGCTTTTGGTTCCTCTCAGTTTTCATAACATAGTGGTCAATTGTGTAACCATGAATAGTGTCGACATCGCTGCATATACACTAGTTCCAAAATAAAAAAAACAACCATTGATCACTGTAAACAGAATGACTGAGCCAGGGACAGCCACTGGCCGTAGGCTTGTTGCCAGGGTGACAGCCTCTGAGGTGGCTGACACTCCGCTGCTGTTTTCTCTTTCAGCTCACCACACCCACGTTCCCAGTGGTGGTCAAGATGGGACACGCCCACTCCGGCATGGGAAAGGTAAGTCCCCGCGGAGACGCAGCGGGTCAGGCGCCGTTTGATGATGTCATCACCCCCACCCGCCCGTGTGCTCAGAGGGCAGGGTCAGTCTGATTTATGGGAGGGGGGGTTTAACGAGCCCGAGGGTAGCGTTCCCTCTAAATTTCCTCCCCGTGTGCCTCTGGGAACGCCAAGGAGACGAGGCTGTTTACTCGGAGGAGGGGCAGGCATGTTGCTGATTACTGGATCCGGTCCTCGTTAACGCCCATGATCTCAGTGCTGGACCATGCTGGTGCAGAGGTGCTAGCAGGGGCTTTCCACAGCACAATGAAAGGAGAGGAGACCAGCAGACACTCAGACAGGCCGGTCTGCACGGACGACCTTTCAGCTATCTCTCAGATTATTATAAATGTTTAAGACAGTTCAAGTACACATTCATTGTATGTATTTATATCCATTTTGTACTTAAGTGATACCAAGTTGTCATAATATTGCTAAAGCTATCATCCCTGATTATACAGAAAAACACATCATGGTTTACAGGTCTGGCCTGTTTACTTGTAACATGAAATGCTTAACAGATTGATCCAATGTCCAGAAAGTACTTGGAAATGTCTTTAAATCCCAACTCAAAATGCACTTTAATATTTCATCAAATGTCCATTATATGTATACACATACACACACACACACACACACATACTCACATATACACTCTCTTCCAGTACATTCTTCCTCAAAATGCATGTGCAAATATTCTGTGTTAATGAATTCTTCTTACTGGCCGCAGCCAGGCTTACATGATCTCACACTGTGTTTTGTCAGATCCATTTAGAGTGGTTGTTTACATTTTTGTTTCATTTCCTCAGTAGACTACCCATATGATATACACTTACCCAGCTTTTCTTCAATGTGGCAGCAACATAATAGAATTATGATCCTGCAGTGTTGTCCTGAACTTAAATATTTTATGTCAGATTTCACCTGAGCTCATTTTGCAGGGCTGTAGTACCTGTTAGTGTTGTAGACAAGAAGCCCTGCTAAAGGTACCGCCCTCCAGGGGTAGGGCTGGACCCTGCCTACGAGTCCCCCAGTGACCTCTGAGGCCCGTCAGCGCTATAGGAAAGCAGACGTTCAGGAGACATGCGTTTCTGTCATTATGTCCCCCCCCCCACAGTAAACCCCCACGCGTCTCCGTCTCGGACCCTCCTCGCGTTTTAATGACGGAATCTGGTCTCAGGAATGTCTTGGATCCGCCGTGCCGCCTGGCAGCCTCAGACATGCCTCCCTGGCATGCGCTCTGGAAACAGTCCGCTGAGTCTCACACTGCAGTCAAGTGGCGGAAACGCCAACGGCAACAATCAACAACAACAAAGACAAAACAACGCTTGAGACTCCGTAAAGATAACCAGCCTGAGTTTTTTGCCCAAACAACAGCTCAGCCCATCTTGATGCCTTCAGCGGTTTATCCATGGGACACATACTCCCTGTAGGATAAAGAGTTTTCCATGCCTCGTAACCTAGCGCTCATGAGAACAGAGTAAATAACAACAAGAACGGACATAAGCAAGCGACCATTCTCCTGCGCTTTTCAAAGGAGAACGGAAAACTGCATCAGATTGGCTAAGTGGGTCATTAGCAGTTAGCATGGCAAGCGCAGTACACACACACAAACACACACACACACACACCTAGGAGTGCAGGTAGAAGGACATAGCCAAACAAAGCTTATGATGACTGTGGAGGACTGCAGATGACCCCCCCATCCCCCCCTCCAGGACGCAGCTTTCACACGGCCCTTTGTGTCCACTGGCGGGGTGCACTTCCCATACTCAGCCCCCACATGCTAAAGCAGGGTTTCCCAGTCTGGCTCCCTGAAGGACTACAGCCCCCCGCCTCAGCACGTCAGCACTTAGGTCACCCTTTTGTACAAAGGTCCTCAATTCACCCACTCAGCCTCCCTGAAGAGGTCCAGGACGACTGATTATTGAGCAGAAGCTGCAAAGTCTGCTGGATGGTTGCCACTCCGCTCTGATGATTGTAGGCCATTCAAACGCGCATTGTGGAGGTCCTCTCTGAACAGTGCTCAAATTCAAATGGACCTTGTTTCCATCCTCTGCTCGCAACCCGGTTACCACGGGATGTTTGCTTGCAGAGCATTTTTGTAAATGTAACAGGTGATTAAATTCAATTCAGGTACTACAGAGCATTCTGTCAAATATGGTGAGCGGAAATTTGGACAAATGAGTGAACGCTAATTAGAGTTAGTGCAAGATTAAGATTTAAAATTTCAGCAGTTGCCCAACTCGTGAAGTTCTGTAAATAATGGAAATAGTGGTATTTGATTCAGTTTCCTGCTCAAAGTACATTAAGGTCATGTAGGAGCTTAATTTACTTCTTAACTTAATAAACACACAGCATTTATTTATCTCAGCTTGAAACCATTGCAGTTGAATTTGGCATCAGAATCAATATATTGATCACTCCATTGAATATGTAATGCTTGCCAGCACTAAAATAAGACTCTTACCCTGTATTTAATGTCTCAGAAAACAAATAGGTTGCTGAGGATCCTTAAAGGATGCCTCACTTTACGGATGAATATTCCTAGCAGACACAGGAAGCGCACAAGGACAAATAACAGAGTGAACCTGCACGGCTCAGTCCTGCATTCTGCATCGTGCTGCTGCTATTCATGCTTAAGAGCACCACGGAGGGTTTATTTTCCATCCAGTGCCATTGTGTGGCTGCGTTCCTCGCGGTCCACTGAAGTGGCCGGGGAAGGAGGGTGTGTGGGAGCGAACGTCAGCCCGCCCACCCCAGCGCCCGGACCCCGGAGTCACCTTGCACTCCCACGCAGATGAATCACAAAAATAACAATCGCGAAAGAGAGATGACGGCATTTGGATGCATAAAATCTCAAAATTTAGCTCGTCCCCATGCATTTTAATGACAGCCCACTGAGCACGAAGGGCGGCTAATTTTCTTGTTTTTATTTTTATCCATCTGCGGGCCCTTTTAATCATAGCTGAGTCGTGTCTTCATTACCGGAATCCCTTTCTTAATTAAGCCTGTTATCGCCTTGGTGATTTGTGCAGTAGAAGGACTCTCACTGTATTAGGAACAGCAAGAATCCGATCGATAAGGCCAAGGATGGGCACTCTGTCTTCTATACTCTGGCCTACTTTATAAACCAAATTAAATATTTAATTACATCCAGAGCTCACTAGCAATTAAAATCAAGCTGCGGCTGAATGTCCTCCATGAAATGTAATTTCCACTCATTAAAAGAAAGCCCCAAAAGAGTGCAATCTGAAAAAAGAATATTGTAAATTGGAAAAATTTATAAATCCAGTCACATCTGACGGTGGTAGGTCTTCATCTTTGAAGGAGTAATGGATGCTTCAGTTTCAAGTCATGAGTGGAGTGGTGTGTAATTCATAATTACTGTGGAGTCACTAACTTTTTGAAATCCTGTCATGTTATAACAGATACGCATCTCAGAAGTTCTGCTACCTTTTTGTTGAGCGAAATATTTAATTTTCCTTTTTGATTAGTACATTCACTAATTTCAATGGTGCTGTAAACCAGTGTGGCACCCAAACATTATCTCCTTGTTAAACAAACAGGCTGCTCTAAATACTGTTGTCCCTTCCCCCACCACCAGATAAAGGTGGAGAACCACTACGACTTCCAGGACATAACCAGCGTGGTGGCCCTGGCGAAGACGTATGCAACCACAGAGCCATACATCGACTCCAAATACGACATCAGGATCCAGAAGATCGGCAACAATTACAAGGCCTACATGTAAGTGCTGGGTGGTTGTGTGGAGACCTGGGCTCCCTGGAGAGGGGCAGGTAACAGCAGGGCAGGGGTGTGGAGTGGAGGTCTGGGCAGGAAGGGCATCGGTTCACTTCCCAGGTAGAGTGCTGCTGTCACCTGGAGTAATGTGCTGTGCCCAGACAGCCCCAGTGAAAATACTGCTGTGTCAGTGGGGCACTGAACGAGGGAGAGTGCAGAGCAACACAGTGCTGCATTACAGGGCTTATCTCCTGTCATCAGGGGGCAAGAGGGGATTGGCTGTTTTGCCCCCCCCACTGATAGCCCAGTCATGTTAAACTATAGTGTGTCTACAAACCTTGTGGTGTGATTATCTATCAGGTATTGCTGAACTGTTTTTGATTCATTCTGAAATACACAGTAATAGACTGAATTATTAGTTGCCGAGTACTATTTTGTGTATGTTCATTTACTTAATCTGACACTGTTTTATTACACAGATTGCATTGAAAGTGATTCTGAGGGGTAGGCACTCAATATACAGCACAGCATAGAATGAGGGGCTGATGGAAGGTACAATGAGCAAGCTCTGCACTACATTTCCCAACAGCCCCTCTGTGAGAGAGTTTGCAGTGTGCTGCTAATTGAGCACAGCCCTGGTTTTTCTGAGAAAGTAGCAGCAGCTCAAGGGTGGGGATGTTGAGAAACGGGACCGTGACTCGCTATGTCCGCATCCTGTCCCGGCCGCCGCAGAACTTCCCATTCGGTCAGCGTCTTCGCACCTCGAAATCACCGAGCCCCACTCCTTCGCCCACACTCCCTGTGTCTTTGATGACAAGGCGCTGTTGTCAGAGGCATTGAGACATTAATTACTATATTCACCTCACTGTGACTGCCAGATGCGTGTAGTACTGGGGTCTTGAAAAGCTCTTAAAGACTGTTCTATTCTGAGTGCAGAGGGATCTGCCCATGAAAGGAAAAACTGGGACTCGCCCAGTCTGAGAATTATACAGAGGTACTGTTGGCTGCTTTATTGACCTTAGGAGAGTAAACATAATGTCATAAAACTCAGAACAGTGTTTTTACACGTGATGTGAGACTTCTGGTCTGGTCTGTTGAGACACTGTGGCATACCTTGTAGCTGTGGACTAGTAACCAGAAGGTAGTGGGATCACATCCCGAGTGGGTTTCTACTGTTGTTAGTCTGAGTAGAATTGAAGAGAAGCCTCTGAAAGTCTCCCATTGTAAATGTCAGCATTTTCATCAGCAATGTCCTGTAATTTGTAATTTGTGTGTGGGCATTTGCTTGTGAAATAACTGATACATGTTTAAATACTACTACCTGTAACCAGTAGAGCACACCTTTGTGTGGAGTCTGTTGTCTGTACATTGATCCAGTCTACCGCAGGTTTTTGTCCTGAATGGATGGATAACTGGACAGTTTTAGTATTAAATGTTTGTCCCTCCATTCCAAAGACCAAGACTCAAAGACACAAAGAGTGAATTGTAAGGAGTCATATTTTTATCTGTTAATGTCTTTAATATGTTTTATTCAATGCAAATCTTTGAGGAGTGTTACAGTTTTCAGGGTACTTAGTTCTGTATATCTGCCTTTTAAATGACGTGCAGTAATAATTTTGGGAACAGCAACCCACACATATTCTGGCACCTTCTGCAACTATGCTGGATACCCCAAAAGTCCCGGGCCTCTGGCAGTCCATATAAGAAGCATTCTGATTGGCTCAAGGGCTGATCTCATTGTGTTGCACCCGTCATTCGCAGATAAGCCATGTTGTTGTAGCAACAGAACATCCCACTGGTCTTCGTCTCTCCCCCAAGTTTCTTTTGCAGCTCCGCAGCCACCCTTATGACATCACACACCCTTTGGTTTACTGTCACGTAGCGCTAGCGCTAGTCATGACGCTGAGGGCTTGTCTTCAGTCACGGAGATATGACTCTTCAAGTGGGGGCTGAAAGCCACAGATGAAATGAAGGCCTTGACCCTGTCAAAAGCCACTGAAGGACGCCATTGAATGTTTAACCCTCTGTTCACTGCCTGCTTAAATGTCATTTTTCTGAAAGTAAATGTTTGACTCACCATCCCCCTACAGGAGAACGTCCATCTCAGGCAACTGGAAAGCCAATACAGGCTCTGCTATGCTAGAGCAGATCGCAATGACCGACAGGTGCGTTATATCATCTGCTCCTAAAACCTTAAATAATCATGAATAGTGTTTTAATTTTAAAACGAGCCGCTCCAGATGATGGCCAGGCTGGTGGCTCCGTGGTGTTTGTTTGGCTAACGGTGTTGGGTGCGCCTGTGTGCTAGGTATCGGCTGTGGGTGGACTCCTGTGCAGAGATGTTCGGGGGCCTGGACATCTGCGCGGTGATGGCGGTCCACGGAAAAGACGGCAGCGACTACATCATCGAGGTCCGTTTGTTTTCGCTTTCTCCCTCCCAGGTCTATATTTGAACCCTGAAAGAGGTGCCCGGAATCTTGGCGTGCGAAACGGCCCCTCTAAATGTGCGTGCGAATATATTTATGTCTGTCAAAGCTGTCAGGGTGGAAATTGCGCGGCTGGATGCCTCATTCTTATTTTGGAAGGGTTCAGGTTATGTGAAAGCGCTGCCTTTTTGGCTTGGCTGTCCTATAGGTGCACAGGCGGAGACGTTTGTTTCTTCGGTGATGCCAAAAGAAACCGTTTGAGCGGCACAAAGTTAAATACAGGCAACCAAGATGAACTGCTCTCATTAGACAGATCAGGCTGCAATGGCATTGTTTCAGCAAGTTACTTAAAAATGGGCCAAAACCACTTTAATATTCCACTGGTCAGCTCTGCTTTGATGGCCCTGATAAGCTTTAGTGTGTCCAAAGCTCATGCGTATTGGCGAGATAGCGGCCATTTCTAGTCCCTCAACTCTTATCTCTAAGCGTGTAACAGCATTTGACAGTCCCCTGTTCAGGCCAGCATACATCACTCCTCTGGACTGTTGCTTTTTCAGAGCGATAATGTAATCGCTCGCGTTGAAAGACTGGTAATGACAAAAGAGGGCGGGGCAACAATCGCGATGGCAAGTGGGCGTAAGACCTGATCAGAGCCAGAAACAATGCACATGTGGTCAGGATAAAGAAAGAGCATTGTTGTTTAACAATGATTTGATTTCCTTCTGGAACAGCGTTTGTGTATAATAGTGAGGTCATAGGAGTCTGCCAGACCTCTAATGATGATCTCTGTTGCTTTAGTGAGTCAACATTCTTGGAGTTTGGAGAATCCAGTAGGTAGTGGGCGTACATTGTATATTCTAAGTTATCCAGACAGGGATATATCTCATGCATTGAGATATGAAGTAACAGTGATATACTTCCCTTACATAACATAACCGCTTAATAATTTCTCCATAGGCTGGCAGCTTAAGTGACCTGGTCACCACTTACTCCTAGGAGATGAAAACTGCATTAATTTAAATTAACACATACAAAATGTCTTGAATTAAGATACAGTTCCCATGGTTCTTTCACATAGTGGTCATGGATTAAAACATACAATGTAAGGCATTTTAAATACCACAAAGTTGTGTGCATAAAGGCTGGGCATTTTAAGAAAGTGAGTGCAGAGAAAGAAAGAAGAGTAGTCTCTCTCGAGAGAAGACTTATCGCTGTATGAATTTCCACAGAAAATGACAAGAGGGAGAGATATTCAGTTCACACCACTTAATGGAAGCATTTTTTGAGCATGAAACGATGTTCTAAATAATACTGAAGCCACCTGACTGCTGTCCTGCCTGCCCACGACCAGGGGAAGATTTCGCTCCCAGCCTGGAGGCGGACAGCGCGCTGGAGACAGCGCGCGTCTGTTTCGAGGGGAGAGCAGGCAATGCACCAGGCGCTTCCTGTTGTTCTTCTGAGCTCATGCTGTTCCTGCAAGATCAGCGGGTCAAACGGCGACTGTTCGGCCCGGCGATAAGCGGGACCGCCGTACGGCTCCATCCCGTACGGGATGGGGTGCAGGCTGCTCTGTCACAGGCCCCCCCCACCGCTCGTCAACGACCCGCTTGCTTCCTGTAGACAAGCCCGGCTTATCTCTACAGAGGCGAACCACGGCCTGCGGGGCACAGCTGGATAAGGAGCAAAGGCTAAGTAGAGCCTGTAGGAGGAGTGTTTACTCTGAGGAAGGATTCTGCGCACACATGCACACAAAAACACAATAAGCAAATGCACCACCAGATGAGCAGCAGTCACACATTTATTTTTTACATTTACATTTATTCATTTGGCAGACACTTTTATCCAAAGCGACTTACAAGTGAGGTAGAGTACAACACTAGCAAAAAACCATGAGGTGTCAACAATATTAGAAGCGCTGCATGACCAGGTTTCAATGGTTGGTCAGACAAGGTACAAGTCCAGGAAGCAGCAACGCAGAAACCATCTATTTTTACTTATTAAGTAAATGTTGTACCCATAACATAACAGGTATTGTGAAGGTTTTTGACATATTGCCCCTCTCTACTCATCGCATAACATTCAGAATGCCCCTACAAATGCATGATATTGATGCATAACTTTGAAGGCACAATTCCAACACTATTCACTGATAAGCATGAAAGGGGATTGAAAGCATGAAAACTTAATTTCAGCATATCTTTCCAGTTCTCTCAGCCTGAAGAAAAATGTTGTCTCTGCGTCACGGCATTGCCTACGTGTTGATTGCCCACATGTTAAGATTTGGCTAAACTGCCTCCTGTTTTTATTGAATCAGTCTGTGATATGAACACTGCATGACTAAAAATATTAAGGGTAAATGGCGAAGACAGGTGTTTCAAGTCCCACAATAATTTAATAAGAAGAAAATCAAATTCCTGTCTCAAAATGTTTTGTGAAAACCTTTTTAAAAAAACCCTGTTTTATAACTTGATTTTGAGTTCATATCTCCAAGGGATGATTAGTAGAACTTAAAATTGGACAAAATGCTAATTTGTTAGTGTTCAGATTTAAAGAAGTTACACTTAATGGATCCATAGTGCTTTTTTCCCCTCTCCTGTGTAAATCTGTGCTGCACTTTGCTTCATTCCCCGTGAGAGCTCTATGGTAATTTACAGTCAATGTCTTTGAGCTTATTGTCGCAAAGAGGCAGGAATCTCCTTATTTAGATAGAATATTAAACGTCGTAATTCCGTACATTTTTAGCTGGCATGTCATGCATTCCGCCCCTTTTGTTATCGCAGGAAATCTCTCCCGTCTCCGGAGACTCGGTGACACTGCACGATCTGTGCATGTCCGTTGGTGGGAGACAGGGACCGGAGTGAGTCAGCCCAGTAAGAATGTTTCACAACAAGATCTGTGCTCTTCCCCTGACCTCCAAGCCAGATAGAATTTAATTAGCAAAGGGGAAGTTCACTTGTTGGTTGTCCTTTGTAAAGTGAAAACAAAACAGAAAATGTACTTGTCCCATTGCCAGAAGGGAATATTCAAGACACCACCCTAATGGAAGATGGTGGTGGTGGGTGAGGCATAATATATTTAATTTATGGTATTTTAATTTTGCTCTATATTTATTGACAGAAATTATATTTTGGTTTGAAATTTAAACCCGGGGACATGAGGGATGTGAATTAGGCCATTAGATGCATATAAAATAAAATATTTTTACACCACCATCTTTCAAGGGTATCATGTGTAACTGATGCAAATGACCTACTTTTCTGTAATACACAGTAACTAGCTGATCACTGACATAAAGCATACAGAGTTTGCCAGGAAAGGGTCGTCATTCTCTGTGTATTTTCTTTGTTGGGGTGTGGGCTTGTTAAAATGTTGAAGTTCCTTGTAAGTAGGAGTCCCTCTCAGTTTCCTGAAGCATGAATTTCAAAACCTAAATCTGAAGCACATAAAGACATGTCACTTAATACCATTTAAACCTTATAAAATTTGATTTATGATAAACATTGCTATCAAATGAATAATATGATTCCTTGGGGGTGGAATTTCAGAAATGAATGATAACATGCAAGAACTGAAATAAAATGACATTCAAAAAATGTTCTCTTGAAGTTCCAGGACAGCTGGTGTTAAAGTACCTTGCGGTCACCAGCCCAGGATTAGGACAAAAAACATGGCCTATGAGACTGTTCTGTGAAGCATCACAGTAGTCCAAATCAAGAGGGAAAAAGAACACTGTGCACCCCAATAAAAAATCACAAACAACAACCCCTACCAACGCACGCGGAGGGCAACGCGACCGTGTCATCTGCTGGACGACTTTATGTTCCAGTAAATCACCAGGGTGTACCCCGGCTCAGAGCGAGACCGCATTCATTTCAAATCCGCCTCGCGGTCGGCTGCCAGCCGCGCAGACCTCAATCACTGCGGTCATGACTAACGGGCAACACCACCCTGTCTTCCCCAGCTCCTGTCCAGAAGGGCTTTCCTCTCCGCAAGATCCCTTTAGGCTCTGTCTATGAGGCAGCGCGCGCATATGAAAGGCCCTTCTGTGTTTAAGCTCTGACCAAATGTATGCGCTCAGTATACTCTGGGACACCAAGCCATTCTGCTTTGCCTGCAAGTGGCTTTTCTGGTTTGTTTTGTTTCTAATTTGAAGCAAGTGTGGCTTTTTCTAATTTAGACGCATGCCGTTTTGGTTTATCGAAAGTCCCTGAACTTAGAAGTATGCACAACAGTAAACGTGGTGGTGGTGGTGTTTTAATGTGAGCAGGGGATATTTTTTTCCATGTAAAACCCGTTAATAGTAGCACTGCTTTAGGATACAGACAATGTTTATACTTGATTTGTGCTGCTTTTCAAGCATCTGGGTATTGCATTGCCCTTTCTCCTGTGTTTGTTCCCTCTAATATGTTTTTTCAGACTCCTTAGACTGTTAATATTTTTATAGGGTGTTCATGTTCCCAGTAGTATTTCTCTCGTCTTGATCTCCACCCTCTCTGAGTGATGAAATGTCCTTCCACAGTCTCTTCGTTGTGAGATGACAAATGCACTGGATCTGATTTACAGGGTGTGGATGTGTGTGCGTTCGGTGAGCGTGTGCATACACGTCCTTGTGCGAGTGTTCAAGAGCGTGTGTTTGTGAGTGCTTGTGTGTATGGTTCACCAGCCTGTCTCTTAAGAGCAGTTTCAAACCTACAAATGCACAGTGAACCTCTGCCCCCTAGTGGCTAGGGGGTTTTGAAGCCCTTCACACCCTGCATGCAGGACATTGATAAAATGAGTTGCGGATGCAAATAGCATCCTTCCATTCCTTTCAGAGTTTGCTGGTCACCCTTCTTTAGTGATTTCTCATTGGTTCATAAGTGAGTTCACCCTCTTCATCCACAGAACCTTAACAAAGAGAGCAGCACTGTCCAACACTGGCCTCTAGTGTCCAAACTGCAGCAGTTCACTTTTACTAAAATCTTGGCATCCTGAATTTACACAAATGCCACGAAACTACTGTAGAGTCTGTTTCACTGTAATGCTTGATTTGTGTAACTTGAGTCATAAATTAATGAACAGAAAACTGAACATCTTTAGAACAGATCACTTGGTGTTTTATGACAACAGCTGCAAGTCTTTGCACTGCAGTGTAATATTAATTTCAGAGTAAAAGTATATTGTCTGTCAATTTGAGTAAAACACATGGTTTGAAATATGCAATGTGTTCTGGTAAATGAGCCTCCTAATTTATTGCAGATTTTCTCTTTTTCTCTTCCGCCCCCTCCGTGATTGGCTTCCCTCCTGGTGTCTCCAGGTGATGGACAGCTCCATGCCTCTGATAGGGGAGCACGTGGAGGAGGACAAGCAGCTGATCACGGAGCTGGTGGTGAACAAAATGACCGCACTGCTCACCGGCGCCTCCTCGCCTCCGCTTACCTCAGCCAAGGTTCCCCCCTCCCACCTGCACTGCATGTGTCGTAGTCAGCCATTGGTGTAGAACAACATAGCATTTGCATCATGTTGGCTTTCATTGCGCTGACCCTAAGCCAGCTGAAAAGTGCTACCTTTGAGACGTACCTTTCAAAGAGGAGTCATTCCGCACGCAGAGCAATGTGGATGCAGTGCTGAAGTGCTGCGCATCATTCAAATGTTACATCAGGCTTGGCAAGCGTGCGCTGCCAAGCGCAGGAGTATTTTCCATTGACCGCAGCCAGCGGGCTAAACAGAGGCCTTGGGGGGAAAGGCTTTAGCGAAAGATGTTTTGAAGAGAGCCACTCTCACTCTCTGCAGATGTGTGAGTGCCCACTCTTGCCACATGTTTAGGCATTTGTGATGTCTCACTCTTTGACATAACTTTATTTGCTCAGGAGACACACCCCTCCAGGGCAGCTTACAGCGCACACAGTTCCACACATAACGCTGTACACTCTGACTCTTCCACATGGCCCGCTTTTTAACCAGAACTGTCTGAGCTGAAAGCGTTTACACTAACACAGCAGCAGCAGAGTCCTGTATGGGATTCAGACCCATGATGTCAGAGTGCAGAGTCCAGTGTGGAGTAGGACAGGCTGAGGACTCTGGTTAATGACTAACCTGATTGCTTTTTCCCCACAGCCCCAGCCTGGACCTCTAACAACCCAGCCCAGACGCACCCAAGGTTGGTGACCCTCCCTCCTCGACACATTACCACAGCTCTCCCTGTGATTTACAGCAGGTCACCACCGTGTTAGTGCAGTATATTTTCAGAATATTTCGTTTATCTATTTTAGATGTTCTATTTTGTGTTTTGATCAACTGAACATTCACAAAATCAACATTTTAACGTGGCTTTGACTGTTACACAAGCTTTATACCGCCTCACTAGTCAGACAGGTGATTGGGCACAGGTGATAAAGGGATTTACCTGGATAAATGTAAAGCCTTATCAAAAAAGTTAAGGAAGAAGAACACAGAAAACAAGCACTATACTCCCCTTCCTGGGTACTTTTCGGTGAGAGATCTTGTTACTGAATTTCAGAATTTCAGTTGCTGAGTGTATCTTGTTTGTGGTTTTGTTTGTTTCTCTGTATTACCTTGATACCCCTAGCGATCCCCCTTAAAAGGAGATACTACACCTCAAGTGGTTTTATCCTCAAAGCCAAAATTTAAAAATGAGTAAAACTAATACTGCAGAGGTCTGACTCACTGTTCCCCACAGAGCAGGATGGATTGTCAGACTGAAGTGTATGTATCAAATGCTCTGTAGCACTCTTCCAGAACCAAATAAGTCAATGGCCAACAGTCTAGTCTAAACAGCTGACATGGTCCTGGAACAGAGCTAATTGGGGCTATGACCTCTGAGCAAAAATCACTCTGGCTCTGTTTGGCAGGCTGATATGTCTCACTTTCTGTTTTGGAGACTAGGGAATTTAGCTCAGTGGTTTGCACTGAAAAGTTTTCTAGTGTTTTCTGTATTTAACAACATGATGCCAAGACACTGGTTTAGGGGGAGACGGACCAACGTGTTGTTGTTAGAGCCCATTATTGTGGATGTATGGGGCAGTACTGCTGGTGTCAGGCTTATCGCGGCCCTGCACTGCTATACACATTCTCCACAGGTGTTCCCAGATCGAAGGGGAGCTCCCCCTCCCAGTCGGCCCAGGGGTCTCCCCAGCGAGCGCGCTCAGCCACCACCTCCCCAAGCCAGGCTTTCCAGCCCGGACCAATCCCAGCATCCTCCTCCGGGACAGGACAGCAGAAACAACCACCACAGCTCAAGTAGGTCCCATCTCCACACAACGCTGAGGGGTCATTTCTGCCCTTTGCTCGCTTTTGCCTAATGCCAAAATACATTTGACTTTTGTACGTATGAAACATGACACAATACTGTAATTCCAGTCCATTGTCTCTTTCGCCCTCTGGTGGCCACAACATAAAATTACTGCATATACAGTAGCTACACCTATTGTACTCAAAAGTGAGTGATTGTAAAGAGACTGCACTGTGTTGTATGTGTTCTTATGGAACTGAATTGCCGCACTGTCAGGCATATATGGCTCTAAGGTTTGGTTAAAATGGAAACATTGCATTGCACAGAATTACATTGTAGTACTGCCTTCTTTGAGTGATCAGTTGCACATGTCTGTTTTAAATCAATACTGAAAGGAGGTGCATCATAAGCACAGAGCTTCCTGGGATAAAAGATGTTTTAATATCAGCCAATAAGAAATTGTAATTGTAAGAAGTTGCATTACATATACTGTAAATGGCTGCTCCTTGTGAGATCAGTGGTAGGTTATATACCCAAAAATACATGATCATGAAGAACATACTTACCTTAGAGGACACTTTACAAGAAAGTCACCACTCAGGACCACCCAAGTCTCTATTTGAACATCTTCAGCTTTATTCTGAAGGATTTTGGCTTTAATCCATTACAGCCCACACAGTATTTGTTTATTTAATAGTCTGTGCAAACTGGAGAACTACTTGAAAGTACGAAGCGGGGGTTTAAATGATTAAATTTGTCGTTTTATTTCAATCATCAGTTCTGTAATAAATGTTCCCAGAACGATTACTCACATCTGACAGTAAGTGGTCAGCTATATTAAGAGACACTGTTAAAAACTACCATCTGTAGCTGCTCATTTCTTACACCTCAGTCAGAAAACAAAACAGTCCTTACAGGCGATCTCTTTGTGGGGGTGCCGGTGAGAATGGAATGACTCCATAAACAAAGCCCTTCACAGGGTTGTTGGACACGTTTTATCCCGAGGCAAATTGGATTGAGCGTAACAATACAAAGAAATTCTTTCTGCGCTTGACAAGAAGTGCATGAATTGAGTTATGAGTCAGAAAAATTGCTTTCTGTCAGCTTAAAAAAAAGAACAAACGGAATGACAAATAAAGTCTATTAGAACTCACGACAGCTCATTCACATCGGCCTGGTGGCAATTAACACAACATTTTCACAAAACTTTTAGAGCTCAGTGTACTCATTGTGGTTGTGAAATTGTTCTTATAATTCTTTGTATGATGCTATTGGGCTTCTTCAAGTTATTGAGGAATGTGTTTAAATGTTCTTTTTATACCAGATTAAGACCCAAATATTTTTAATTCATTGCCTTTAATACTTGCCAAGGTTTAGGTGGCTTTACGAGTTTGATCTCTCCCTCTGGACAGGATGTTCGTTCACAGCTTTTGAATGTCACTGATCAGATATATGGGAATGAAATAATGAAGTGATTAGATCAAGGCCTTTGAAAGGGCAGTTTCCTTTTCCCCAGTTTATTTGAATCCAATTTTATCAACCTTTTTGTCGGCTTTAGCCATTTATTTATTGCCACAAAAATTGATCTCAGTACATGTACCTAATTAAGGATGTCCAGTTTCTCCTCTTATATTCACTGTGGCCATCAAACCTCTTGCTCCAGAATATCCAGTTCTATATATAGGCATATATGTACAGAGCATGAAGTGTCTCTTTAGGCAGATAGAATTTTATTAAATTGAACCAACTGAGAGCAATCTGTCCCAGCTGTTTATTGACCATTTGAAGCCTCTCAAGCTTCAGTGACTCCAAAATCTGTCTTTCAATCTCTACCTCAGATTTCAATCTGACAGATTGAATAACACATCTCTATTTTACTGGGAATCAGGCATTTTCAATTATGTGTCTATTATTGTAACACCATTATTATGTAATATGTTTACATATTAGTGCATTTTTTGCCTTTGTCTTGTAAGACCAAGACCTAGTCCTGTGAATGAGTTTGCCCATGTCCCTTCTCGGCTGAATCTCTCTTAGTGGGCCAAGTATTTGAAAGGAAAGAACTTTACCTCATTAACAAATATATAACAATATCGATATAAGAGAATGTCATGTTTAAGATTATATTAAGACCACAAGGATCCCACATTTCACTCTGAAATAAGAAGGCTTTTAGTGCAGGCTTGATCTGCCTGACTTTGAACTGTACTTTGTAGTAAACACACGCTGAGACTGTTTTTGAATTCCATCCCAGCATGTGGTCAAGATTCTTTATAGATCGACAATTAATCAGCATTTAGTGACGTCTGGGGTTTACCTGATTTAATCTAAGAAACTTTCTTTGTTCTACTCCCCCTTGATGAAAGTTCAGGAGACAGATTTGAATTTAACTTTCAAATAATGCTTGGATACAGGTAGTCATCATCAGATCAAGCCTTTATCTGAAGTCCATATGGCAGTATGGACTTAGAATACTTAAGAATTAAGAATACTTAAAGTGAAATTCAGTATGTCCCTCTGTTGCTGGGGCAGGCAGTGGAAGAATAAAGGCTGCTTTTATGACTCAATCACTGTCTGATCAGCATGACCAGGGACACCAAAGGCCCTATACACAGGCTCAGCTGCAACTGCCTTTAAACAGCCAATAATATTGCAAATGCTTGCTGCCTCAACAGTGGGCCAGCACCAAGCTCTCTTCCGCTATTGGCTGACTTAGTTCCCCAGCATCCGGCAAGAGACTGGGATTGGGTTTCCCTCTTTTACCCATGATTTTCTGTGGCATATGTTGTGCCACAATGAGTGACAGTAGATTTTCGTGTAGTGGTTGCTCCCTGAAGCACCACCTGGTGGTGAAGAGTGTTTTTATAGTGATGCAGAAATTACCCTAAATAAAAAAACTCAGTCAATGTAAAAGAACGCTTGTTTGTGCCTCAGCTTTGACTCAGCCTCCCACTTCAATGTCACACACAGCCGCCCACACCCAGGCAGCAGAGATAGAAAAATCATTTTTGTGACATTTACAGTGTCTCACACTTCCCTGAATTGTCCATCTGGTTTTCAGGTATGGCTGTGATTTTTTTTTAACAGAAATCCAATGTAAAATTGTTGTCCCCATTCCCTTCAGTTCAATGTTATCGACTTAATAGATTAATTAGGTAAATTATCTGGGGGGAGGGCACCCTAGGTGTCATTTCTCACAAGGCATTTGGTGTCTGGCCTGTTGTTGTCTGGCATAATACTTGGATGGCCAGCAATTTGTGAGAAAGTTGTTTGGCCCCATGTTTGTAAAAAGGTATCTGTTTGCTTCCACAGAGATAGGCAGCGCAATTTATGTATTTAACTGCAATTCTTAACATGCAAATACGTCACTCAGCATTGCTAAATTTCTATGAGCAATCAGTTCACTGAAGGCATTGATTATGATTATTTTGCTGGAGAATGGGATAGATGGGACAGAAACCTCACAGAGGAGTTTTGGCTGAAAGCATGCTTTGTGCATGCTCCACTTTGATTGTCTTGGCCAGTGTGATACTGGGGGAAAGATCTGTAGGCTATGCAATAGGGTGCAGTCACAGATGTTCTTGTACCATTTGGATCAGTGAACATTTGAAAAACAATCTGCATATTAGCAAAAAGCAATTACTACTAAATCACTGCCAAATTGCTGCTAAATTACTGATTTTTTCCAGACCACAAATGTAACTTCAGTATTATGGAACTTAATAGTAAAAAGGGTAAAAATGCACCTTAGATTCAGGTTGGAAAATGACAAACGTGGTGCCAATTTTCCTCCTTCCTGTTCTGCTAGTAAATCGCAGTCACTCACCAACGCCTTCAGCATCGGGGAGGCCTTGCGGGGGAACATCAGCGAGGACGAGGCCAAGGCCGAGACCATCCGCAGCCTCCGGCAGTCCTTCGCCAGCCTCTTCTCCGATTAGTCCCCTCCTCCTCCCCCCCCTCGCTGGGGACGAGCCTCGGAAAAACCAAAAGGGGGCACCCGTTTCTGGGACACCCGGGTCTGCAGTGAGGAAGCTTCCTGTCCTCTACTTCCTGTACTTCCCCACAAACCAGCCGGGAGGGTGCGCCGCTCAGTCTTGTCCGGAGGGCAACCAAGACACGCTTAGACGGTTCCTGCGGGGCTGTGTCATACACATCAGCTTTTGGCATCTGTCATTCTTTTCATTGTCGTTTTCAGTGCGGTTACTCCATACATTGTTAGTAGTACTCATTTACATGTGGAGATTTTCAATTTTTGCCCCATAAATTTTTTATCCTAAAATACATGTGGCTCCACAGCATTGTGGAGACCCTGTAGACCTTGGAAATATTGAACCACAAAAAAAGAACAAAATAACTTGCCAGTCACACATTACACACAGTTCTCAGTTATTCTTAACGCAGTAATACAGGAATGCAAGCCTTTCCTTACAGCGCCAAATAGGTCATTTCTGATTGGGGGGTGGATCACGATTTGATCTAATTTCGGTCTTTTAGCTTTAACTGCAGTTCATCTACTTCCCTGTCCTCCGCTTCATCTGGTGGGCTATAACCTTCAATATGCAGTTCAAAGCTTGGCCTATAACATCCAAAGATATCTGCACTGAAATTTTACATCTTTCTCTGTGCTTAAAAGAACGATTTGCATAGAGAGGCTCAGGCTTTCCTAACCTGGATCATTCGTATCTTCTGCTGTGTGCAGTCTTCCACTACAGGCCAGTCCTCCTTTATGAACCAGATTGTGTGTTACGTGTACTTCATATTAACTGTAAATAGTACACCAAAAGGAAAAATCTAGATAAATGAAACAAAACACTACAT
Organism: Megalops atlanticus; assembly: GCA_019176425.1. Taxonomy (NCBI): domain Eukaryota; kingdom Metazoa; phylum Chordata; class Actinopteri; order Elopiformes; family Megalopidae; genus Megalops; species Megalops atlanticus. The sequence continues at coordinate 11,597,945 of CM032899.1, forward strand.
TGCAAAAAAAGAAACATTTTGCCATCACATCTCAAGCCTGTCTTAAAATATGTGCACCATGTATAAGATATATTTTCTTAATTTTTATCTTAATAAAAAGAAAACAAAATCTTATGCAACACCTATTTCACACAAGAAAGGTTAAGAAATTGAAGCTTATACATTCTCATATTTAAGGGCAAGTGACTTTCTGAAAAGCTTGACCACTGAAACGAATCTATGAGAGAGATAACAGAGAGCCACTTTATGGGCTACAGCCGTACATGATTCTGATGTACCCTGAAGGTCCGCAGCTGGGAGAATCAACCAGTGAAAATGCAAATATTGAAAAGGACCAATCAGAACGCAGTGTGGTTGCAGCCAATACAGTAGGCCTCTGTTATGATTCTTTATTTCATTGTAGCTTCATTTTGGTCAAGACTTTCACCCAGTTTCTTAATGAAATTGCCACCATGCACCAGCCACATATTCAGAGGCTGTTTTTCTACATGACCTTTGGTCTCAAAGGGTTCAAGAGAGTTATCCACAGGGAAAAGTAGCTTGTATTCAACTGGATTTTGAATTTCTCTGCTCACTGCGATGAAAAGCACTGGCTTGTAGTAAAGATGGCCAATGTCATCACTTAGAGGAGAGCACTGGGTTCTAGTCTTTTATTTATTTATAAATTTTTTATTTTGTATATTTGCTGTGAATTTCTTTCGCACATACTTTAGTGGTCACCTTTTCAGAACCTCCCAATTATGAATGAACACATGGCCTTAACATTGGATGCACCTACTTCCAGAAAATTGCTTGAACACTCAGAAGTGCTTCCTTGTTGACTGTTTCTCAGTGCGATTTGTTAGCTTTGTGTATTCACAAGGAACATTCATTTGTCCAAGCTCCAGCCAACATAAATATTGTATATGTTGCACCTGTGCAACATTCCGGAAAATACTGTACTAATGAATAAGTTACACACTCAGCCTTTGTAATTTTCTTCTGAAAATGTCCAAAATTGGCCTATGTCTGCTAAGTATTGTTTACCATTTGACTTATATTAATCATGAGCATTTAAAAAGGTAATGTTGGCAAAATACCGCCATCACTGTTGAAGTCAAAACTGTCTTCTCTGAAGTTTGTGTGAAACTTTAGAAAGCTTTGATGAACTCATTTGGTTTAACTTGTTTGTAGTGTTTAAATCATTTAAATTGCTTTGGTGACAAATTACAGTTATGTATACTTTTATACAGCATATACCTGTATGTGTCTGCAGATGTCAATGACGTCAATTACTACACTCTTTGAAATTGCTTCTGATTATCTGCTGATGTGTTTTCTGCAGACACGCTACTTACAGTTCATGAATGAAATGAACTTGTCCTCCCAATTTATTTGTACAGGAACATTGCTGTATGTTCTGTGCAGAAAGGACAGGGTGATCAGGGGCTATTTCCGACGATTGTTTCCTTTGCTCGAGTTTATCAATTTGATGTCTGCAGATCGAAATGATGGCTGCCATCATTTTTATGGGCTTAGTAAGAAAAGGCCATTTGTGTCCTCAGCTTGCCACTCTCGGTGTTTGCTTAATGATATTGACAGATGGATTAACTGAACTTTAAATGTGCCGTTGTTTTGAATCTCCAGAGCGTTCCAGTTCGTCTGCATTATTTCAAGTTTGAGAGTGAGCGCACATGGAAAATTATTTCCAATGGGGGAAGTATAGAAGAGTTTGACCCTTGCTTTTCCATCCAATGTCCTTGTATGGTTGACTACTGTAAAAAATGATTGATAGTAATTAATCATGTTATTTATTAATTTTTTGCCAGGTGCAAACATTCCATCGTTGTCACTATTTGTCTTTGAGGTGGTGTCGAATGGAGCAAATTATGTGTTCATGTCATAAAATGTGTTTTTATTACTTAATGCAATTATTTGAGTATGCATTGATTTTCCATATGCTTTTGATGTGTAATATTTCCTCTTCACTATACTGAAATTACACTGTATCCTAGGGGAAGCCATAAAAAAGGGGTCTTTGATGATTGCTCTAGTGTATTTTATGGCTTTGTCCCAATGTGGCTATTGCTTATTAATTTCCCTTATTTCCTTTTCATTGCTTTTCAAGGATCCCCTTTTCAGTAATTACACACAATGTGTAAAATTCAAATGAGACATCTTAAGTTATTTTATTTTGGCATCTTATATTTATTTTGTGATACTTAAAATATATATTATGAAGTGTTTATTTAACTGGAATTATCAGTTGAAAAGGGATTGAAAGGATTTATGGGTCAATGCACATGATATTCAAATATGAAATATAATTTTGTCCAAGTCCTGCCAAGAGGATCTTTGAAGTATTTCTGAACTCAAAATATTTTACTGATCTTGTTGGTGAATGCCATTTTTGCAGCATTTCACTTGATCCAGACTGGTAGCACACTTCATAAGTGCGAATACAATGAAACTGCTACAGATAAATTGAGAAAGTCACTTGCGGAAGAGCAATGCCAACGGTAATCTGTGTCACACCAGCTCTTTGGCAGAGGTAACTTCAGTAGTGTCTGTGTTTTGCTCTACTCAATAAATCAAAGTCCATAGTTCAAGGTATGTTACTCCGCTACCAGCCAGGGGAAATGTTATTTATTTATTTATTTATTTATGTATTTATTTTCCAGCTAACCTTCCAATTAAGAACTATCCATATATCAGGCTTTCCAGTTATACAGACTTATAATGGATCAGTCTTAATGGTGCTGCAGACCTGCTCATTTTTGTTTGCTCTTTTGACTTTAGTTACAATAACCGTGATCTGTACAGACCCCTCTACATCATACCACTGTTTCATGCAAGAGTCAACATTATAGTGAAGTGGATATTAAGTGGGCAATATCTCCTGGAGATGTGTTTTTTAATATAAGTGTGGCATGACAACAGACCCTTTCTGTACCCGTGACTCAATATCTTATTGTTATTGTCTGGCTGCTAAACGTTTGATGTGTGATTCAGCACTTGTATGTCATTGTGATGCACACCACTTTGTTTTTGGGATTCAGCGATTAAAATGGACATTGTTTAATATAACAATGATGTTTTTCTTTTCTCTTCCTGCTACATATAAGCATGAAATCAAGCTAAATATTTCTCTGATGGTGGATTAGAAAATGCATTTCAATGGTACTTGGTTAGTCAATATCTTTAAATGCAACATTTGACATTTTCATCAGCTCAAAATTTTGATTTTATTATGTTATTTTAGTATGATCCAAGGAATAGGCAAAAATAGTGGATTTGAATTTTTTTAATGATTTCAAGCTTTTTTTTAGTTGGAACTTCCAGTGAAATTTTATTGTATTGCTGATGAAATATAGTCCCTGTGCTGTCTGTTTATAGCTAGTTGGCCATTATGTACTTGGTTACGCTTCTTAACAGCATTCTGTAATGTAGCATATGATAAGGAAATTAATTACCAGCACTGAAATGACTACAGAATGACCTGAAAAATTAAAAATCAATGTTAATGTATAGCCAGCAATATATCCAAACTAAATTCTCTACCATTCTCTGACCTTCCCATTGCTAGGTGGTATTGACTGACTCTAGTGTGAGCACTAGAGTGACAGGTAGAAACAGGGGAGTGTGAGTACTGCCTGCTTGGGTCAAACAATTACCAATTTTCAAAAATCAAGAACAAATTAAAAGAACAAAACTATAATTTCAATGATGTAATTTGCACTCATTTAATATAGTGACTATTCATTTCAATATGTTTCCTGAATTAAAATATTGCACTGTTCAATTTCCATTTAATTAATCATTCTTTCCTTATTTTAAAGTAAATCTCAGTTCAGGCCGCGTATAATTTTTCTGGTGGGGGTGACCTTTGAATGTTGGTAGACGATAAATTCCCAAGATTTAAGTGTAAAATGAATTGGTTCTTTTTCTTTCATACTGACGCTTATACCAGCAGACAAAATCCTCCTTTCCATCTGAGCACCATTTAAGGCCAAGTCAATTTATTACCCATGTAAAACAATAAAAAACACACTAACAGGGGAGATTTTCATGGAATTCTGAATTCCATTGTCGTAGGGGAAGGCTTTGTTTGAGTTGGCTATGGGTGTGCATTTGGGAGAGTTATACCGTTGTAATAAACTGCTTCTGCGCACTTCCTCAATTTTCATTCCCTGTGCGTCTGGAATAACGCATGGCCGGTGATGACGTGGGAGAATCTCACAATCCAAAGGAGCAACTGAGGTCGGAAGATGGAGAGGAGATAGCAGCCGGAGCTGGGGTGGAGCTGGCCCAGGGATGGAGAGAGCGAGCTCGACGTTGCTGATCGCAAGGGTCTGAATGGTGGAGAGAGGTTAACATTCTCTCATGTTTTCAAGTCCTTCCTCGTCTTCATCGCCCGTTCTCATAAGACACCCTAATGCTGGATGAATCAGTGCTTTGAACTTCACACGGATTGCAGAGGCGTAAATTCAGAGGCAGATTCATGCGGTGGTGACAGCGCGATATCAAGACCAGACCTTGCACTACACTTGCCAGCTTTCTGATCAGTTTGGTTTTGAGCTCAGTGTTCATTGAACAATTCATTCCTGTTAAAGAGGGTTCCGACAGAGTGGTCATATGTGCTGAAGAAGTGCATCTTTAATTGTGATTAACTTTCTGTACTGTTTCATAGTACTCAGTTCTTGGGAGCATTCTGTTATACAGTAAGTCTGATTAAAAAAAGACAACATTGCATGCTGCAGTTTAGTTTTCATGTCATGCATTTGCTTAGGAGATGTCCTCACACAGGTCGAAGCTCCAAAGTAATTCACACAGTAATGCACAAGGACAGTTCCTTGCTTAAGGGAGGGACGGCATCAGTCAGAGTTTGTTCTCCTGACCTTCAGGCCCAGGTGTTTCGTACAAGGTCATGGACACTTGTCACCCCTGTGTGCCGAAACATCCTGCACATATTTTACCTTTGAGCCGGTGGAATGCGCTGCATTGGAGAAAAGACCCACCAGGGTTGTGCATGGCTCCGAGTAGACAAAGGGACTTCTTGTGCATATCTGTCAAAAGTCACAGTAGTCATTAAATGTGCTGACAGACGGTCATAAAAGGTATTTGACTGGCTTTGGCAGGTGGCGTTTAACGTCGTCCAGAGCAGTCTTCATTACTCCACTGTCCAGATCTCCCCAAGTAACTGTAGGAACTATGTCCAACACCTGTACAGTAATGTATCTGTGTAATATATTGGAGGTTAAGGTGAAAGATTCCATACATACCTCAACAAATAGCCACATCTGGTCTGATAAACATCTGAAATGTTTCTGGAATGTGCAAGGACCTCTATGAAATGTGGGTATGGGTATTCTAAATATGAGTATATATTTTTCTGGTCATTTCTCTGAAGCTCCCCTTTTAGGAGGCCTTGTTTTACCGTCAGTGTAATTCAAGGATCTGTGTCGTCAAAGCCAACTGAGCTTAAAGTAAATTCTTTCTGCTGTTTCACCACTTGTAAAGCTCCTGTTTTTTGCGGTCCTGACAAGGGTGAAAGGGTTCTCGAGTCTTCCGAGAGCTGAATGCTGTGTGAGCGAATGGGCCCACACCTTCAGCGCAGGGCAGCTGGCTTCACAGAGGCATTTCTGTCTAAATCCCCGGCTTCCACAGCGCCGCGCATCTGGATTTCGGGCGCAGGTGTGCGGGACGTGGCAGATTAACGGGGTTATCTTTGCAAGGGTGGGGGGGGAGTCACCTCTGACCCCCACACCAAAACATCATGTGCGCTCAGCCGCTTCTCGCTACACCACAGAGCATTATTTATTTTCCCAACAGACAACCTTTTTGTTGGGTGAACAGCCCGCAGGTAGACATTTTTGACCTGTTTGCAAAGGCAGACTTGCAGTATAACCTGCTCAGTGGTACGATAGCAGATCACCATATGAACACACAGACCTGTCAGCGTTACCCTATGCATTGGGGTGGATGGGCATGAAAAGGTTGTGATTGGTGTATAATTTGCTGTGAATTTAATTATTTCTCACAATGTGTACTTTATCCACGCCGATTCTCGCAGATTATCTCTGTTTTTAACTTTTTAGGTTTAAATGATTGCACACTTATGCTGTATTAAAAATAAATGAGGCAGTAGACAGGATGAAAAATATGCTGTGCTTTATTTAATGCCAGGAATCATTGTAGTGTGCTTGAGGCTGAATTTGGAGAAAATTGGCTCCGTAAATAGTTATTTTCCTTTTCTTTTTTCATGAGGGATGAGAGCATGGAGAGAAAGCAGCAGGTTGAGATCCAAGGTGCTTTCAAAAGGATTACTGGATTTGCAGGAGCTACACGGCATCGCAGGGAGTCCCCATGGTGTGGGCAGTGATGCTGCAGAAAGAGAAATCCTCCATTTTTATGTGGAGTACAGTAGAGCATTCACATACTTTCCCATTCATGAGAAACTGCATCTTTATGAGAACACCTCCCACTCAGACAGTGTCCTGGGCTTTACTGGACAGAGTCAGGGCCAGAGGTCTGTATAAGCTGCAACAATGGAAGCCTCTGGTTGGAGACGTGGGAGAAAGTCCCTGAAACCATCATAAAGTGGGGAAATTTCCATTCACCAGTAGAGGAGTTTGGAAAGGAGACCATTGCAACCCAGATTTTCAGAAAAGTAAACCTTGCTGTAATCAGCTGTGGGGTTAAATGAGCTCAGTGTGATTGCTGTGGGAACACAAAATGTCCTGGATCCTGCTTGGTAATGATATTAAATTTTAATTCCAGATATAGGTGTCAGGTTCCGGTCAGGAAATTATCATGCATTTCTGGACTCACGCTACAAAGTCAGAAAAAGCAAACAATGAGCCAGCTCATTACTAGTGACCCCAAAACTGTTTATTTCATTAGTTTCCAGTCTCTGATTGAGAGAAACCCTGCAAATCACAGCGCTTATTGGATAATGATTCTTGGCGATTTCATGTATTCAGAAATTCTGGGTCCAGTTTCAAAAGACATATGAATGGATCTAGCAAGTCAGTGAGCAAATTCAGAAACACAGCTGTGTGATTGTTTACAGGAAATAACAGCTGAAACTGTTGCTCAAACATTCCCCTCTGTTTTCTTCTAGTCCATGACCTCATATGAACTTTGACCTCTGACCTTACACTCATTTCCACACGCTCACTGATCACATAATCTTAAAGGAATAGTGAATAGCTGATGACACGTTTTCAATTCTCCTCAATATATTGTTAACCATCAATGCAAGACCTCATTATCTTGTAAACTAAATATTGAAGAGAGGAATGACACCATGACATGTAAGATATGTGTGTATAGGTACTGGTCTGAACTCCATTTTGACAATGCCACGCTGTAATTACAATTTCATGGTGTGCAACCATAAACAACCATGAATGAATGTTTCCTTTAACCTATATACTTATGAGAAAATAAATTTTTGGATAAGAGATTTTTCTCTTTTTTATTCTCTAAAATGTTGCTGTTTTGTAAAAATGTGTGACTGTTTCAATCACAGTTTGTTATTGTACACACACAGTTATTATATATAATTTTACACTGATGTAAGTACTAGACCAACTTAATATGTGTTCTTGGTCCAAGGACTCAGGAGGGCCTTATCAAATATTATGAGAATTAAAGTCTCTATTCTCACACCAGCCAGTGGTCAGTACGGTCAATAAGCAGGAACATAATGCTGAGATACAAGCTTTTAACTTTTATTGGATAATGATAAGACCACAGTAGGTGAAAGAATAAAATTCATTTGAAGTTTTGGATTGGAATACGGTCCACATGGCAAAGTACTCGGGGGTTAAACAGGAGACAGACAAATGAAACAGGGCAGACTAATGCAAGAGGCCAAACAAAACAAGAGAAACAGAAAAAGATACAGCTCAGTAAATGTGATAAAAACCCTCTCATCACTGCCCGGGTAATATTGACATCATTAATAACTCTGCCATTATGGTCAGAATTATTCAATGACTGAATTAACATGCATATTTGGATATCCATCAATACAACTGCAGTGGTCCTCAAAGTGATTGAACATTGTATATTTCCTTATAATCAACATTTTAAATTGAATATTCTTTCATTTAATGTTGGGAATAACATTTATATAAAGGATTCCTATCATTGCAGCACATGTTGCAAAAAAGCAGATGCTTCCCAGATCTGAGCATAAATCAATTGTTGGGACAGTGCTGCAAAGCCAAGGCAATTCGGCTTTTGGCAAGATATCAGTCACTCAAAATCCTTGTGTCCTCCTTTGATTCGTCAGCAAAAGCTCCAGAAGAATACCTGCAAAGCTACTGTGGTCGATTCAGACCTGCATGCTGATGAATGTTCCCTTTCACCGTTCCATCATAGCTTATATGATCCCTTTTTATCTCCCTCTTTGCATGGACAAAAGCAGATTTGTGTGTGGTCTAAAATATCCTGCCCCGCAATGAATCCCTATCTAATACTGCAAGGACACGTTTGTCTCTTTTATCTTTGCCCAACAAATTGGAACCATTTGTTCCTTTTTAAAGGGAATTCAACACATTGGTCAGACAGATACAAAGGAATAGACGTGGGTGGACAGCGTCACACAGCAGTGGGAGCGTTTTTTATAAAAAAGTCTTCGCCTGAAAATCACTGGGGGCCAGCAGACTTTTTCCCTCCGAGATTCAGCATTCGTTTTAAGCACCCAGTGCATACTTGAAAACGCACTTGCAGTTAAATAAACGGAGCTTCGCTTTCCCCTCCAAAATAATCCAATGAGCACATCCTGGCACAATGAAAGGAACATAACAGTCTGTGTGACCTTGGTGCTGTGAGGGAAAGAGTCATTTTCTTTAATCTCCTCGATGCACGTTGTACCGTTCTCCCAGGAAGAGCAGAGCTGTGAAACCCATCCGCAGCAGTAAAAAAAAAAAAGAGCTGTCCGTGTTAACGTTGTCGGGTGAAACCGGGAGATTAGCAGAGCTTCTGCAAAGGTCATACTGTTTTAATGTTCCGCAGCTCTTCCAGACCCTCGTCTGTTTCTCCACTCCTCTTGCCTTCTCTCCTCTCCAACTGACACGGGCTGCCAGACCTCACGCACATGCTGGTGTTAAACACCCTGTGTTCAGAATTTTACATTCACACTGGACCTCTGATATGTGTGTGTGGGGGGGAGGGGATGAAGAGAAGGGCATTCATTCATATTAACTGCCGGATTTGTTAAAGGTTCTGCAGGAGATGTTGCTTGTTATGGCTGAGTATATGATTTTGGATTTTTTCGGTTGCTGTTGTTGGAAATTGAAGTTAATGACTGTGAGTGTAATCTCAAAGGAAGACTGAGCTGGATCTTAATAATCCAGGTTTCTTTTAAAAAATTCCTTCCCTTCAATTAGCAATAGGGATACTTTCGACTGCAATGAGCAGGTATTATTAGATGGACATTCTGTCCATCTTTTGCTAGGCACACCGATTGTCTCCCAGAGAAGAGGCCATTGTGCGATAACAAGAGCCAATCAGGTGAGGCTGGGGGTGGAGCTATGGGTCAGTTTCACAGAACAGAGCTTTTCAAATGGAATCAAACAGCCGCCGGAGCAGTTTTCGAGGGTTATGTTTCGCATAACGTCCACGGTCTGGAGCCGATGTGAGCTCCTGGTCTTTGTTGCACTATGGAGCCTAAGTTCCTGGGTTCGGATGTGACACAAGCCTGCGCGTGGCCGTCTTTGGTGACTTGATTCCCCTGGATCGTGAGTTACCCACAGACTTGTATCCAGACCCGGTTCAGAGCTCATGGAAGAGTAGCCTGAACTGACGCTCCCGAATACAGAACCTTTATGTGAGCATTCAGAACTCATCGACCCAGAAACGGAACTCTTGGTTGAGTGTCTCCGTGACCCAGATACAGGACCACTGCCAAAGTCCAATGCTGAATTCCAGGCATCACATCCATAGCTGCTCACAGCCTCAGACCCAGAGGTTCCTTGTGCACTCACTGTCAAAGAAGACAGCATGTTAGATGTTAGATATTGGGAAAATAACATACTGTACACTGTAGGAGAATTCGGTAGATAAACTTTTATCCCTGAATAAACAAACAAGACCATTCAGCACTGGAAATGTATTATTATTGTTTTGCAGAGCATAACTTTTTCATTTGTTATGGGTTTTGAATGATGTGTACTGTGTAGTGGTGTGTGCCTTTTTTTGCACTTATTCAGCATGAACTGATATGTTCAGTGTCAGTGAAATTTCTGTTTTGGGCAGTTTTGTTTCAAAGTAGATCTGACTGGAATTTTTTGAGGCAGTCCTCCTTTTTCAACAATGTGAGAATGCCAAGGTCCTTCTGTGTGTTCTGCTGAAATATAGCCCCAAAGAGCATGTCCTTTTTATTGGTAAAACACTGCATGGTAAAACAGTTAGAGAAAACTCACAGTTGGGAGGGTAGGACTTGCTGGTTTTCCTTCTGATTGTCTTTGTGTCTTCCTCTGTGTCCATCAGATAGCTCATCTTCTCTTCTGCAGTGTCCTGCACCTCAGAGTGAAACAAACCTCCACTGTTTCCTACCACTATCTCTTCTACCTTCTCCAGCAGCTCTGTGACCTGAGAGCCGTCACCCCAGTCCTTATTGTCGAAGACATGGTACCTGTTCCCACATTTCTCTGTGAGCCACTGGATGGCCTCTCCTTCACTCTCAATCCAGTGCTCTACGCTTGTGTCTCCCAGCCAGTCCCCATGGGTAAACAGAACTATAGCAAAGCTCCAGGCCTTCACGCCCAGAAGCTCCAGGTGTTCCTCCACCCTTCTCCTGTGTGTCTCTGTGAAAGAAGCACTGACATCCACCACCAGTAACACAGCGTGGGGCCCAGGGGGACACAGAAACATGCTGCGTGCAAGCTCCCATTTCCCCATACCTGGAGATGTCAGCGTGGAAGAATCAACCAGCCATCCTGGTGTGTCAACAACGGTCACCTGTCTCCCACCTACTTCACCCTCTCCCCTAACACACACTGTGGTCCTTCCCTCTGTAACAAACTCCTCTCGCCCCAGTATGGCGTTCCCTGCCGAACTCTTCCCTGTGTTTCTAGAACCCAGCAGTAAAATCCTCGCTTCAGAGAGATGTTGCAATTCCCCTGTCAAAGAGAGGACACACCTTGCTCATTTCTGGCGAGTCAGATTATCATTGGAGCACTGAATCATACATTAACACATTTGTTCAAATCTGTGTGACACTTTGTGGAACCATGCTGACATTCTTGTATCTATGATATATACTAATGTACATTTTGCTTTGGAAGCCCCTTTGGAATGAGAGTCTGCCAAATGGAGAGATGCCAAGTGGATAAATGGATACATGTAAACGCAAGTCAGTCAGAAGCTCTAAAGTTCAGATCTTGGCAGGGACACCATGGAGGTCAGAGTGCAAAATGCAGATGTTGAGTGCTGTAGGGAAGTAGGTTAGTGACACCTGTGCTGCTATCTGCTCGCCTGTTTTTACAGCTAAGCCTCAGGGCGTACATTTACTGTGTGTGAGGCGTAGGTTAACATGGCCACAGTGCGCTGGCTCAGCTGTGCTGCATATCGTATCCTCACGGCCTCACTGTAGCCCAACCTTTCAAAATTCCTGTTTGCATTTTAGTTTCTCCACATTTATCTGAACTCGTATCCCAGCAGTGTCATCCACCCTTCACTTCCTTCCTGTTTACATTTGTACATTTGTGGGAGCAAGCTTGAGGACCACAGAAACCTTAAGCTGGCATGGTAAGGATCCGGTGTACATGAACACAGCAAAGGGAAACATACTACATGTCAGAGTGAGTGGATGAGCTATCCAGCAGTCTGTGTCACATGGTGTACAAAAAGCAATGACACATTTTCAGCTGTTGTGATCATAGTGTTTTGTGACTGCACTGAGACTTGAGACTGCACTTGTTTTAAACAGCTGCCAGTCAGAGCACCCTGAGATGTGGTTTTAGTCAGTCTGAGATGCACTCACCCATGTGCAGTGACCGGAGGCTCTCCCTCTGTTCTTGTGCCTGGATCCGTCTCTTTTGTGCTCTCTCTTCCACCCCCTTCCTTTTCTTCTCCATATCTAAGAGTGATTTCTCCACCTTGTAATGACTGCCAGTGTTTCCTGCCACCATCCCCTCTATCTTCTCCAGCAGCTCTGTGACCTGAGTGCTGTCAGCCCAGTCCTTATTGTTGAGGACATGGTATCTGTTCCCACACTTCTCAATGAGCCACTGGATGGCTTCCCCTTCACTCTACATCCAGTGCTCTATGCTTGTGTCTCCCAGCCAGTCTCCCCAGGTGAACAGCACCATAGTGTGTCTCCACACTCTCTCACTGAGAAGCTCCAGGTGCTCCTCCACTGATCTCCTGTGTTCCTCTGTGAAAGAAGTGCTGACATCAATGCCCAAAAGGAAAGCATGGGGTCCTGGGGGGCAGAGGGACACAATGTGCATAATCTCCCGTTTTTCCAGCTCTGGGGTTTGGTTTACAGATGAATCGCCCAACCATCCCGGAGTGTCGACCACAGTGACCCGCCTCCCGCCTGCTTCACCCTCTCCCCTAACACCCTGCGCAGTCCTTCTCTCTGTAGCAAACTCCTCTCGGCCCAGTATGGTGTTCCCTGCTGAGCTCTTCCCCATGTTTCTGGAGCCCAGCAGTGCAATCCTCACCTCCATGAGCTGGTGCGACACCCCTGTCAAGGAGAGAACACACCTCGCTCATTTCCAGCAACTCGGGCGGAAACTCGACAAACAGAAGCCGCTTTTAGAAATGTGTGATAGCGGAGCTCAGGTGAGAGAGAAAGGTTCCTTCTTCACCTGTCAGGTTAGACACCTCAGCAGAGCTGTTATCTACACTACAGAGGGTGTGGGCTGTCACTCTGCATATACACATACTGCATATAAGAAGGATAAAGCTGTGTTCATTTTTAAATGGATTATAGTTTGGTTTCAAATGACACTATATTTTATTAAAAGTAATGTTTTACTGCTTTATGATGGGAGTCTGGTAGTTTACTTAACAGTGTCTGGATTTATAAAGTGAACTGATGGGTATTATTATTTACAAGCCTTCATTATTAGTCTCTCTCTTAGTCTTTCTATTTTTCCAGAAGTGTCTTGTGACCTCCTGTTCCAGGGATTTCTCTTAAACTGGCTCTGACTGTTTTTTTATTTCCCTGTGGAAAATGTCTTCTGTTCAGCAGTTTATTGCAACATGCCTGTGAAAACATTCTAGGGCAAATCAGTTTTGACTGATTTATTAATTATTTGTACTGTCGGTAGACTTTGACCTTTGACCTATATGACGTCAGTCGGGGTCAGAGACAAACTCACCAATTAGAAGTGAGCTGAGGTTCTCCCTCTGTTGCTGCGCCTTCTTCAGTCTCTGTTGTGCTCTCTCTTCCACTTCCTTGTTCCTCTCTTCCATCTTCAGCAAAAGCATGCTGTTGACTGCAAGAGGACAGTCATTGTTTCCAGCCACCATCTGCTCTATCTTCTCTAACAGCTCTTGGACCTGAGTGGCATTGTTCCTGTTCTTATTGTTGAGAACATGGTACCTGTTCCCACACTTCTCAATGAGCCACCGGAGGGCTTCCCCTTTATTTTCAATGTGCTGCTCAATGCTTGTGTCTCCCAGCCAGTCTCCCCAGGTGAACAGCACCATAGTGTGCCTCCATACACTCTCACTGAGAAGCTCCAGATGTTCCGCCACTGATCTCCTTTCTGCCTCTGTAAATGACTCATCTACGTCAATGACCAGGAGGAAAGCGTGGGGACACAGAGACGCACTGTGCACAATCTCCTGTTTGACAGATTCTGGGGTGTTGCACGCGTGAACGTCACACCACCAGCCCGGTGTGTCGACCACAGTGACCTGCCACGGGCCCACTTCCCCCTGCCTCTCCGCACACGCTGCCGTTCTGCACTCAGTCAGAAACGCCTCTCTGCCCAGGATGCTGTTTCCCGTAGAGCTCTTCCCAGTCTCTCTCCCCCCGAGCAACACAGTCCTCAGCTCTGAGAGATGGTGTGCTCTGCCTGTCAGAGAGGACACAGTTAATGTCTGCTTTCCTCAGACACTATTTAAAGGTTTTAGTGCTAAAGCACTGTTCATGAAAGATGTGATGAGCGCTGGAGTTTCACTTTGCATCAGGATATCTGGTAGGTGAGGCCAAAACCAATAGAAGGGTTAAATAATACAGCATTTGTTGTGTAAAAATGAGAATAATGTATTATGTTCATAATGATGTTTCAACTTTTTATTTGGATGTTCCTGAATTCATGTTTAATTTAATAACATTCAGCAATACTGTCAAACATTGTAAAATTATGTATTTGCATATAGGATTACATAGCAAATATCTCACCTTGACAGGAGTTGTCCATTACTCCCTGTCTTTAAAGATTCTCTTGTTTCCTGTCAATCCATAACCTGTGGTATCTAAAACTATAATTTAAGCTTCATTTCCAGATTCAGACACTGTATTCTGAAACAATGTAAATGATTTTTCTCCTCCCCCTCTGGCTCCTCTGAAAGGGCTAATCACTAATCTGCTATAAGATTCACTGTTATGAGCATAAGAACACAGTATAACATCTAAAACCTAATTTATATATACATTTTTAATCTATCTATCACCTGACTAACTAATGAATTACACTGCAAAGTAAAACGTTCAAGGACCCTATCTATGAATGACTGTTACCATACAGAATACAATACTTTGAATCCAACAATGGACAACAGATGGCACTTACACATTTTTATAATGGGTAGTTGGAACACAGTGAACCATATGCTGTGTATACACAAACAATAATCATACACTGTATATGAACAAATAGCAATAGTTCTGAAATATTGAGACCCAATGAAAATGGTGTCTATAATACCACTTCCAACTGCACAAAAATAAAACAAAAATAAAAATATTTAAATACTAGTCCAAGCATCCGAACCTCCAGGAAAAAGATACATAGAATGATAGTTCAATAGGAATTCTCCCTGAAACCCCAAAAATACTCAGCCAAAATTACTGTACACAAAATTCCTACACTCCTGTGTCAAAATGCAAATTAATCCACAGGACGGAGTCAGGCAAAATGAAATGTAATCCAGCATGATAAATGAGGTAGCACCCAGCCTCTGTGTACCCAGGCCTGCTGTGACCTGCACCAGACTCTGCTTACTCCTACTTGGTCTGCCTGTGTCTCAGACATCCAAGCTCCAAAATACCCAAACACAAGGGAAAAAAGAAAAGATAATATCAGTATAACTCATCCTAAAGGTATAATATTTGGCCGTTTTAAGCAATCCTTTTGACTCTAACTGGTGTCTGTAATATCATACGCACATTCTGATTTATATCTTTTACTCGTACCTCACAAATCCTTCCACTGCCAGTCACTTAGCAGGTAAACTTCTTCCTGCTTCCTTCATTTACAACCCTGTTTACCTCCTTAAAGGAGCAGTACACATTGATTCTTCAGACAACATTCTTGTTCCAGGTATGCATACACAGTGTTCATGTTTATTCATGCCCCTGACTAATTAAGTGGAAAAATATTTAACAAAACAGAATATCAATGTACCAATGTTGTATTTGTCATAAATTAGAAACTGTGAACTTCAGTGGAAAAGAAATATTTATTTATTGCATGCTGAACAATCCCAGTGTTGATATACTGTGGACAATTATAAGAAAAAAAATGTTGAAGACAGGAAGACTCAATAAATAACCCATCTGATTCCCTCAACGACTCATATCAGGTCAAGGGTTGGAAAAAACAGCAAAAGTGTTATAGCATCTTGTTCTTGCTCACGGTTATTGTATTGCAGGTATATGCGTCAGCATTCAGGCAAGTCACCCTGCCCCTGCCTCACACACAACTCATTCAACTCTGTGTAACCTCCTGGAGAAGACAAAATGGCCACCACTCTGTATCACAATGAACCATTTACAGGTCTGGACAACACATCCGAGGCTCGTGGCTCTTGCCCAATCAGGTTTCAGGTTGCAACTTGGCTTATGTGAACAATGTCAGTTTATTAATCCAAATTCTTGTGATGAATTATATAGCAAAATTACACATTAGAGAGAGTTGAGTTTTAAGAAGTGGTGACATCTGAATGGTTTTAATGGAATTCAAAATGGCAACCAAAGCATGTGCCCCAGGCACACCAGACCTGCCATTGACATCCATAATCACAAGAAGTGCACATTAAACTTATAAAATGGGTAGATCCTGTCTTTCTCATCAGACATACAGAAAATGATAAAATCTGAAACTTGCTTGGTTCATAGTGGTCATTCTGTTCAATATCCAGGCAGCCCCCCCTAACACATACTTGATGTGGAGAATCCAGAGAGGTTCAGTGAAAGTTCCATGTCAAAAATGAGGGGAGGGAGGGGCCCTCCACCCCCTCAATCAGAGAGCGATGACAGCTGGCGTGAATGAAAGACGAAAGGTTTCCATCTGGAATACAACTTCTGGGTCAATCCACTGAGGGTACATTTCAGTTTCTTGAATTTTGAAGTCACAAATCTCTAACCCAGGAGGTATCCATGCAAATTCAATGACATATAATGTAATGTTATATAGTATAATGTAATGCAGTACATCTGTCGACCATATATTTATCCTACAATTTTTCAGCACTGTATTACAATTGGAAAAAAAAACTGCTGATGTCCTGCAGATGGCGCTGTATCAGCCAACAACACCTGTCTACTGGTGGCTGACATCCTCTGTTTTATTAAACGCAACACAAACCCTCAGAAGCCAAATATCAAACACTGATCTACACACAGAAAAGTCACTGAAAGCATACTGATGTTGGCTTTTTATTATCCATATGCTTTGTAGATCTAAAAAATGTTAAAAAATGTTAACGTAGCTGTACTTCCCACTCAGGTTGCTACAGCTGTTGGTCTGAGAAAGCAGTGTGTAAGAACAGAGCTAAAGCACAACCTCAAACACATCGTCCATCCCAGATTCACCCTCCACATCAAATGGTCCAGGAACAGTACAAACACAGCAGAGCTTCTGCATTCCTGGCAGGGATTGAATCCAGATATCTCCACTCAGGGACCTGCACCCTATTCCTGCTCCACCACATGACTGCTGCTTCACCTGCTCGTCCATCACAGATAAATGCCAACAGAAACTAAAGCTGCTTTACTGCAGGACTGGGGAGCTGGGTTTGACACAGGAAGTTAAAGTGTGCAAGTTAATGGTGGCCTTTTCTATATGAAGCCTATGGAAGGGTGCTTAATAATACAAACATTCTGAATACAGACAATACCACATAATCTTAAAGGAAGCATACAAATTTTCCCTGAGCAGGGTTTTAACTGTAAGCAATGGAGCCAGTAAGAACCCCTACAGTATCCAATGTTTCCCCTGTTCTGGTTGGAAAACCTCAGCTCTCCCACATTGCTCTTATAGTCCACCTGAGATTTTTAGTTTAATGACCTTGGGACCAAAGTGTATCTATAAGGAACTATTGCAGACACAGTCACACAATACTGGATCAAATGAAGCTCAGGATATATCAAGTCATTTTAAGCTTGGTATTGTTGTGTCTTTGAGAACTTGTCCATCTTGGAAAAATTTGTCCATCTTTACTTTGCTGCTTTTGACCTCATGTACTTCCTCTCTCACCTGTATTTCTTCCTTTATTTCTACTCATCTGACTGTGCCCTGCCTCATCTAACCACCCAAAAAACACACACTCGCACACCTTCTCCCTGTCATACCATTATCAGTCCTGAAAGCTGAGAAACTGGCTGCCACTTGTGGTAAAATATGAAACAAAGAAAATATATGAATTTTTTGACTAGTCGTAGTTCCTAGGAAGTGTTTTCACTGATGTCTGAGCTGAACTCCTGAGACCCTAGTACTTCTGCAGAATTTCTACAGGAAATCTCCCTCTTACTCAATACCCAGTTGTGAAAATATGTCTACAGCCAGTTCAAGATATAATAGCAAAGAGAAGCCTGAGAGTCTATGGCCATTAAGTTAATGAAGAGTAGAAAAAAGGTAATTCTAAGAAAAAATCAGAATAACAAGATTGCCTTGCATAGAAGGCACATTAAAATCTGGCGAAAATGATGTGGAAGAGGTGTATACACATAATGTGGACATAGCTTATATGCACAAAACTCTGTGTATGATACAGCAGGAATATCTGTCCGTCTTTATCTCTGTGACTCAGTACAGTTTGTCTGGGGCATTTCTGCTATGTGTGCAGGAGTTCCAGTCAACCTTGTTCAAGGTGTCCACCTAAGACACAATGCACACAGATGAGAGGAAGATAAATCAAACCGTATGCTCATATTTCCAGTTTTCTTAGCTACATTACTGAAGGTTTATAATGCCTGTGAAGAATTTGGTCACCATAATGTTGAAGGTATACCTTGTCCTCGAAGCAACTGAAGAGAATTGCAAGGAAGCTAAAACCTTTTTGGCTTTTATGCAGCTCAAATGTGATAACACTTGCCAAACAATCATTAAATTGACCCACATTCACTCAGTTTTTCTTTATCTCCCTCAAAACCTGCATGCCAGCAAGTTGTGTCAATTGCGAGTGTGTAAAATAAGAGATCTGTTTACAGACGCAGCTGTGAAGTGATATTGCAGATCTCAGCGCCAATAGAGAGGGGTTTGACTGCCAAGGCAAACAGGAGAGGGATGGCAAATGCCTCTGCAACATGACGCACACGCAAGCCTGTGGGAGGCGAAAAGGAGTGAAACCCACAAAAAAAAGCAATTTGTGCCAAAGCTGAACTTCCTCAGCATAGCAAACAAATAATCCAGCAAAAAGCTTCATTCTCATCTGAAAAGCCACAACCTCTGAGCTGCCTGAATATTATGAACACAGCCGATGCTGGAAAGAGAGTGACATCCCCACATGAATCCTGTCCATTAGACTGCATTAGACAGAGAGGATTCCTGTGATATTAGGACTGGCAGATTCCAATCTGCACTCCGGCACTTTTGCCAATAACTTCACGTCAGTGTTCAGGAGTGGCATTTGGCTGTAGCCTCCACAATCTGTGGGATCTCATTAAAAGAATCAGAGCCCATGTTTGGGTTAGAGTGGGTGTTTTAGTAATTCCTCCAGTCTCAAGGAGAGCAACTTATTACCAGTGTCCATCCAGGGAGAAGATTTCCTCTTTTCCCCTTTAAGAAAGCTGCTGAAAGCTTAGCCCATAGTCCCCAGATGTTTGCTGTTTCTTTCTCATTTCACACAGTGGTTTACTCTTGTGGGAGCTCCATTATTGCTTTGCTTTCAGATAATTCCCTCCACAATAACAAATCCATATCCAAAGTCCATATCAAAAATCCATATATATATGAGGTCTTATGATCTCACATACAGCACAATCAAGGTAATTATCAGCTATGAGAACTGATTTTAGAGGTGGATCACCAGTATTCAGTTACTCCCAGGTTGGTGTTCAGGTGTAGTATAATCTGGTTTCTTCACACAAAGCCAAACAGCTATTGCTGCAATCACTGGCATAGGTTAACGGCATATAAAACACTCCTGCAGGGCAGACACCTGCCGTCTGTTATTATTCATTAATAAATAAGTAGTAGATTATAACCTTATTAGTCTTATTGCTGTCATTGCACCCTCATCTTTTCCAATAATCCAAAGGAAACAATAGAACTATGAGCTAAAGTGTAGTTTTGGCAACAGTATTTGAACAAAGTAATTTTTCTGTGTTGCAAAACCGATACAAGATAGAAATTGCAAACTCTTGGCGCTTATTTTAAAAACAGGTGACTGCTGCACAAGGAGTCGGTGGGTTCTGGCAGTGTTCTGTGTTCTGTTTTGAATTTGATTTTTAAAGTTATTAGTTTCTCTGGCATGTTTCTCCTTCTGCTGTTTTAATGGCTGGTGCATCATTATACCCTGTGATAGAGGAATTTTCAAAGGTTAAATTCAGAGATTTAATGAGGAGTTGGATGAGCCGTTGCTGCTTATTGGAGTCATAAGCCCCATTAGCTCTGTGCAAAGCTGGAGGACCCCAGGTTAAAATGATTACCATATTCAGTCTTCTATTATGCTAACACAAGACCATATCACTACAGCTGGTAGTTCTATATAAAAAATCAGTCTGTCTAATAAAGAGATATATTACAAACAAATATTATTTAAACAGAAGAATTACAGAAGTGAACGAGCAATATTAAAAATATTAAAAATGTTATAATGCTGCAGAATTATGTAAACACAATTAAATAGAAAGTACAGTTCTGCAAATAGAAACTTGATATTGGATTCCATTATCTGCAAGTTAACTTATGGGTTTTTTTAAGTTTGCAAAGCCTGTGTAACTATTCATTATAAAAGCAATTATGGACAAAAGTAATCCATTACTACATAGCATTGTC
Organism: Megalops atlanticus; assembly: GCA_019176425.1. Taxonomy (NCBI): domain Eukaryota; kingdom Metazoa; phylum Chordata; class Actinopteri; order Elopiformes; family Megalopidae; genus Megalops; species Megalops atlanticus. Next base: position 11,618,341 of record CM032899.1, read on the forward strand.
TGAAATGTTAAAGCTGCCTGAAAAATGTCAGGGTCTTTGACTGTCACGGGCCAGTTGACAGCTATTAAGAATTTATGCAGTCTGATCACTTTGTCCGTTGTCTAGGAGTTCAAAACTAGTGGAATTTTCACTATCCTGCCAGGAAAATCTCAGAAAATTTTGACACATCATGCTGTCTGAACCATAACTCAGCAGTCAAAGTTAAACCCAGTTATGATAATTGGAGATCACCTCTTCTTTTTGTCTGGCATTATCAGCTTTCGATGCCTCTACCATTTGACAGTGAATCTAGAGCTCATGGCAGACTTGAAAGGAAGAAGCCTCTTCTGAGTCTACAACACAGGAAGAAGCTGTAGGAATCTGTGACACTTGAGACTGTGTTTGTTCATCAGATGAAATACATACATTATAACACATGTATAAATAAATACCTTTTATAGACAGGCTCCTCAGTGGTAGTTCTGGCTCTAAAAACAGGGAAGTTCATGCTGAGAATCTCTCTTTCTCTGTGAAACATGGAGGCAGATCTCTTTTGGTTTGGGATTGATTTTTACATCTTCTGGTCCGGGCACCTTTGCTAGAATTGAAGGCAGGATAATGACATGCAGTAATGGCATTTCTCATTTCCCTTAGTTTAAATGTCCCACTATAATGTTAATTTTAACATTTATTAAATTCTTTAAAATATTGCATTGTGGTGTAGTGGTGAGGAGCAGTCCTTGTCACTCAGAGGCTAACTTGGTTCATTTCAAAGGCAGAGCTTTGCTGTTGTATCCTCGAGCAAAGTGATTAACCTGAACAGCCTCAGTAAATATTCTGTAGTATGAACTGGATGAAATGTGCGCTATGTGAAACAGGACATCTGCTAAGCAAGTAAATAATATTACCTTATTGTTCTTTTAGCACTACAACATTGGCATTATTCATGTGGCCTTATTCACATGGAATAGCCCCATACTGTGCATTCAGTTTTTACCCTACTTTGACCTTATCCGCTTTGGTCCAGTTTTAGTTGCAAAGCTTATATTTTATATAATTTTCCTTTTACACAGCTGTATTTTTGCATAAAAAGTTCAAGTCAAACACACTGCTTGCGTGTACAAGTGTCGCTTGCACAGTGACACTCTGGAATGAAGCCTACAAGCTACTTGTCATAAATTCCGCCCCCTAATATTCTCTGCTCTCTCCCACTCCTGCACAGTGCTCAGAGGTGGATGTCTGGAGAGCCACCTCTGTCATTCTGATGGATAAATATCTGCCCTCCTTGGGGGTGTGAGTCGCAGGGAGCTGGCTCTCCGACCGCTCTCCGAGCAAGAGGCGAATACTGAGCGGCTGTTTTGGCGTTCCCCTCAGGGGCTCCACGCACCCTTTGCTGAAGAGTCCAGGACAGGTCTAAATGACCCGTGCATGTGGAGGAGGTGCAGTACTGCTTCAGTGCACCCCACCTGTACCCTCTAGCAGACAGATGGGGAGCTATTTATAGAGATTGAAACTGGATATGAGATCCACATGTGTAATATTCTTCTCAAAATACATTTCAGTGTTGCCCATGGCTTTAAAATATATTATCAAAATAAACCCCATGCATCAGATGGCCTTTTTATCATTTTCTTTATCACGACTGTCTGTGACCTCTGGCGCATTTTACAGTCTCTTTTTAAAGGTGTTATTTTTACTCTGTCTTTTGATTTTTCTCCCTCAACATCACAATCGAGACAAATGAGATTTTACACATATTGATTTGCGCTTAGAGAGACACGGTCGTACATTTCTGTTGTGTTTCGTAGCTTAATCGGCTTAACCATCATCCATTATTTTACTTGGTTTCACTGAGCCAAGGAAGAACGTTAGCAATTTTCGATTAATCTTTTCTATTTAAGGTTCCAGTGAGTGAGTTAGAGGGTTATTGATTCATTTTTTCATAACAGTGCTATTTCATCACCGACAAGTTGGAACTTGGATTCTTTAAAATGGCTTCTCTCAGAATAATGGGATAGACTTGGACTTTTTGCGCCCTGCTGATGTCGCTGATGAACACTCAGGCATGAAGTGCAGACACCTCTCAGAAGTTGCGTGCATTCAGGTAAACAGCTATGATTCATTTCATTCATCAAAATGCCAATTAGTGGGTTGAGGCAGCTTCACAGTAATCCAGAGTAGTACCTAAATTTCAGTTCTGAATCTCAGGCTTGATTGCTTTTACAGACCAAGGTGATATCCTGGGATTAAGGCTTTGTGTATACTGGCAGATGTCAGAAAGTGGTAAAGCTATCAAAATATTTGTCCCCACTAAGGGAGTCTGAAATGTATTGCAACAACACGGCACAGAGTTACATTGAGCAGGTGATGTCACCACCCTGGTCACGCAGCAAGACGATTGGTCTAAGAGAGCTGTCACGCAATGTTCTGAGGAAACCGCTCTGGCAGTCACACATGCGCCACTGTTTTCCCCTGAGTCTAGTTCCATTCCTCTCTGAATGTAGCGTATCCAGTCATCCAGCAATATGTTTTTACTGCCATTTATTCCCTCCTCTTGTTTAAATCTTGCCTTAGTTCTGTGTTAGTAATAAACATCCCAATTTGTGAAGCAATTTTATTTTGAAAGGTAAACGTTTTTTGCCTTGTTTTGGTTCATTGGCTGTTGCGAGAACCCACTTGAGTGCAGGTGGCTAATTAGCCAATTAGTTAAGCAAAGGAGTCATTTCTACATATGACTAAACAATAGCTGAATAAGACAGTAAAATTGGTAGACTTTTCTGTTTGGTGGTTTAGACTCTTTTGGTCAATGTCTGACTCTGATTACTAACCAAATCATTCTCTAAAAAAACTTTTACAATCATATAAAATCTTTCCTTTCTTCTCTTTAACAATAACCTTGGACCTCAATATAAGTGTCTGCCGCAATATCCAGTTCCTTTGATCAGTCTCTTGACTTCTGTATGATTGTGTTTTATAGACAATTTTGGAAGGGTGGTTCACAAAGATAAAAGAAAGTAATGCCCACGTAATAGTTATGTGCAGGTCACGTCCCCAGTATTTTCTATGTGTGGCTTTAAGTTGCCTTTGAAACTTGAGTAAACCTTTTTCCTTTTGCTTTTAACAGGCTTCTTTCACCACATCTGCCATGTCGTTGTCTATTTTACACTGAAAATAGGAAAAATAAATATGGCCCTGTAGGCCCTACACAATTACTACCTTAAATAGAACATGAGAAATATCTCCTTTTAGGCCTCTCCTAGGTTCTTCATTGTCATAAAGGAAACTGTTAGTTTCTGAGATTTCTTGCCACCACACTCTCCTCTGTTGCATCTTTATATTTGAAATACTATGCCTAGTGAAAGAAGGCCTGTGGGGAAAAATGAGATGCTTTTTAAATGTATACACTCTCAGGGAGTGATTACTGTAATTCCTGTAAAAAGCATAGGTTACGATAATGGATCTGAAATGCCTTCATAAGCTCTTACTCACGTAACTAGCGATCTGCAACGTGCGCTTTCACAAGATGAAACACTGCAGCTGGCTGCATCAGGCCTGTGTATGCAAGGCAAGACACCCATGCCTTCAAAGAGAGAGACTGAGAGAGAGAGAGAGAGGGGTGTTGTACATTCCTGGCTTTGCGCGCTCAATCTGCGATAATTATCACCTCCACGGCCAGTGTGGTCTTGCCCTCGCATTCTTGTTGGAGTATCTCGATTTACATCTGCTGTTGTGATGGCGAAGTCGTGGTTCGAGCCCTCATGGCCTTTGCTGAAGCCCGTGCTGTTGAATTCTTCCATCTGCTGATTAAGGTGATTACTCATGGCTTTGGGTTGCCTGGCTTCTAAATGTAGCACACCCAAGGAGTCACGCTCACGGTCGAGAGACAGACGATTTTTAGATTAAGGTTTCTAAAAAAACAAGCGAATGGCCAATAAAATGCCTCTTTGAGCTGTAGGAAACAGTAGTTATTTCTGAGATAGAGGAGAAGTGTGTTCTCCGGTCTATTACTGCATTGTACTTGCTTGTCAGTATAAAGCAGGACTGTAGACTGTGGTAACTCAGGTCTGGATCTGGCAGCAAAATGATGGTGATATGGTAGTTTTCTCCTGTAACTTATTGTTTATTTTCACCTTTCACCTTGTTTACCTTTGTTTTCTACTTTCCTTGACTTACTTAGTTGAGTTTAGTTGTTTTAGGTTGCACTTAAAGCTTTACGCTAAGGTCTTCTACATTACTGTAGCTTGCTTGCTGTTCCTCACTTGTAAGTCGCTCCGGATAAAAGCGTCTGCCAAATGACCTAAATGTAAATGTAAAATGAGATGGGAGGCTACACTTATGAATGATATTCTGATGCTCATGGAATTCAGATTCCATGGGCATCAGAACTCAGATCAGCAATTATTCTGTAGAACTTCAGTGTTTATCTCAAAGACTGGCGCTGAAGCTACAAACACTTTAACCCCTCCGTTATTTCCTCCTCTAGCAAACACTTTTTCATTCAGCATCCGATAGACCAGTGTAGGCTGGTTTAACTGACCGTTACAAACGTGCAGGGGAAATTGACACCAATGTCATCACGTGTCAATGTTGTGACAACATCATTTCATGACATAATCCTGGTGTACAGTAACCACATCAATGTCTCAAGGCACACCATCCCACTTTTCAATCCCAGAATATTTGGTAGTGTTCTTTAAAGTTGGACTCCAGAAATCATACATTTTATTCTGATATGCTACTTGGGTATCTTGGGTTTTTCCAGGTAAATACAACTGCTGGCTTGCCAAGTATGGCTTTATTTTAGGAAAACGTATAAAAGCGGCATTGAAGAATGAAATAGTCTGTTTGGATTCTAGATAGCTATCTAGGTATTTTATACTGTGTAAAGCATGCCAGTTTTCAGTGCCAGATCATTTTAGTGTAGCCAAACTAGCATTACAACACAGATTACAGCACACTGTTTCTGGTTAGTTAACAATGCGTTCGGAATGCAAAACTGTCTGGTAGGACTGCTTCTGCTCTCTTCATCTAAATCATGAGGATTATGAGGGCCACATTGTAATCCTGCAAACTGCCCGCAGTGAACATACCAGTGAAATTGAAAATTATATAAAATGTATATCAGATATGAATTTTTGCAGGCTGTTGAGATTATGTTGCTGTTTTTGTAATACTTCTGTTTTGGGGTAAGATGGAGAGCAAACGGTCTCATTTTAGACCCGCTGTCAAGGGCAGAAAGTAACCAGAGCAAGTCCAAGTGTTAATATTATCTTTATCTGGATAAGAGCTCCTGCAGGATGTAAATGGAACATTAAATGTCCACACATTTTGTTTGTTGCTCTTGATAAGGGCGTCTGTTGAATGTGAGTGCGGCATTAAATGTACTCCCATGTTGTGCCTCGCTCTAGATAAAAGTGTCAGCTGAGTGACAAAATTTAAATGTTAATGTAACTTGTAACCGCCTACAGTAAACAGATGTGGTTGTTGGTTGAAACTGAGGATAGACTAATATTGAGAATGTCATCAGGGCAGCTAGAGGGATTTGCAATAAGGTAATGCAGCGTAAAAGTTTAAACAGGGATGACGCAGGAGAAAAATATGATAAGGAAGAGAGTGCAAATGTTCCAAGTTTGGCCAGTATGTATGAGGTTTTATTCTGTTTGTTAAATGAGGTTGGATGGTACAGAAGTAAATGTCTTTGAGTCAGACCTTACACTCAGTGCTGTACAAGCATGGAGTATGCCCCTCAGTACATAACTTGGCATGCCTTCAATCCCAATGTCTGACAGACATTTTTAGGCTTGGGGCAATTATAAAAGCTTCTTTGATGTTACAATATACTGGTAAGAACCAGTATATGGCAATGACATAAGTGGTATAAAATTCACTGGAGTCCATCAGTAGTATGTGTCTGAACAGGGGTGGTATGGAATAACACGGTCATGGCCAAATATGGTCATTGATGTGTCATTCAGGAACTGAGAGGGCACATTTTTAAGGGTAAACGGGGTAAGAAATCATTATCAGGCATGTAAGCATATGTCAGCTCTCAAAGTTATTTCTGCTCTCTCACAAGCATGGACTTCTCCTACCAAGGGTAAAAGACTAGATGAGGTGCACAGCCTAATTCTCATGCCATGTGTCGCCATGATGGCTTTGCAAGCAATACAGCAAGGTGGCCAAGTAACGGGACCCATTTATGTGGTAGTTGATTCCCCACTGCTACTGCTTAAATGTTTATATTGCTGGATTCTCAGGGTCTGGAAACTGTATGCTGAATACTTTATATGGCATTTTACCTCCTAACAATCCTTGCGCGTTTTTTTTTCCTTCCTTTTCTTTCATGACATCTGCGCCTCTGACGTGCGTGAGACGTGGAGGGTTTTTTTTTTTTTGACATCCTCCCACTCTCGGAGGCATTGGCCGACCGTTACAGCGCACAAACCCGTGCATTGTTTTGGTCACCGAGAAGAAGGAAAAAAAAAAAAAACAGTCACCTCGGGTTGAAACCACGAAGAAGGCCTTGGTCACCATGGTAACTGCTATGCTTCACGGAACACAGGATAAGGCAAATAGGAGGACTGGCAAATGTGATGCCACAGCTTGCTACCAACCAGGTTATCACTGTATTTGACAAATAAATACCATTTTACATGTGTCTGTGTGTGAGGTAGTGCTGTATATTGATTTATACTCTTTGTTTCAGAGTTTCCTTAAACAGGAAGATGTTTTCCTCCATTGCTTGTCCGTGTTAACAAATACTGAGAGTATAAATATGTTGATTATCCTAACTCATCTGTAGTCTTCATTCTGTCTTTATAATCAGCGTGAGTGGCATTCAAGCGCTCCCTGGCACCAGTCAAACGGATCATTTCATTCAGATTGAATTTCTTCGGCGTGAACATGAGCCCGTTTCATGCTGTCTTGTTTGAGATGAAACAAGATGGGAAAATTGAGATAGCCTTTCATACAAGAGAAGGGAAAGTGGTTCCAGGGCTCAACATAGCCACTCCTATTCCTGTTGTGTCTTTTTCCAGGAACATTATCCGACTGGATAGTACTTTCATTTCCTCTGCTATGTGTTATTGCTATTACTAGCTTTTTTACCAAATTTGTAATGGAAAGTTATATTGTCAGGGACCCAAGAATGCTGCCACTGTCGTCCAAGGCTAGTGGAAGAGAAAAAGGTGTATGTGTGTGTATTTCTGTGTGTGTGTGTGTGTGTGTGTGTGTGTAGTATTTGTGCATTTGTTCATGTCGCACTCAAAGCAATAAGGTTTAAAACCAAATATTGGCTGTGCTGTGCGAGTTGGTGCAGGTGCTACAGTGGGAGAAGAAAATTGCTGCATTATATGCAAACACATACCCTTTTCTTTGTGAATTTGTTTCATGCGGCAATACACAATTTCCAAAATTATGATTCATAGCACATACTGATGGTCAAAGAGCATAAAAATGCATGTAGACCCATTATTCAAATCAACACTTTGTTAAATGAATTCCATGTAAATCCTAACAGTGTCTAATGTAATTATAAATGCAAATTATTAATAATAAATTGCAGCAAGTATTAGAGGGTGACAGCCATGCTGTATGTAAATCGTCCTTCCATCTGACTCAAAGTGTTCTTTATTTAATATGATGAGACACCCAAGAAATAAACCAGATCCATTTAGAAAGGGTTTCCTTCACAAATGCAGAGCTGAACAGGAAGTGTGGAGCCTACATCCACCCTGATGAGATACGCTCCAACTTGTGCTGTCCTTTCCAGAGTGACTCCATTGGTGTAATTTGGCGTTTAATATCCTCTCTTTGTTCTGGTGTCAGGACTGACTGTTAGGTCTGTGCACTAGCCAAAAGGTCTGGTATCTGGGGATGGATTTATTGTCGTTATGCATTATGATGTACACGGCTGAAACTGTTGGATTTGGAACCGTGAGGCAAGCGCTGTTTTTTCCGCAAGCCGCCGCGCTGTGTTTTATGTCTAACCACACGGGACAGCTCCATCAGGCTGCTTTAGGAAGGAGACTGGCTCCCAGGGAGGGAGGGGGCCATGGAGAGTTTGCCTTGGAAATGCTACGCTCCGCTCTCGGCGGAATATCAGCACGCAGAGGCAGGACGGACACGGTGGGAGACTAAAAAATATGTTATTTCAGCGTAAAAAAATAATGTTTTCCAGGCTGTGTTTTTTCCCGGTTACAGCAGGAGGCCTACCTAAAAAAGAAAATGGAACAAGGGCATGAATGCAAATGAGATTCAATCTGCTCTGGTTTTTCCAATGCTCTTCTGATTGCCATCAGTGGCCTTTCCTGTGTCACTGTGGCACTGTGGGCAATTTCGGAGACTATCAGACATCCAGCGACTGAGAATTAAAAAGCCAGCCCATTCTGAAAAAAGACAGCGAAGCTGAGAACACCTTAAGCCATTTGATTCATTCCACATCATGAAGGTAGCTGCCCTGCGGACACTTTTAAGTGTCTTTAAAGGAAGCAGTTCCAGCATTTAATAGTCACACCAAAAATGATCATACACGATAGGATATTTACTCTAGGATGCTGATTTATGTGAACTAGGCCTAAAAGACATTTTTGTGTCGTTCTTTTCACAGAGTCTCAGAATAGACATCCATAAAACATGGGAATCCCTGCTGTTAAATGGCCATGTATGTGCATGTGTATCTATACGCCGCATGCATTACGCGTCTATAAATAAGCGAGGGTTTGTTTGAACGCTCACTGTCCCCATCTGTGTGCCGGTCAGGGAGGAGTGTTCTGCTGCAGTGGCAGAGGCGTATTTCGGGAGATCCAGCCCAGTAATTATCCAGCCTCACCCCGGGACACTCCCAAGGAGCCTCCCGAAACCCAGCACATCCAAACACATTTCGGCCCCATCAGCAGTCTGGTGTCCTGGGAGGAAGGGTCCGGGCCGGGCCGGGACCAGAGAGCCCCGGCCGGGCCTTTCTGAGTGCCGAGCCGCTGGAGCGTGGATAAGCCTGTGAAGTCCGCTTTGTGTTCGCTGCGGAATGGGGCAGGGGGGGTCCTCCGGGATGGAGGGGCGAGTAAATCACTTCTTGAAGGCAGGTTGCTGTGTGGTGTGTGTGTGTGTGTGTGTGTGTGTGTGTGTGTGTGTGTGTGTGTGTGTGTGTGTTTGTGTGTTGAGGAGGGATGAAAAATGTGCATTATTGTGTCTCCCACCTGTGTATATTAATTAGTCAGATTTCAGGATCTAAATTATTTTTAAAGCCCTGTGTGGGTGTGTGTACTTGTGTGTAAGTGTGTGTGACAGAGTATGTGTGTGTATGCGTGTGTGTGGTTGTGAGTGGGTGTTTGAAGGAAACAGCTCTAATGTTCGTTTTCCTTGGCTGATTTCATCACTTCCTGCACAGGGACTGGTGGTTAGATTAACATGTCCAATATGTTTTGAAAAACTAACATCTCCGCATGGGCAGGTTTGTTATCTGAATGGACTGAAATAGTTTCCAAGGCGCTGCTCTCGCCCAAATGCATTACTTGTTTCAATTTCCCCAAGCGGGCGATCCCTCTGTTTCTTAACTGCACTCTGCTGAGGAGGAGAGCTGATTGCATACCTGTCCCTGGATCTGTCACCTTGTCATTCAGATGACTGTTATGGAGTACCATGTTAACTCTGCCATGCAATGCCATTTAAAGTGAAGTCAGTGCATTTGGATTTTTTGCTGTTTCCCTCACATTAGTACTGCATTCCCTTTATTTCTTAGACCGATATGTCTTTTTTCTTTTCTTGCAGATGGGAGGCTACATTTACATATTTGTTTTTGTAAATAATACAGTCAAGCAGGGCTGCTCAACTTTGGTCCAAGGGATTACAGTCCATTAGTTCTTATAGCTCTCTTTGAACCAATAACACAAAGAAACGCTTATGTAACTCACCATAACATGCAGCCCAAAATGAGCATAAAACACAGATAGTATCACTAAAATCGATGTGTCTTTAGAATGGGTAATGCAATTGCAACAGCCTAGAACTATCCTCCTTCATCACTAATACCCCATCCTTACGAGTTGGCTTTTTAAGGAACAGCACATTCCCTGTCATTATCCCATCAGACACTGTAAGCACTGAAAACAATGACATCAGAGCTGAGCTTCTCATGCATAGTGCTCCTCTACTGTATGGGGAAGGAGCTGTAAGCTCATGAGCCCTGACAAATTCTGTTGTTTCAGTTCTTTGTGGCAGTGAGGCGTAGTGACTGGAGAATTTTACAACCAGGTTCAACTACAACTACACAGTCTTAGGTTAGCCTACTAAACTTACCATGCTAATATGTCTGCACTGGCAAAGCACGTTCAATGAATATCTTTACATACAAACCAACAATGTGCTGGCCAGCAGTCTGTAGTAGTGATTAGCAGCATGAATGGTGTCCTATTCAAAGCAAATAACTTCACGTGCGTCAATAAATGTCCAGCCTTATGAACTGGTCATCAGTAAACTGTAAGGTGTGTAATTCACCCTGGACAAGGCTCTCCGCTAAGCTAGCACATAATACAACAAAAGCAGTCCCACAACTATTCAGCGAACAGGTCCCCGACAGTGCATCCAGACATTCAAGACTTCTGCTGAACGCCATCGTAATGGAAGCCTGTTCTGTACATAGGTGTTCTTATGTGTGTCTGCATTGTTTGACATTGTACATTCAACAATGTAACGTGTTCCATTTGACCACAGCACACTGGACAATGCATCGCTCGAGCTCGACTAATGCACTCACAATGACCGATTCATGCTGCTAAAATAGCAACCTTGTCTCTCTGCACTGTCCCAATAGAAATGACCAGAATAAATTACCACCGTACTGGGTCACACATGCCCATTTTAGTACAATGTACATCAATGTTAATGCCGGAGCAGAACAAAAATGAACATTACAAATGTTTCATTCTCATATATGATTTTTAATTACAACTGCACTGCAGAAAATGTCCACTTATTTCCCATACATGATTAGAATGCATTTGGTCTTTAAGGCCAGGAACCCATAATATACAATGCAAGAAGGAAAGCTACCATTAGATTACAATACAGGCATGTGGGGAATTGCTCTTTCTGCCTCTATTACAAGGACAATCTGACTACATACATAGGGACAAAACATTCCATTCAGTGATTAAGGCAATATCATACATACTTTACAATTCCAGGAACATTGAGTGAAATTCCTCTGAATGTAAATAAGATGGATAAAGACAACTAAAGGCAAGAATGTGCGGTGTTTGTACAAACACAAAAGCTACAGATGGCCTGCGATCCTTTGGTCTGCTCTCAATATTGACTTCCTAGGACAAGCATGGTGTCCACAACAATCTCTGGAATAAACACATGGTGATGCAAGATGGTCCAAGATTTCCAAATGGCAAATGACTTGAGTTGATGAAAACAGGAAATCACTGTGAAATGTGGGTAGGTCATGGTTCATTTGAAAGCCTGCTCCACGATCTAAAGGATTTATCTCACGTCAGCAATGCTGAGGTGATGCCAAGAGCAACCCTACAGAACTCACAGTGATGTGATGAAAATATACTTTGTTAATATTTCTGTGAAAGCTTCAACACAGTTCCAAGAATAGATATACTTAAATGTATGGCCCACAGCAAATCAAACGTTGGCATACAGTGGCATACAAGTGACAATTACAAAGCCAAAACAAAATGAGCATGTGTTTGCAACTTATGATTAGAGTTTAAGTTTAGAGTCGTGCTGTACATTATATGCACGTTATCTCCTTTTTTGAATGGATCCGTTTTTTTACATACATATGGCTGACATTGTGAAGCTAAAATTTCAAAATCCTGGGACACACCATCACTCTGAAAGGAAGACTCAATTTCCCAGGATCCCTCAGAGCTGGATGATGAGTATCAACAGGCAGTTATTTTTTAGTGGTATCTACAAATAAAACACAACCAAACCAACATCCCCCACGTTTCAGTGTCCAGCCTTTTCGAGAATCCCTGGAGCCATCCAACAAGACAGACAGAGCCAAAATTGTTTCTTGTTCGTAAAACAATCTTCAGTCTTCCATGAGAACAAATGTCTTCTCTTCCACGTCACCCCAAATCAAAATAATCTCCAACCCCGGACGGACAGCGTCCTCTAAATGTCACCTCGATCAACAATATGAGTTCATTTGTGCTCTGTGAGTTTTTAGTTTAGTTTTTTTTTTTGTGCAGTTTGTTGAGTGGCGCCCCCTAGCTGCTGATCTTGGTGAGCATCTTGTTGATGGCCTGCTTGACGTGGGTGGTGGAGCTGCGGCGGCGGGCCTTGCCCTGCACCGCCCGGCGGCGCACCTCGCGGCACAGCTCGTGGAAAGGCTCGCTGACGCAGCCCTCGCCCGTGCAGGCCGAGCACTCGTAGAAGGCGCAGGAGAGCTCGGCCGCCAGCCGCTCGCCCTCCTCCGTGCTCACCTGCCGCGCGTGCTCCAGGTCCGCCTTGTTGCCCACCAGCACCAGCGTCACGTTCTTGGGCTTCTTCACCTCCTCCAGGAGGCTCTTCAGCGGCGCCACGTCCTCGAAGCTCCCCCGGTCGGTGATGTCGTAGACGATGACGAAGCCGTCCCCCCAGCGCATGTGGCCCTCCCTCTGCAGCATGTCCTCCTAGGTGGGGGGATGTAAAGATACAGCCAATTAGTGTGCCTTTACAAACAGTACTGACCAATCCTAAGAGAGGAAGGTCTCTCTGTCATTGGCTGACATGGCTTCACTGTTATTGGCTATTACCTAACTGCACATTCATTAATAAAATGTGAGTCTGACATGGCAACTGCTAACTAAGAAACACATTAAAGCCTGGATCAGCAGTGCCCACACAGGGATATGCTGTACTGTAGCTGTGAAGAATTATGCCGTTTGAGACTTAATGCAATTTTCATGATTCATCTGTCTTTTAAACGTACAATTCATAATCACAACAAAATGAATTGCTTTCTTTTTGAAAGACCTGCATAGAAAGACTTGATTCTTCAGAACTTCAGCTCCAAACAGACTAAAAATAGAGGATAATGACTAAAGGGTGACTTGAATAGAAGTGTCACTAGGGACATTAGTGGCCAGAGGACACAACAGGGATTTGTCACATTTATTAAAGCCAAGAGACACACCACTTCTCCCTGCTGGCTGTTATGATGGGATTGCCAAAGTCTGCGATATTACAGTAGAGGCAAGCTTTGATCCACACCTTTAATATTGCTTGGTGCTCTCATCGCTAAATTCTCTAATCTTGAATTGAAGCTGGCAACAGAACCAGGGCATGTCCTCTACAAAGTCTGTTCCAGACTGGGACAACAAAAGCAACCAGAACCAGAAAATGTGCCCATTGTGAGGTGGTGGTAAAACTGACCTAATCCAGAACCTTCACACCCTCTGATCCAATCAGAGGGCATGAAGGCTTGACTTATGGACAGTTTGAGCATCCCGGTAAAGTAAATATTGTATCAGAAACTGAGCAGGCAAAGCTTTCAATATACTGGCTTTTACCATCATATCTGTTCTTTGCCAAGCATAAAGAATGGACAAAGTATAGAACTGGTTTATAGATCCTGTACTGTGAAGATAAAGCAAAAAGGTTCTTTCACTGGGTTGGTATGAAGAGGCTTTTAATGTCACCTGTGCAGGAACCACAAATCTACACATGCTTAAAACTTTGGAGTGCCTGATAGCAGGCGGGGAACACAAGAAGAGCCATGCATGTACTGTAGTGATCGGTGAATCTGTAGTCGTACACTAACTGAGGATACACTTAGGTCTACAATACCCAGTTTGATTGGGATAAAATTTAGACTGTTTAGATTATTTAGAACCAATTGTGAATATTTTAAAGTGATACTGTCATTCATGGCATTTCAACAAGGTAGGCTGTGGCTGTAGATTTCAAATTGTATCAGAACATGTTCAACCTTTATCTGAGCTTACCTGACCAGCTGTGTCTAAAATCTCCATGCTAACAACTTCATCATCGATGTTTGCTTGATGGCGATAGGTTGACTCTGAAAACAGACAAGGGTGTAACTGTTAAAAATGAACCAAAAAATACAGTGTGTGAGAAACCTTGTTGTTGAAATTTCAGTTGACTTCCTTTACACCAGGTGGTGACAATTGAATTCTTGTTTAGACTGGCCTCTGCACCCGTAGGTTATTGGTTCAGATTCTATCTTGATGCAGTGCCCCCATAAAACAAAGCACGTAAAGCACAAAACAGCTCTTAGCTGCTGCTGTTAAAATATCCCACTTTCCGTTGTACTAACTAATGTTAATTGAGGCATTATTAATTGTATTAACATTTTTTAAAACAAAATGAATGTATTCGCTTTGTCCTGTGTGATAAATCCTTCCAAAATTCAGCCCAAATACATTCTAGTTAGTTGTTGCAAGGTAACCATTTCAAAATGCCATTTATTTTTATGCAGGCCGACGCTGATAATAGCCTTGAGAATCCTCAAAGATAAAATCATATTCAGGCTTGTTAAGACATAGATGTAAGGCACAGAATAAGAAGAAAGAGCCCATTTTATTAAAGATCTTGACCCCTAATATACTTACATGTGACAAATTCTTTTAAATATCACTCCTACACGTCACCCATAGGTCCTTCCATTCACACAGTTCTTTCTGCTACAGAATCTCACACAGGATGTGCTTTTGCGCAAAACCAATTCATATTAGCAGCAATTTAGTATGTGTCTTTCCAGATGTATGCTATCTTAAGTAGACCCAGGCACGTTTAAGCACGGGAGGCGCTTCTGACCTCAGCATCTTAAAATAGCGTGTCTTCCGAAACCTGCTCTAACAGGGTGCGTCATCGATACTTTCGCCAGGTGGGCAACGGGGGGGCCGGTAATTGGTATTCCCTGCAAGTTTACACAAGGAGATGGGCTGCCGCCGGCTGCAGGCAACACCCTGGCATTGATTTATCAGCCTCCCCTCCAGCTGCGGGACCTGCACGTGAGGGCCCAGTCTTCACACGGCGCCAGGCGCAACGTCCCATTAGAGCGGCTGTCACTCGCCGCTCTCGGCTCTCGCCGGTCGCTGACCCTCCCATTTGGACGAGGGGAAATGATTTACTGGCTCTATGTACAGACTGTATCACACAGGGGGCAAGGGGAAGCTTTAGCAGGCCTTCACCCATAATTTTCCTGACAGTTCATATGTCATTCCTCACTGCTACTCAAAGTGCCGGCATTCCTGTTATTGCTGTAACACCGAGAGGGTTTCATACCGCACTCAGAGAGCGGCTTTTTTGTGCGCGGTGATTTATCCTCCAAACAAAATGGGGGTCGATTGGCGCCCACGGCTGTCGGGACTTTTTGTTTGTTTGGCCTAGTTTTCCTTCCATGGTGGTATGGTGGGTTTCGGGGGCAGTCTCGCTTCATTTAGCGTTTTCTGTGTTTGTCAGCGACGTCACCACCGCCACCCCTTTCACGCGATATCGCGACGTTGGGGTCAGTGGCAATTCTTGAGGACGTCAAGGCAGGGCAACTTGTTCAAAACGAATTAGGTGAGCCAAACAACATTAGGCTCGAGTGCGTGAAACAGGGCCACGTAGCACACTTTACAGCATAATTGAGCATAAAAGAAAGTCCTCAGTCACTGCATTCCTGTTGTCTGCACATGCTTCCAATTCAGCAACAATAAACTGCATTCTTGTAGTACTCCTCTAGGTAACAGGCACTTAACTGGACACCAGGAAGATGGGTGCAGAGAATGTGTTGGTCGTGGTTGTAGGATGTCAGTACTTAGGCTGCTAGCACAGAACAGTGAGGATATGGATGACCAGTGAAGGGAATAGCAATGCTGAGGTGTTCAAAGCATCGGTGAAGGGCGAACAGCTTCTCAATAGTGCAAACAACCGTTCCTCTTTACCGCTCATTCTGTCAGTTACATTTGAGATTATCACTCATTCATTCATCAGATTATCACTCATATTATTTTACATGCCTGACACTGAGATCATATATTATGGATAAATTCTGTGGAATGCAACAGAAAACATTACAACAGAAAGAGAAACAACAGAAAAGCCTTTAACAGATGCAACAGATTGCTTCATTCCAGTGTCAAGTTCCTTTATATAACTCTAATAGCACTGCTTGTTACTATTAGTCCTGGATCTCCCTTGCAAATGGTGTAATTAGCCTATACTTGTTCTACAAGCGATGATTCACATTGGGAATCTGACATTGGTATATTTATTCATACTGAAAACTGAGTCATCATCATGAGTCTTATTGTCAGCACCCGTTGGGTCTGCTGTTTCTTTGCGGCAACACTCTTCTGCTGAACACCATTTTGGAAAAAAATCCCTAAGCCAGATTCAGTCTAACTACAGTGCACTTTGTCCAAAATTGTGTTGATGCAGGCTACACGAAGTGCACCATTTGTGCTCAAACAGGTTTGTCATTTATTTCAGCAATTGCCAAGCATTAATTTGCAAAACAACAGGTAAAAATTGCACACAAGCTCAATCGAAACCCATTCTGGTCATTACAGCAGTCATTATCAGTACAGAACATGACACACGGAACAATAAGTACGAGGGTACACCTTGATAGATCTTTGACAAACAACTTACACATTTCGGTAGCTATCAAATCTAGACCATTTTCCAGTCATTTCGGTAGTTAATTCACATCTAAACCTTATTTCAGTACTAGGATGAGGTGACAGTGGGTCCCTATGGCCAAGCGGGGAGAAAAGCTGACTCGTGCATGAAGCACATACTTGATATTCCTCAGATTGCATTTGTTGTACGCGCTGATCACACCTGTTAAGCTGAACCAGCACGCCGACGGTAAAAACGGAGCGTTTTGCCGCAAACCCCACGCTGTAAATACCACTTACATCGCGCTGGCATTTTTGACTGACAGCAGCAGTAAGATTAATTAAAAGGAAAAAAACTGCCTGGCTCTGTGCTTCTCTTCAGGATAGGCTGTGACCCAGAAAGCACGACAGAGAATCGTTGTTACTCCTGGATTTGAGTGAGTCACCCGACGATACTGAACATGAAAACTTTATCAAATTGCTTCCAGACCCTCAACGGCTTCTGAAATGAATCTGTCTGCCCGCAGTAACTCAATATTCTGATCACCGTAAGGAGGAGACCAAGTTGTGTGGACTCAGGGAGAGAGACTGTACGAGTGACATTCACCCTTTGTTCGACTGTAGTAATAACATATTGGCATGGGATTGCCCATTTAGTATGTCGTCATGGTTATTGCATACTTTTATATCTGTACACAGTATTACTTTTCTAATACATTTTCATGTCTGTGTATGTGCTTGTTGGGGCTTGTCGATAATATGCCCATGTAAAATTCATGCAACCCCTTGGCCTTAGAACTGCCAAAGACTTTTCTGTTCAAAATCAAAAGGAGCTTTCAAATTGATGGGCAAAAATATACTTCATACCAATAATACCTCGTACATACATATGCCATTATAACTAACGACCGGGAGTCAATGAAATTACCCTCTGGAATCACTACCTTGTGTGGATCTGGATGTACCCTTTGAAGAGGTCTTAACTGGGAGATGCTGCAAATTCCCTGGATTTAGCCTCACATTCCACACTTCCTTCCCTCCACAGCCGTCACACCTTCCATAGGCATAAACACATTTCTTTATTAAGTCAGACGCGTGAATGATGTTGTGTTAAACCACAGGTATCCACTCCCTGTATCATAACAAAATAGCATGCATACCTCTGTGAATTACAAAAAAGGAGCGAGCTTTAGCCCCCTCAGTATTGACATGGGGCCAATGAGAACAACCATTAAGAAGGACAAACCAGCGACAGCTTCACACTGCAATAACATTGCGGGACTGTGGATATTAAAACCATGGCAGCACTGAATTCAGTAAGGGCCAATTCAAACAGTTTACCAACCTGAGAGCTATTATGGGTTTAACCACTTAAAGGGCCTCTCGTTCCATCTTAAACTTAGACCAGTGAAAGAGTTTGTTTTTGATCAGGGGGCAGGTGAGAACTTTGATTAAATCCAGCCTTATCTCTCGTGAAGGGGAGTGGCCAGTTTACATACTTCACATACCAGCTAAAGAGAAAAACATGGACCAAAATTTCTATAAACCTTTCAGAGGAAATTAGGGGTTTTCTATGAGAAAATGTTAAACCCGTGGAAAATGTTTGGTTGGACACCCGTCTAAATCCTTTTCCTACGAGGGCCTGACACAACACTCAACTTTTCCAGAGAACCTGAAATCTAGTTGCAGCTCCAATTAGATAAAATCGGTATGTTAAATGATAACTGTAAAGCAAGCTGTGAATATTATCTTTTCCGCAGAACAGCCCTTGGTAGCCCTTCGATAATCTTCAATCGAGCTGTTTATAATGGGATGAATGCGGATCTGTTTGAGAGTACATTACAGTAAAGAGGGCGTTGCGCTACCGAGCTCCCACAAGTAATATGCCCAATGGGACTGTGGCGCGCAAGGTGAAGGTGTCACTTACCGAGAGTGGGGTCGTATTCCCAGATGAAACGCTTGGTCAGAAAACGCACCACAAGAGCTGCAGGAAGAGAGAGAGAAGGAGAGAGAGGCATTAACCATGACCTCACAGGAAGTGGTGCGACAAAGAGAGATATGGTACAAGCACAGTAGAGCGTCCACTCGGATTGAGAGTGTGCTGTGTTATGTTTGATTGCAGAGTACTGCATAGTCTATGCCAGCATCTCAGATGATATAATGGTGCCTCGGCACAACCCTTTAAATAGCGCACAGCCTCCCCGGATGGCACTTTTATACTTCTTGAGGGATCTTATCTTCAGAACATGGAGTTCCAGTGGCTCAAGGATGAGTGAACTAGCTCTGCTGAGCAGCGGAACCTTAGCAGTGACCAATCAGGGCATGCGCTCACAGAACACACAGACTGAGGACAGAGGGAAAGCATTTTCCTAAATCCATCTCAGGTCTAATTGCCCCCACTGCAATGCAAGGGCTCTTACCGTTTATTTCAGGATAAATGCTGCTATATGAGCTAACTGTTGGGGAACTGGATTTAACATGGCAAGGCTGCAAGTTCAAATCTCAGGCAGGATACACCTTTAGCAAGGAGATTATTCTCATTCACAGAAATAGCACTATTGATCTATGATGATGAGCCTAATAGCACTAATAGCACTTGAGTGCAATCGATGTCACTGAGGACAGTAAAAAGTCAGTACTTGTCGAGAAACTCCCGTTTAGTTCACTCTAGCCTGGTATGTGTTAAAGGACATCTACTTTCCAGACCGAGCCTGATGTGACATTTTGTGAGGCTGAGCTGACAGTTACTTGGCACTTGCCCTCAAGGGACCCTGAGGGGTGCTGGACTGAGCTGGTAACGAGGAGGGAAGGGGTCAGCTCCTGTCAAGGGAGGTGCAGTGTTTGGTTCAGTACAGCCAGTACTTGAGAGCAAAGGGTTTGTAAGGCTGTGTCCCCACATAAGGAGAACACAAATCTCATAAGGTATTGAAAATTCACTTGAAATGGAAGATTTTCACACTGTATTGATCCCTTGAAACTGTATTGTGATTGCAGGGCTACATCGATATGATTGGTTGAGTAATCTCTGAGGGATGGGTAATTAATTAAATGATGATGCAACAGAAATTTGATTCCTCAGCTTTCTGTGTTGTCTATGTGCTCTTGTAGTTCAACGTATGTTTTGTCTACAGTTGCACAAGGACCCTAAACAGTCAGATGACAACTGGCTTCACTTATGCTACTAGTAATATACTTTAGGTTACTTTGTGTGTGCTTGCATGCAGCCATTTATCTGTCATTCATAATAACTTAGATTTAAGTGAGTCGGATATTCTCATTATGCTACTCCTCAAAGCTGATTGGACAGTTTTTTTCACTATGGTGAATTAATTCTATCCCTATTTGAACGTCAGCATAAGCATTCAGGAACATCACACGGTGTTCCAAGCAGCAACACCAGGAACACTTTGTCTTTTGTCTGAGAATTTGTCCTAATTCTTTTCTGTGAGTTACTCAAAGAGCCTGTATTACTATACTCTAAGGCACAACTTCTAAGTGAGAATGAATTTCAAGAATGAAGCCCATTCAACCTAAGAATGAGAGTCAGTCGAAGAATACCTGATGAAAACAGCTCTTGTGCGTATCTAAACATTAAATTGTTGATTGTACCCTAACTCAGTGCCCTGTGCCTCATTTTAATCTAATGAAGTCTATTCAAAGACAACCTCCCGGCAAGCCCCGGTCTGCCGGCAGCATACCTCAGGGAGTGGCTTTTGGGTTTGAATTTCATTTCAGCCACAGTTAGTCTGTCTATCAGCGGGTGCAGAGAGAGAGAGAGACACAGTGCCCTAGTTTGGAGTGGTCATTTATCAATCGCAATTGACAGCGTTACTCCTGCGTTTCCCATTAGCCCAAAACCATGAGAAATGGAGCGCAGCATTCCTGTGGCAGACTGCAGAGGCTGACCTCATTTAGAGCTGTGTGGCACCACAGTCTTCTCATGGCAGTGGCATGTGCAGCATGGGGGTGCAGAAATTACCTGATTATATGACATCCATGGGTTGCACTCAAAACATGTCTAAATTGCTTTACAGTATTGTTTGGCTCACTGTATTCTCTTCTTACTAGGTAAACATTTCATTACACTCACTTGACAACTGCAGAAGGAAAGTAAGATATGTAATGCGTGTATCAAAGCACCCACTTTGGAGATATGACAGAATTCAAATCTATAGTTGTAATTGCAATGAAAATTTAATATGCTTAAATGCTTTTAAGTTGAAGGGATATGGCAGATGTGTGCGCTGTTGATCACACCCTTTCTTTCAACTTCCAAACTTTCAAATTCCTTGGTGAATTAGCAGAACACACCGTATCAGTTGACGGATGCTAAAATACTTATAGAATTGTAATATGTCAGATACAAAGTCAACAATGCTGGCATAGGCTTTCAAAACTTTCAAACATTGAAACCTTTGAAATACAACACACTTTTTGGAAGAGACACAAAACACAAGCCTTCAGAGTACGTTCATTAAATCTACCCAAGCAGGTATTTAATTAAGTAAGAAACCACAATTGGACTAATTAGACTAGCTGCCATTGTTACATTGTGCCTTTCAGAGACAAAAAAGGGAGATTGCATGTTACTGTTATGGTACATTACCACGATATAGACAATGCAAATCATTGGCTTATCTCTGGCAAGCAATTATGTTGTGAGATAGCTTTTGCATTGTTGAGGGCTAGGAAGTCAAACTGTCCTATCTAATGTGATGCATCATTATCTGGTTATCAATTTTTAAAGACCAAAAATGTAAATGTATCTAGAGATTACCGATGGTTTTGGTTATTTGAAATTAATAAGACTCTAAAACAAAGGCTAAATGTAAAGGTTTCGTGCTTTAAATGTCAGGCTTTCTTTCATCATTTCAATTCAATTCATCATTTATAGTTGCATTATGCATAATTATGGGAAAAACAGACTTTGCATTAAACAGATCATCATTAAGCGTCATTTGCTTAGTTTACACGTAACCGCTCGTTTGATAGTTGCTGGCTGGTGACTGACGCTACCCTTTTATAACAATTTTAACGTGTGAAAAAGTAGCAAACAATTGTGTCTTATTTACTAATATTTTAAAATAAGAACTGAAGTTACAAGCTAGTTAGCAAGCTAAATTACAGTCACAGGCTTGAGCTTCTACTTGAGCTGCTACTTTCCTGCTAAATTAGCATGTTTACTATCTCTGGCCACATGGGGATTGTTTCATATGCAGACTTTTGCAAATAACAACCTAGCTCATTCTTCACTAATTTACGAGCATATCCTTAAGCAAAGGATCACTGTTTGAATGCTGATGCAAGAACATTCACATCTTAGAGAGTAATCATCTAGAAACAACAAACAAAGCAGTAATAATAAGCTTTACTGGGCACTATTTTGGAAAGTAAATAGGAAAAATCACTCCAAGAACAAAGGTAGTAATTTTCAAGCTGCCTCTCTTGTGCAGAGAGCACTGCACAGGCCTGATGTTTATTAGACCTAGACAGGCTGATAATAGACACAGAAAATTATAATAAAACATGCATATGTTACAGATACATTAAAGCTAATCTGCACTGTGCCTGGTCTAAATGTATTTTACCTCAAACCTTGTGAGGCTTTCAGAAAAGACAAAATCTAACTAGCTACTCAAAGTTGGATGGAAAAAGTTTGCATAAAGAAGCAGTGCCAGTGCCAGGCAAATTCCTCAATTGGGACACCTCTAATGTGGGGTGGGGGCACTGGGGAGGCACCCTGTGTCACCCAGTCCCCTTGTGTCATCGACTGTGTCCCCTGTGTAAGTCTCCCGCCCCATGGAAGCATGGGTACTTTCGAATCTGCACTTTGACCACCCTGTTATACGGCAACAAAAAAGCACGTATTGCTTTCACAGTGTTTTCCAAGTGTCTTACCCACACTGCCCCAACACAGCGATGACCCGGTAGAAGGTTACGTACACGCGGACCAGGGCGGGGCTATCCGGGTCGTGCATGAGCCTACTTCTCACTGCTGTTCTAATAGCCAGCTGTCGTGTGCCTGAACGATTTCAAACGGGCTTGAATGGCCTACTTGAGACACAGGAGGTGTCAGTTTCCTTATGCCGAGTGACAATGTGTTACTGTTGACAAGGACAATGGGGAAAATTGCTTTGCCTTTGAACTGGAAAGAACATCCAGCTTCACTTACCCTTTTTTTTCCCCTCTGAACATTAGCTTGACCAAAAGCTATTATTACAGATAGTGGGACTCTGGCACATTTGTTTTAACCCTTTGCCAACCCCTCTGCTATTTGCTGTTTTGAACTGATATTGACTTGGCAATCGTAATGCAATCATGTGAAAATTCATTTCAGTATGAAGTCTTGCAATAGTCTTTTTCCCTGACTTACTTACTGTAAATAAAATGCACACAGACAGTGTTACTTTCATAAAATCGTCTTTCTCCTTAGCTTCTTGCGGACTGATGAAGACAGACAGAACAGGAAGTCACGCTGAGAGAACAAATTGTTTGTTTTTTTTTCCCCCGGGGATGGAGGTGGGTGTGTTGTTCTCAGGAACTGCTCATCTTACCGCTCCCAGGCACGCTGTGACTCTTGAGGCACATGCAGGTTGCTCAGATGACGTCATTGAAGCCACACCCATCCTCCAATAGGTACTCACTGTAGAGCACTGCAAGACCTTTGGTGTGAAAACGTTGCTTTGCAGTTGGCATGTGAGTGTATCTGTATCAGTTGCATTCGCTACATCCCAGTGCTGTATGAGTACAGTGGTTCCCACAGTGAGAACGGGCCTTGTACATCCAACTGGTGATTCCAAAAGAGGACTGCATAAAGTAAAAAAGTGTACGAAAATAAGAGAGGCAGAACTATTTGATCCAACTAATTACATTACTATAGATGGAATTTGGACACGACCTTACCTTGCCTTAAATTGAAGGCTGGCAACAATCTAAAACATACTTTGTTTTCTAAGTACTTTTTCAAATCATTGAGTGGCTCTTTATCAAGCCAAATTCTGCATACCTTGTAATGATGTTTATTTCAGCTGTCGGTTCGCAGAAAAACACAATTTCAGCTAATTTGGTTTGTGTGCATGGCGACGTTGCCAAGTCACGCAACTTGTAATTAGTTTTGCATCAGCTTTTGAAAGATGTAAATAATTTTGTCAATTTAGGAGGCATTTTGCCGAGACACATTTTGGACGATTCCTCCCTGCAAAACTTCTTCCCTCTCATAATTTCCATAAAACTCTGCTTTGTGGGTCAGCCCAATACAGGACCTACTTTTCACTGTATTAGTGAGGGTTATTAGTCAAAGGCATACCAGACGCCAGAGTGTAAGAAGAATGCGTGACACTTTAACGTGCATGCAGGGAAAATGCCTTGAGTTGCACAGGTGCATGGAGTGTTGATTTCTGTTGGACATAGGATGAGACATTAAGTGTCTGCAGATTTCTTCTATTTTCCAAGATATTCATTTATATTGAAATCAGGCCTGAGAAAAAATGGAAATACAGAAGAACATTTTCCTCAGTGGTAGGAAACTGCATACTTGTATTATATGTATAACATAAACACTCTAAATCCAAGAAAAGGTTTTATTGCTCATTTTTTTGGAGAGAACAGCGTGAAGTGAAAGGTATAATTAACAAGAATGAATTTGTTTTCTAAATTGGTTTACAGCAAATAGGGTAAGTCTCCATTCTGTTCAGAGGGGAGCTGTTAAGGACTTGTAGAAAAGGTACGTTACAAGGCAGTAAATCTCAGCTTGTGCTGGTCGTCTGTCTCACATCTCCGTAGCATTCATGGGAGCTAATTACAGCCTGCCCTTTGGTCCTCAGTGAGCTAACTGCATTAAAGAAAATGCAGCTCTGATTACAAACAAAGCAGAACCAATTAGTGACTCCCAAGACCTTAATCTGAAGGGTAGTTTTAATTCTTTGGCTTTACCCATTATTTCACATAGACACTACACAACCTTTCCATTTGTGATTTCAGGGTCAAATCCACATGATCATAAAGTTACAGTATGGAGTTTGTCTCCATTCAGACTGAGAGTCTGAAACCCCTGCGTGTATTGAGATATTCCCAATGGCCGTACCACCACACTTATGTATATGACATTGTGTTAAATGAAATTTTAATGGTTCACATTAACTGATTCAATGATCCCATCCACGTAAAGACAGCTCTTTAATTATTGAAAGATCTTTTCATAATATACTTCCATTCCAAAGTGAATACAGGGTTCAGATTTGGCACACCACTGTAACTGAGTGTAACTGTAATAAATCTTCTAATAAAATTTGTAAATCATGCATTTCTGGTAAGTTGTGCAACTGTAGCGATATGACAGTGCAACCCTGGAGTATGAGAGTGTGAGATCAGAGGAGTAGCTGGGAATATGTGTGAGGTGTGATCAGGGAGGGTGTGTGTGTGTGTGTGTGTGTGTGTGTGTGTGTGTGTGTGTGTGTGTGTGTGTGTGAAACACGAACAGTCCCATCTCGCCTTCCTTGTAACGCTCTTCTCTCATGCGTAAAATTGATTTATGGATCAATTCCTGCCTGAAGCAAGAACACTCAGACCAGACAACATTACCACAGGGATTAACTAGTCTATCAGAACTTTTTTAAGAGTGGTTTTAGAAGGTTAGTTGGGTTTTAAGAGTGAGTTTTGCTTTAAAAAAAGACTCATGTAAATTATAGCTGATATTAAATGAGGGTTGGTTTAAACCAGCCGTGTTTTACAACTTGCTTAAGTTTTTCACACATCAATCACACACACTTTTTCACAGCATTCATCTTACATTTTTTAGGCCCAGGCGGCACTGCTTGATATAGCTGTTGGTTCCTGGCCACACCCAGCCAGGCCTTATAAGGCTGCAGAGAATCTTTCACAGCGTTGCTTCAATGGACACAATTCTGCCACATTTACTGCTCACAGTGTCTGTGATGTACTTTCCATCACCCTATGTCATAAGCCCCACCTGGCATGGCCAAATGCATTTCTCTGACACTACTCTCAGAATTAACTTTTTCCTCTTTCCTCTCTTCCAATCAGAAATAGCCTCTAGGCATGTGTGAACTGGTTTGCTTCGTTCCTGATCTCTGGCCACGTACAGTACCACTTACTTTCTTGTGGCACTTTTATCAGCATTTACACATCCAACTCGTATCATCCCACATTTCTCAATCAGTACCTAGATATATTCTTGATCCTAAATCAGAGTCATTCAGCCTGAAAGACTTGTGCTGGCCTGCAAGCCTTAGCACAAGCCTGAATTTGTCTATGCATTTATGGATCCAGCACACTATGGAGTACATGTGCTCCTCTCAAACAGGACATTGTCATGCCCAAGAATACAGCAGCAGCATCCTGCTGAGATATCAACGCTTCAGCTTTCTGATTGTAAGGCCAGCTCCACTGACAGTATGCCATAGCTTATATATTTGCAATATCTGAAATATAAAATGTGGACGTGGAAGTTTACATCATTGAACTTTATTGTCTCTGACCCATTACATGGACATTCTTTTCTTGTAACAAGATGGTGGATCCTTACTAAAGAAATCTGTCTTTTTACATGTCTGCTTTGCATACACTCTTATACGCTTGCTTGTGTACGTACTTGTTTGTATCCTGCTATAACTTTACCTGCAAATATTTGTACAGATGAGCCTAGCTTTGTGGACAAAGCCCTGAGGAGACAGGCTACTCCCTTACCCTGACTGTTTCAAACAAGCCACAAACGCATTTGGAAATATCTGAGTCACTTCCTCTGGGCTTGAGGTCAGATCTCCATGCCAGGGTCTCTGTTTCCAACACACATTTTCCCAGAATCCCCTTTCCCTTGCCACACGCTCTTTTAGTCCAAGGCCCATTTGGGTTTCCCGGGAAACATGTTCTACACTAATGTTTTACAAACACAATCTGGGGGTCATCAGAAAAATCAGCAAATTAATCAAAACAAAAACAACAAGAGGGACTCAGGAAACAATGGCGGAGATTCGCTAGCGTGAATCATCTTCAGATAAAGCAATCCAACAATGCGCAGCTCCCTACGCAAGAATGAGATTCCAGATGGAATGATCAAATTACTTTATAACTCATTATTTCCATTAGGGGCACAACACAGAGACAAGGTCATGTGTTTTGCAGGTTCTACTAGGCTATGAAGTAACTGTCATACGCTTTGATTCATGGTAATTAAATAAATAAACATGATTTTGCACCAGACGCCGTCTCATTTCCTTCCTGAGCAGCAGCCCAGATCATACACTCTGAAGGAACTGAAATGAATCTCCCATAATTCCCCAGAGATGACATAACATTTACGTGCAAAGTAAAGAAGTAAACAGAGGAAGCCAAAGAGAATGGACAGCCACGAGCTGCAATACTTCCGAGCTCTCTGCAGAGCCATTCATAACGTTGTTATTTGGAGGAAGTCATGTCTCGTGTCTGCAGGATATCTTCGAAGTCTGTACACAGCACTGCTATTTTCTCTGTCGTGAAAAGTCTGGAAGTTATTTACACCAAATGAGGTGGAAGCTGTCCCAAATGTAATGAACTGAATATGTTAACTTAACAGCTGGCCAACTCCACAGAAAACTTTATTTTATCTGAACATTTCCCCTGCACTACAGTGGCTCTTTGCCGTTTCCTCATGAGGATCTCAGCAAATGTGCTGTGGGACTCCACCATCTTTGCTGGCAGACGACCACTTCCATGGAAAATGTGCTTAATGGGCTATCTTGTTACTGCTGAATCTTTGCTTGCTCCAGTGTTCAGAACCAGCTGTGCAAGACCGATACTTGAGGCACTGCTGTGAGCCGATGACTAAGCGCTTCACTGCTTTGTGACACTGCTGCTAGACGATGACTGAGCATTTCCATTTAAAGCGCGGTTAGCTTGGGGATGGGTTCAGGAGCTGGGCTTATAACGAAAACATTGCAGGTCCAGCTCCCGTGTGGTGCAGCCCTACATTGCAGGTTCAGCTCACATGTGGTGCAGCCCTGTTGTAACCTTGTACAAGGTTTTGAGCAAAGTTTTTAACCTGAATGGCAGCACTAAATATCCAGCTGCACAACTGGATAACACGGTTATGTAGGTCACCCTGGATAAGCACATCCACTTCACAACATATGTAATAAATATGTAATAGTACCATCTGTGTGTGTACAGAAATCACTTTTCATGCCGGTACGGCCATGCAGACAGAGAAAATGCTGTCTCCTGTTGAGAAGTGAGAACTACTGTACTCTATTGATTTCTGAAAATGCTGTATGTGACTTCAAGCAGTGACACAATGCTACCTCTACCGCCAATAATGAAAAGAAATGACAAAAGTGATTTAGAACCAAATAAACCACAACATGCCTTTTCTAACGTTTTCAAATGCCTTTTCTCTTGCTTCAGCAGGGGAAATACATTAGACAAAACAGTCTGCACAACAGTTTGTTGAGTGTAATTATTTTATGCTCCGTTTTTGATAATCCACTTCAGCGTATGACAAAATATTATTCAAAATATGAGAAGCATGTTTTAGATTAATACTGTATGACATACAGTATGTTAGAAAACATTGTAGCTGTAGCCATTTTTATAGATACAATTTTGCATCCATTGTACTTTTCTCAAGACAGTGCAATGTCCTGTACAGTATATGGCATGTGCAAAATTCCATGTAAGGAAGTAAGAGTAACTGACATATGTTTAATATAGGCAGTACCCTTTGACAAATAGTTAAGTTCATTCCTAAAGGTTTGGATTTTACGTATAAACACTGTTTTCACAGGGGCTCTGTTTTTACAGGGAGAGGTTTCAGTCGCTTGATTTATTTACCCCAATCTCTTGTTAGGGTCTCCTGATAATTCAGGCTAAAAGTGACCCATACGGCAGTTCAGCCCCTTAGCCCTGGGACTCTGGAATTAAACTCATTAAACCGCAGGTCTGCCAAAAGGGCACTCCCATTGAGAGCACACTTAAACAACAGACTGCATAATCATTACGACCGAAGGCGCTCCTCTGAGCTTCCTGTCATGCAGGGCGTTTTTATTAACTCTTTGATTGCTGCAGTTGACCCTGGCTAGGTATTTCCCTTTGGCTGAGTTGAGCTAGTAGGTTTATAACACAAACCAAGGAGTGGTTCAGAAAAGGAAGGTCCATGGTGTGAACAGCTGAATGTTCCCAGCAGGCTGTCTGTGGGAGTTTAGGTGATGCGGCGCTTGTTTGTGGTTTTATGTATGTTTCGGTCGTCAGATTGATGACAATGCATGTCTTACAACTGGGTAATGACTCATGAGAAACTGTTCCTGAGAGTTTCATTCATCATTCCTCAGTCCTCACCATAGTTTTTGTCCCAGGCGTGTCTCTGACTCCTTGTCCTTGAATGAATGATTCATTAACTTGCTGCAATGCAGTTAACTGTAACTTTAAGTTTTGTGTTTCAAATAATCTACAATATTTCAGTTTTGTAATTCATAAGGACATAAACAGGTGTGTACTGTTAGCTTGACCTTTATATCACATTAACTCAATTCAATTAATAGAGTTATTCTAGCTTGCCCACCTACCACCATGAGTTCATATTCGCAGAAAATGAATCATTAATTATTAATATAGTATCTCTTCACCATGTGTCACTCACTTAATGTAGTGATTCCTACTGTGCGTGAGTAATAACGATCTCTAGGACAAAAGCTCAAATGAGGACACAGATATGATAATTTTGCCAAGTTTCACGAGTCACGACATTCCCCTCATTCTCTGATGCCATGTATCAAACTGCTATTTCACCGTGTGTATTTATGCAGAAATCCTACCGACAACTGAGAACTGAAAGAAAAGCACAGATGACCCCTAAGGACTGGACTATTGACTGGGAATGATAAAAGAGTACTGACTCCTGACATACTAAAATGTTTACATTGATGTTAATGTATACAGTGCACACAGGATATTGCTTATACAAAGAGCATTACCAGTGAAATCCATGGCTTACTGCTCCTTTTTCATGTGAAGATTATATATTGAGGAATCAGGAATATGACCATGAGGAGCAGTTATGTAACCTTGCTGAAATCCACCACGCTCCTTGAAGATGAGACTGCAGTCTACCTAAACAAGCCTATATGTCCACCCTATGGCTGGGTATGCCGTCCACGATTACCTGTATCTTTAAAAGTATGCATCCCACAATTCAGTTGTACCTCTTAGCTATCTGCAGATTGCAATTGCCTCACCTTGAGTTCATGCGGTCACTGTTTGGATGTGCTTCTCATATTCACCCTGCATGACTGGTGTACCCCTCAGTCTTTCTGCTACCGGCTTTGTGTTGGTTCCCACCTTGTTTAAATACAAAACACTGGCGTGACAGTACAGTACTGTACTGTACCGTGAATGGCATTTATTGAATCCCCCGTAGGTGTTTTAAAACAGGGCAGCTTTGAGGGTACGGTTTCATGCCTTTCTAAAGTTGCAGAGGAGACAGCGCCCTGTTGTATTGTGGGTTATGAAAGTCTTGGGTTTCTGATCCTTCACAGAATCCCTTGCATTTTGTCCCCCCGAACAAAGGCTTTATTTCCAACTGTTGAGGCTGCTCGTAAGTGACAGGGTCCAGATGGAGAGATGGAAAAACTTTACGGCCTATAAAGGCTACCTGGAGTCATTCCTTTAACGTGTCCCTAGGGTGGCTCTATGAAAAAAAATCAAATGCAGAGAAGGGTCTTTATGGAGCTTTTACGAATCAGGACATGTAACAGCCACTGAATAGGTGTGGTGCGTCCTACTAAATGCTTTCCCTGGGGTTCGTTTCAAAATAGTTGCCGACCTTAAATAAAAGTGTACTTCATTTATGGCTCCAATCTGTCAGCCATACTTGGAAAATTACTGACACATTACCGAAAACCAGCCTAAATAGCCCGCTAAGATGGTCTTTGAATGAATGCAAATTTTGATTTAGACTAGACATTACAAAAAATAATGATATTGGTGGCTAGGTACCACATAGTTTTTGCTGCCTGAGTACATTTGATAACTGGCACAAGTGTTACATAGTTACCATACATTTATTTGTGAAATATATCAAAAACACAAATTCATTCATTTGAATTTTAATTTTATTGCTTATTATTCAAAAATATACATCCGCATCTTTCACATTCATGGCAAGATAAAATGACTCCTTTATTACAAAGAAGACGGTGATACAAGAATGTTAATGTGGAACCAGCTCTGCATTGAGATGTGAAGATTGAAAACAGCAGTGTTGAGGCGACCATCAGATACATGCAGCGTAACCCTTTAAAACTGCTGGCTTTATGCTCCTTCAGAAGTAGGGGGGACTGGCTGATTTCTGCGTGTTTGAATGCAGAGGCATGAGTGTGCATGATGTGGTCTGAGCCTCTTATAGCTGAAGGACACCCGCCTCGCTAAAGGCCAAAGAGTCTGTTTTAGAAAAACATTAACCCAGACATTTATGCACAACCTCGGGGCCCGCTAAAACGCCTCATGGTCCTGTCATTAAATTTTGAGTGGCTGCTAATCCTCGGAGAGGCAGGGGGAAGGTCGTTAAAAGGAAAATGAAAGCTATGACTCACGCACAGGGGGGGAGCAGCTCGAGTGCTCACCGAACGCGGCTGGGGTAGCGGGGTGGGGGAATGGGGGCGGCGGTGAGGCAGTCTAAAAATAAAAACACAGAAGCACTTTCCCCCTATGACACGGCCGCCCAGGTCTGGGCCATTAAGGGAGGCTGCCTGCGACGGCAGGTGAGCGGGTTCGAGCGAGATGTATAGGCGCTGGCAGGCCGGGCCACAGAAATTCAAATCGATAAGGTGAACGTAGAGCACATCCTGTTCTAGGCACAGACAAAAGATGTGCCGGGAAGGAGACAATGGGCACGGAGGAGAAGGATGCTGCAGGTAATCAGGTTCAGAGCTCGTGTGTTCCTACTGCACAGAATAAGCTGACAGCCAACATGGAGGGCTGGATTCAATCTTACTGCATTGCAGTTTACAGCATATTTTTAGCGAATACCGCTTTTTTAATCGGACAACATTGACAGAGAAATGGGTAAATACCAAAATAGTTAAAAACAAACACTTCCTGAAAGCTGGTAATCAATATTAAGGATAAGCTGCAATGAAGCAAGACTGAATACTGCCAGGATAAACATGTAGCATTAAACAGGAGGAACCTCTGGCCGTTGATCCTCTTTATGCATTTCACTGAAAGATTTTAATTTGGGATACACATGTAGACCCCTATGGCATAAATGCCTTTAAACTGCCATGTTGCAGTCTGTGTGTCAATGTCCAATCTGCTTTTATATTTATTATAACATGTAAATTGCCTGGTTGAGCACTAATCTGAGAACAGACCATAATGTCTTTACGGGGCTACTGAGTGACTACCCACACCCCTGTGTCTGAGTGTTTGGTAATCAGGTGAAAGGGTAGCCTGAGCTTATTGCATATATACCTCTTGCCTCCACAACAGGACTTCTACATGCCTGGTTCATCAGTTTATCTTTAAGTCACACTTTGATTGGCCCATCCTAGAACTAAATGACATATGCGGCCAATCACACTGAGGCAAATGTTTAATCTAGTCCTGCACAAGAGACTATTTCAGTATGTGAATCACGACCTTAGAGCTCAGCTAGTAATCATTCGCAATCAATAGCCAGAAGGTACCCCTCTGCATCTGTTCAGCTGCGCCCACTGATGGAACCGCTATTCATGTAAATGCATGCAGCACATCCGCCAATATCACTGACACTAAGGGACACAGCTTTCTAGTACCGTATTGTATCATTTCGAAACTGGTTTCTGGTTTAAAATGGCCCGATCCTTTCAAAATGAGATGCGCATAAGTTACCCCTCAAAACCAAGCAATGCATAGAGATGCTGCTGCTGTTTGAGCCCCGGCGTCCATGCATGTCCAGCGCAGAGACATGCAGATCCTCAGATGCTGACGCTGCAGTCTTTCACCTCAGAGGGGCACTCCCTCCCTGCACCCGCCACTAAAACCCGTCTCTGAGCTCAGCCTCCCTGGCAGCAGGTCAGATGATTTAAACGTTGCTGGCGCAGAGCCTGCTCCGGGAGACACTTTTACGCCTCCCGAGGGATCCCATCTCCAAAACACGGTGCTCCAAGCGACATGGGTGGTGAATGTCAGCCCCAGCCAATCAGAGACGTGCACTCACACAGCACAGCAGAGGGCAAGCGCCTCCCTCCACCCACACCTGCACTAGGCCCAACTTTGCCGCCATTTTGTACCAATCAGCAGAGGTCGTCTTCTCATTTGCTACAAGGGTGACCTTGGGGCTGACAGGGAATTGGAGTCAAAAGCAAGAGGGCCGCAGGTTCAAATCCCGAATGGGACACAGCACCTACACCCCTCATTAAGGCACACGCCGTGCAGCAACGCACTATAAGTTGCCCTTGATAAAGGCATGGGCTTATGTGCCTGTAAATAGGTTTCCGGAGGGATTAAGCTGAGAAGGAAAGAGCAGAATTTAATCACGGATTAATTACTCTGAATTTCAATTTCCTGTGCTGTGCAGTGAGGGAAATATAGGCCGTATTTGCATAATAGCTGTGGTGGTGATTGGTCATTTTTTTTAAAAGGACTCATGTCTATATCATGACTGTAATTCTCTTTTATTGGCCTGCTAACAGTTATTATGGACATCCTAGTTATGAGTTGTAGTGATGTTCACCGGATTGGTTCAATAAAAGCAGTCAATGCTATTGATTGGCAAAATTCGAAGCTGTGCTACTGATCAATTTACATGTGCTTATTGTATTTAAGTGCCTGTGTTTGCTTTAAAGATTAGAGGCTCAAACTGAGCTGCTCTTTTCATCTCATTAGCAGAACCATAAGGTGATGAAAACAATTCAGAATCAAGTGTCAGTTTCTTGTGAAATGACACGTGGCACAGAATATCTGGAAATGTTTTCCTGGCCTTGGCTACAGTTTCTTGGCTGTTATAAAACCCATCTGAATGTAAGCACATCACACATCACTGCTTATTTTCTGACACGTTCCCGTTCTCTTGCTGCCAACATCAGTACAGATTCTGCCCCCATACCCGCAGATCCTGAATCAGCATCTTTCTTTAACTGAAAGGATTTTTGGGTGGATATAGCGATCCCAGGTCAGCCATCATGTTATCATGAAAGCCGCCTCTGAAATTTGCATGCAGGCTTTAATGCGACAGAACATGAAACAGAGAAAAATACCTTTGTAAAAAAAATGTTTAAAAAAAAGAAAAACCCCTTTAGGGTAGATGACAGAATAACGACATTCCAGCTGGAGAAGGTACTCTCTTGTCATGGAAATGAAGTCCCTGGGGAGAAGACGTCTCTGGATAACAGAACACCTCCCGCACACAGCAGAGAAGTGCTTTCAGCCAGCATCCAATCCACTGTGTTTTGTTTGCCCACCCCTCCCTGGGTACTTTATCTCACACTGAAAATCACGTGTGTGTGTGTACTTTTCATCTCTGCACTCTGAGAATACAAGCTAGTTGACATACCTCTGCTGCACAATTATTACATAAAGGAGATTCATGGCTAGGTATGGCACCATGAGACATAAACACTGGTGTTTCCACAGAAACCAGCTATTTTTTTAATTATTCACCTTTTCCTGGATGAGATAGCCGATGCCAGAAGCCCTGAATGCCATAGATAGGCCATTTTACGGCCACCTTTTTTGCACTCAATAAACTTAATTTCCACTCTCTTCCAGGAGAGCCGTTTCATGCGGCATGGCCTCCAACACTTGAGGGGGTCATGGAAGATTGTCACCCAAGTAACAAGCTTATCGTCCAGATATATATCACTCCCAGCCTCCAGCCAGAGTCCTATAACTCGATAAACCGCACGGGCAAAGAGCTGGACCAACTCAAGCCGATCAATGCATCTCACACAATTGGATATATGTCTGCGTTCTGCTATGAGGATGACAAACAACCTCCAGACTCGGACCGCAAGAAATATTTTTTTTAACGTGCTCACCTTGAGGTTAAACTTCACGGTCACATTGCACATTAAGTGCGACTGCATAAAGCATATATCAAGTCAACGTAAGCATGGCATAACAGCTGCGTTAAGCATTCATAATACATGGTGCATTATACATCACACGCTTACATGTATGAACATCACGTCTGACCCCACCAACACTGAATCGTAACACTGATAACATATTCATACATATGGAGGTATCATCAGCATCGAGTTCATCGAGGGCTGGTTACCGTGGCAGCCAACAACATGGTTAGCTGCATGGCACATATTTAAAGGTAAGGAGGTATTCTAAAACAAACTGTTAAAGCATGGCAAGCTCTTGCTGACTGATGCATCACACATCACAGGATGCAGGTCTGTACCATGCTTTCACATATGACCACATCTGACATTCAACTACAGGTCAGACCCAGCAAAAGCTATCCAACAGAATGCACAGCCATCTTACCCTCGCAGCAGGAATGTTCCCCAGAACCAATTTCTTCATTATCATGGTAAATGAATCTTTATTACATGATAACCTCTTGATTATACACATTAAAAGTTAATACAGTATTCATCTCTTATTAAATTACAACCATAGATATCATTAATACCTCTGCTGTTCAGACAAGATATAGGAACACTTAATCTGCATTATGGAGGATATGCTGATTATTTGAAAATACTGATGGAAAAGCTGAATTCAAATCTAAAGAAAAACTGTGGAAAGTGGTAATGTAATTATCTCTATCAAATCTAACCTGAATATACTTTTTCCTTACCATTAAAAGAAATTTAAACATTACTTTAGACATTTCTCTGAAGAAATATTGCCTTACTATAATTATTTTACATTAATATAACAGCAGCAACTGGAAATTACTTTCACATTAAGTACTGTAAGTACGATAAGTAATACAAAATGAAACCCAGAGACAATGTTTAGTCAGAGATAACAAGCACACACCAAGGCAGTTATCTTTCCTGGCTGACTTATACATCTTTATATTCAGCCAAAACCATTCCTCTGTTTTAGTTTTAGTGAGAACCCTGGCTGTCATTTAAGCAAGTATTATATTTAAACTTACACTGCATCCGTGAGCTTGTCATTCAGTCATTATTTACAGCTGCACCAGAATTACATGTATTTGTGTCTAAATAAACTCACAGGTAAATGCTGACGGATAACTAAATCTGTCTCCATAAAACATGGCGATTGAACAGCAGGACAGTGCTCTCAGTACAATCAGGCACTTTTATTAATATTGCCTCAGTGAGAGACTGATTGTCAACCAAGCGCCTCTGTTCCATGGGCATCTAGTGCCAATTTGCAGCATGAATCATACCTATCTCTGTATGCACTGAAACACCGGAGACCCAGACCGAGTCTCCACAAGCAATGATAACACCTACACTGACTTGCCCTTTCATTATGGGCCTCTTTATGACTAAGTCCACAGTACTCACAACAGCAGCTCACCAGTAATTCAAGAAATGTTCCCCCATAACTTTAAAATTGAACCCACTCATTTCTTCCTCCTCTTGGTATTTGAATCAGGGAAAAAGACAGGTTTTGAATTTTAAATTAGGATACAGAAGTCAGGGCAGTCGATCCTTCACCAAGGAATTCAGCCACGGTGAATTTGAATGAGATTCAGCAAAACTTTTCAGTGAATTTTCTTTTTCTTGTAGATGGTTCTCCGTTGGAAATAGTTGTCATCATCAAAGCATGTTTTGTGATTGTCATTCTGAACACATCTAGTGTTCAAAGATATTTTCCATGGTGATCAGTGACATTTTCTCCCTGACCTTAGAAGCAATGCTACATTTTGTGAAAGTCTCTCTCTCTCTCTCTCTCTCTCTCTCTCTTCTCCAAAACTAACATCTGACTGGTGCCACAACAGCAAACCGGAACTGGAAATCTTTGACTTTTCATTTCCTCACCTCTAAAGTCTGAATAATTTTGAAACGCAATCATTGGTGGTATATACAGACTTGCGCTATACTTTTTCTACATTTAGTCAATGCTTGGAATCTTTCAGAATATCATACTCTCCGTACTGGTGCGTCTTTGACAGAATTCCTCTTTATTT
The DNA here is from genome assembly GCA_019176425.1 of Megalops atlanticus. NCBI lineage: Eukaryota > Metazoa > Chordata > Actinopteri > Elopiformes > Megalopidae > Megalops > Megalops atlanticus. The sequence goes on from CM032899.1 coordinate 11,654,983, forward strand.
TGTTTAACTGCTTCCAACAATATTCAGACAGTGAATGGAACACACAAATGTTTTTTTCAAAGCCTTCTTAAATGCATAATTCTCTGTAACCTTCAGTTATGATGTCTGATACTATAACAGCACTTTGCTTTTAAATTCAGTCTCTCCTATGTACTGTATAACATTTGCAGAAAATCTTTTGAGACAATAAACAGTACATCTCCAAATTAATACTGCATATTAATAGTACTGTTACATACACTTTGTCTCTGTGAAGTGGTTCTAGGCTCTAGAGGAATCATTTGGCATTTCTATTCAAATTTTCCTCTTAATTATTTCAGTAATCAAACCTATTTGTTTTATCTGCAATCAAGGATGATTTTCACATAATGAAATCCTATTATCATGTGGGTAAGATGTGAAACAAAGTATTTCCCAAACTGAAGCAAGCTCTGTTGTGGTGCTATAGGCAATTAATGCTTGTTTGTTACTCCTTGTAAGGGATTGTGCATGCAATCTTAATCACTTGGTGGCACAACTTAAATAGTACTTCATGCCTTATTAAGCAATACATAAGATTACATAACTGCATGTATAAGAATTTATTAGCATGCATAAAACTGCATAAAAGAATTCATAGACATTTATTGCTGTTTATGACCACTGACATCAAAGGTCATTAAACAAACATATCATTTTAGGCAGGTTAGGTCAGATATAAAAAGTGATATACTGTATATGTCCTTGAATTAATGTTTGTGAATACAATGATGCAGTCTTATGTAGCCCTAAATAAGGCAATATGAGTATCTTCCTTAGAAATATATTGTAAACTGTTCTCATAACTTCAACATATGGCCTACAATCAGGAATGCATGCGGACGGCGTGTTTATGGAACTAATATAAATTGTACTAAATTGTATACACAGTAGACTCAGAGTAGCAAATTACACATTCTAGCTCCTTCTCCAAGATTGTATAACTAGGAGTAACAGTATAACATTATAGCATTAAGAACATTCACCCTTTCGGTACGGAGGTGTATTTAACTGATCGCACAGGATGATGGTGGAAGGCAGGACCCTACCTGATTTCCCCACCCCGGCTCTGCCGAATACAGCCAGCTTCACCTCCGCGCTCTTCGCCATGGCGGCCACACCCTAACGCCCCTCCACCGAATCAGAGAGCTGGCGGATCCCAATGCGGCACGGCGTGTCCTGCTTCACCATCCCATCGCTGACCCTTGGCACTGGAATGTCTGGAAATAAGCCCGTGAGACACACAGTCACACACGGCATCAGTATACCTCCTGTGAGAGGGGTCACTGAATGTTACCGTGTGCCCCTGTCCGGACCCACCGGCAGGTATTATCACTGTTGATAGTATGAAATTAACTTCATACTACGGGTTTAATTTACATTAACTATGTATGTTCTCATTCTTGTTTTTTTAATTTACAAACTGAACTTGAAATTAATTCAGAAAGCATTACATAAACACCATTTTTTAAAATTGTATTTAAAAGCTTTGAAAAAACTATATGCGTGGAGCATGATACACTCCACATTTTCTCCATACTTGGCCATTACATAATTGTTAAAAGATTCATATGAACCAGGAGCCATTTTGTCTCTGTGCTGACCAATCGCCTACCCCGGCTGTACGTACACAACAGATTACCACTTTCTCTTAGACTGCCGCCATTTTTCTATCGAATCATAAACACAAAATGTACCTCAGTCTAAATCCTATGATCAAAGTGGGTGTCTTGGCTAAACACTAATGTTTATGGATGTGCTTCTGCAGCATATCTAATGAAGTGATCAAGGGCGCAAATAGAATGCCGCATGTAACGCGGGCAACTGAACGAGGTGAGTAATGGCCCTTGTCTGTATGAGTAATTCCCCCGCTCGTAGCAGCGGGCCGCTCAGACATTAGCGTGTGAATCTGTGTGGGAATGCCACGCTGAATTATTCATTCAAAAAATAAGATGTAAAATATTCCTCTCTAAACTCTAATATTCCTGTCAGCTCTGCTGTAATCAATTAGCTGCTAGCAACCAAACCAGCCGAGATGAAGCACTTGAATGCAACAGCTTGTCTCAACTTCGGCATATTATATCTTTATTTAATTTACGACAACAAGCGCACATTCTGCATGGGAATGTACATTATGTCATGGGAAAGTGATGATATATTGGCTCCTCAAAATGTGGTTGCTAGCCAATGAGAAATTCTATGAGCTGTAAAACAGCAGTGAAGAGACATGGTAGATATACCCTGTCTGACATTATACATTTTTATGTAATACAAGACTGGTATCCACAGTCCACATCACCAGTACTTATTCCCCTAAAGTCTGGTAGCAAAAATGACATATATAATGAATGGCTGAATGGACAGCCTGACACCAATTGAAAAACCATAGATGAACATAGCATGTAATAATGATAGCTCTGTAAGCGCTGTAAGAATAATTCTGTTTTAACTATGTATACTCCTAAGATATACCAAAAAATGCATGCATTTACAGGTGGCAGACGGCTTTCAGCCAAGGGAAACAAATGTCTCACATTTTACACCACTAAAACCCCTTCAAGTGAGGTGTTTTCCTTTCCCTTCCCACACTGGCTTTGAACCCATGACCTTCTGGTCCAAGCCGCCTGTCCATGCTGCGGCGGGTGGGTGACTGCTCGGCTCTCGGCAGCCAGCGCTGGCTGCTGTTCCACCCTGAGGCCTCCTCACCTGGGGAGCCATCGCCTGTGGGTCCTTATATGGCTTCATGGCCGCTGCTGGTGCCCTTGGCATCCTCCAAGCAGCTGAAAGGGCAGCTCTGCGCCTCCGCCAGCAACACACAAACCACCGGGGACTGTTTCTGTAAACGGCCCGCAGTACCTTCCAGAAGGTTCCAAAACACGCTGCTCTGGGTTCAGCGGGCCTCCCCTGCTATTAAATCAACACCATTTAAAGGGCTCCAGACCATCCTGCTCTGGGTTCAGATGGTCCACCCTGCAATTACACCAGGACCATCTAAACAGTTCCAGCACATACTGCTCTGGGTTCAGCTGATCTACCCTGCCATGAAAACAGAATCATATAAAAGGATATAAAACACACTGCTCTGGGTTCAGTTGATCTACTCTGCCACATGCCCAGTGCCATCTTGAGATGACACAGGGATGTACCATTCCATTCATGCAGGGCTGGAGACCTGGACGGTTTAGAATTACCTTTCAATAAGCAACAGATGAAAATGCGCCAGCAGAGGTGACTCCTCAAACAAACGTGAACCTTCTCAGTTAAAGGTCCTATTTAATCTTAATTAAATGGGTAAGAAATAATGTTAAAACAAACACCAGCAGTCCCTGAACCTCATGAGTCGGAGTTAACCGTGATATGGAATAATCTGAGCCGTACCTCTCTGGCTGCAGTTGCCAGGGAAGCAGAAGAAGGGGGGCAGTAACACTAGTATTAGCCTCACACCCTTTATCCTGAAGATACTCTCTCTGATCCATTCTACACTACGCAAGGGAGCAGACACATTGTAGGCAGTGCTTAATTAAGTGGCTGTCCGTGTTTATGTGGAACAATACCCTGCAGACACAGCAAACCGTTGCTTTAAAAGGCTAGCTACACTATCAGCTACTGGTGATGGGACATGCTTTTAGCTTCTCTTATTCCACATGCTGCCTCCTTTTAAGGTGTTCACCAGTGAACTAAGGGAGGTTTACTGTTAGGCAAAGAAGCCACTATCCCCCATGCCCACTTAATGCATCAGTATGCTCTAGTCAAAACCATTCAGCAAACAATCTATTCTCAAGGACCCAAACAATTCTGACTAGCTAAAGAACAAACCCGTGCTACAGTTCAGACTGTGCAAAACAGAAACTGGCCAACTCCCCAGCTAGCTTGCTCTACCACTAACCATACTGTTGCACTACGAATCAAGGACGCCTCAGGGCATGTGTTTCCAATGCTCTCTGCTATTACGCTGGGTTGCCAGTTGTGGGTTCTATTCTGAGAACTGGCAACCCCACAGCTGGCCGTCCCATTTTGTGGCTCGGAGCCAGCGGCTGCCAGTTGTGTGCTCTGATACTTATAGAACAGGAAACAGGGGAAATTGCTGGTGAAAGCTCTGGACTCTAGATTTCAGGGTTGTGGGTACAAATCCCATGCGGATCATCACAGAGGACTGGCAAAAATTCAGTTGCACGTAAAGTGTAGCATAGATTGTGCCAAAGCTATGTTCTGTGTTCGGGTGTTGGCTCATTGCTGTTTAAATCAATTGCTCATGTTTTTTGCTGAGTTTACATACATATAAATGACCCCAGGTCCCTTCCAACAAGGTCAGAGATTGACTGTCCCTCACTCTCCCCCGAGATACCAGTTGGTAAAGGATAATGGTGTAGTGCTTGCAAATTAGATTTTTTATTCTTAGGTATTATCTACAGTTGTCCGACAGGCAAGTGTCAACAGGACCCAAGCTATGCTGTCACCCTAAACAGGTATGGCGATACAGCCGCGAGAACAAACACGTGAAGAAATGGAACTTCCTCTGTTTGGAACACGGTCCCTACTTGTGCATCTCTTTCCAGCTTAATCCTGCAGCTGGGGTATCAACATGGATGTGAAGGGCAGTAAAACAGTGGAGTAAATCAGCGCTCAGTTTGAAGGACTGCGTCCAAAGACAGGTGGCATTTTGCAGTCGTGACCTGTGGGGAATGCCAGGTCAAAATCCCCGCAATATTTTGTTGCTCTCCTCCACGCCCCAAATCCCATCAAGATCAGGTTTATTACAATGCATCACAACGTGACGCAGCCACTCACGCAACAGCTATTGAGATGAATGCAAATGAGCAGCAGTTGGAGGAAAGACTCCGGCTTGGCAAGTGTGCGGTATATGTGCAGCGCCTATTATCCTTCTAAATGCCAGTTCTTACTGGTATCCGAAGTCTGACCGAGTCTCCTCGTACAACTTTTTAAGGGGACAAAATATATGAATCTAGGGGCGGGTACTCTGCAAACTGTATACTATCATTTAGGCTATCTATTCCCATATCATTGATTATAGACTCTGTTTCGGTTGAAATTTAACTATTAACGATCAATGATATTAAGCGCTGATCGTTCTTGTAGTTTTACAATACGCAGCTAGTTGACATCATAGCCGCTTCGCTCAGTTCACGGTTTTATACTCGTCATTCGACGCACATTGTTGTTTTGTTTCAAAGTAGCCTTGCCGGGCGTGCTGTTCTCCAAAGGATCAATCTCTCATTGTATTTATCCCTGAAAATCCTCAAAACACATTGATGCAATATCCCAGTCATGCTAAGACTTGCCATGCCCGCTGTCAATTGAGAGAAGCACGTTCGGATTGTATCAGGGAGGTAACAGAATAATATTTAAGCACAAACATGTTGTATTCTCCGCTGCTTCTAGTACAGTAAAATTGAACGTGTTGTCACTTTGAATAACGTCCAGGTCTGCAACAGGTTGACGTTTTGTTAGCATGTCATTTAATATGTCATTGACGTGGACAGCATCGGAGTAAAAATAGCAACGGGGAACTGTGATCTTAAGGTATAAAAACAATAAATATACCAAACACAGTTCATAATAAGGATGCACATACAAATGAAATCTACATCCACATATGAAAAATCCATATATGAAAAAAAAACATTTCTTAAAGTTCGTCTGATTTAATGCGGAGCTCTGCTATGGCAAGTTATTTGGCAAATGCCATGCCAGCATCTGTTGATGCTGTGATACAAAAACACAAACTTACCCAGCAGGATCGGCGAATTCAGAATAGTCCCTAAGATTTACAAAAACACCACGATGCGATCAAACTTCATTGGCTTTCCGCAGGTGGTGAAAACGGGGGAAAGCCGCCTGTCCGTCTTGACACACGACTGTACGGTGGCAGTGCACGAAGTGTTAGCTCCGCGAGAGGCAGCTTCTCCGGCGACTGTCCGATCAAAGCTGACTGAACCGTGGAGCTCTACGGACAGACGGGGCTTCGCCGAATGAAGGTCAATCGCAATACACGGAGTGGAGTCACCGCGTTCGAGTTAGCTGCGCTGTCACAGAGGAGTGCGCGTAGCGGCACCGCGCGATGCTCCGCATACCACTGCATTGTGTTCCACGAGGGAAGCGAACGGACGCCCTCTACCGTAACTGTAAATGCAACAGAGCTAAAATATTGATATCTTCCGTACAGTTTTGCACCTGGTTTGATTTTTCATTGCACTGTATCGTTGGGTCAAATGACATATTGAAAAACAGTGTCTCTGCACTCTAGTCTGTTTTATGGCATACTTTTATTCATTCTTGGGTATATTGTTTATTTTTCACAAAAATAAAAAGATCTGCTGCGGATCTTACTCGAGGAACATGAACTGCTGCACCAAATGTTCACCATATGATCAGTAATAATAGGAAGATGCTATGATTAACTGCGTGTGGTCCGCTGGACGTAAAGTAGACTCTCACGTGCTGTAGCCTATAGGTCAACTGATTTTTGGAATTGTAAGCATGGTCCGACTGAATAGATGGCTAAGGTGCAAAGGTCGAGGATGCAGCTTTATCAGGTGTGAATGCATTACAAAATCTAGAGAAAATGAAGCCAGACGAAGGCCCCTCTGTGTAACCTAACCCTCTCCGAGACGCTCTCTTTTAAATATCAAATGACTATTTTGTCTGAAGAGGCATAATTTTCTTACACAATATTTCACATAGGCTACGTTAATGTTTGAAACAGTTATAAAAGGCGTGAATGTAATCTTTATTTTAAAGTTAAAACAAAGCATATTGCACTTTGACCCAATAGATAGGAGATCTCACTGATTCTATGGCTATACAGTGAAAGGTAATGATTACACATTGGTATACTGCCATCTTGTAGTCCCATACGTCCACAATCATTCAACGATATATATTTCTTAGTTCTCTTTCTTATGTGTAATAAAATGCACTGCCGCGATAACCTCAAAAACTATAAAGACTCAGCATTAATGGCGAAACAAGGCAAATGTCCAGTTCAGATGTCAATCACAACATAACTGAAAGGCTACTGAAGACGAGGATATGCTTGTGAATACGTTTATGTGATGTAAGTGCTAAGATTTCACCACTCGGAGGCAGTATAGACCTAAACTACACGAAATACCCACGTTACCTCCCTTGATGCCGAATGAAGCGCTAAACAGTTTTGTATTCATCAAAGTATTACATTTTAAAAATAAATTAATCATTACATCAGAGAAAATAATGCACGCCAGAAGTAAAGAATATAAGAAGATAACGAGGAAAGTAAACAGGGTGATTAGAACGTGTAAAACGTTTTGTCTTGTTTGAAGCCAGTAACATTTTCATCCTCTAAACCCAGTAGTGTTGATTATTGACGGCGATATTGTTATCTTACATTTGAACTATATACTCATTTATAACGACATTTACCACAAACCAAAACTGAATGGGAACAGGGGAAAAATCTAGTTATCAGTAACTGTGTGAAAGATTTAAACCACTTATTGGTTATTCCAGGAGATTAGTTTAGAGTTGACGCGACGCAGATCAACAAAATGTTATAATGTATGGATGCGATAAGATCATTTTGCGGCCACAGTCAGTCCCTCCTGACGAGATAAAGAACAGTTCATGTGCGTAACGCCTGCTCTGCAGTGATTCTCCTGAACAAGCGTTTGGCCTTGAATTCCATCCGATTGGTGAAGCAGGGAATAATCTCATCGACCAATAGCAGGCTACGATTGCAAGATGAGCTACTATTGGCTAGCATGGTTATTCTTGGTAAAAGATGGACTATTATTGGTTAGTACTGCTTTTCACTTAGAGCCCATGCTGTTGCTACTGAGAAGCTCCGTTTTGGTGCTGTAGACCAGAGTTTCTCATTCCTCTGCATTGTTTGGTTTGCCGGATGCACTAATCACGCAATGCGTCAGTGGTGGACACAAGGCCCTAAAACATGGACTGGAACATGGCTTGGAAGCCGGGTGTGAAACCCCTGATTCTAGTCTCCACTGACATATCTGGCAAGAGTGGCTTTATGATGACACAGGTTAATAGCATGCTTCAATGGGAAGACAAATGTCATATGGAGCAGTGGATAGGCAACTATTCACGTAAGCAGAAGGTTGCAAGTTTGAACCATGAGTGGAGGTTTTGCTGTTCTACGCATGAGCATAGAAGTTAACACAGATTTCTTAATTAAGATATTAAGTTGCGCAGATAGACACTGCACAAAAGAGGAATATACATTTCCCCAAAGCGGAGCATCTGTGAAACCAATACATAAGGTAATGATATAATTGAAAGTATGGTTGTGAAAAGCTAAAATGGTGTGTCACAATTAGAAGCCCATGCTTGACAAGAACATAACACTATTATAGTACTATCTAGAGAGAAGTACTATCTCACTTCATTTCACCTCTCTCAATGGTGTAATAATAGGGCATTGTTTTACTTTTTAACTATAATTTCAACCATGTAGTCCCATTTATAGTGCTGTTTTTTTAAATCTTTAATTTTCGCTTCTCTCACAATGGCTTTGAAACATCTTTTGGTTATATTTTTATTAATGGATAAATCGGCAAAACGTTACTGTGGCTCCTGTGATATGTATGTAATGTGTCTTTCTATAATGTAAGCACAGCTCTGGATAAGACCACAATCCAAATGTCCTGTCACCAGCTTTACTCACTGTAGGAACGAATGCAAGGACATAAAAACATCTGTTGGACTCAATGTTCCATTTGAGCTGTGCTGTTTGCACATAACCATTTCTTTGTTAAGCCATTTTTATTTTGACAGAACCATGTCATCATTTCAGCAGCATTCAGGAATATAAACAATGGGCTGTCTTGCTATTATTGAAAGGAGAAATTGATATAATGATGCATTCTGTATTAAGTGAGATGTCTACTATTGAACCAACTGTATGTCTGAGATCAGCGACTGTACATGCACCTTTAACAATCATCCATATATACTCAGTATGAGAACATCAATAAATAAGTGCCAAAGGGTAAACCACATATTTGTTCCTATTCTGAATCAATACAGAGTCATGTAGTGTAAATATATACTGTTACACAGTTACTAGAGTAAAAGAAGGTGTATCTCTACTACTATTATTACATGATACAGAATTTGATAACATTGTCTTTCTGTTTAAATCTGAACAGTTAAACAGGTGAGGGGAAGAACATCTTGATTACACAGAGTGGAACAATGTACATCCAAACAACCAAACAGATGCCTTTGAAAATATGATTGTATTGTCTCTGTGAACCATATCAGTTTACTCAAGAATTAAAAATGAGTTAGTGGATTTACAACCACAATACACTGTAGAGATCCAGTGCTATCACACATGGATCCTTCATTTTCAGCCTCTGAACAGAGGTGGCAAGATCTCAACTACCCCAGGAGCTTTTGCATATCAACAGAATGATGGAATGATACTCTTTCTGTTTCATTCAGCTGCACCTCTATCTTTTCTTACAGCCCATTGATAAGATAAGATCATTACATTGAAATCTTTCAGTGTTGGGAGTGACACATAAAAACACAATTATCCAGATCCAAAAACGCAATTATTAAATATTTCAACCCGAAAATGCTTCAGAATATGAACATTCTGTAATAATATTATAGTTTAAGATAGCAGATGTATGTATGTATGTACGTATGTATGTAACAGCACAAGGTTGGCATTAGGAGAAAATACAGAGGGGTGCAATTGCTATCCACGTGGGGTGCACAAAAAGTCATAAATACTATGTAGATATCGGGATATAAGGAGACAACTGGGGGTGCATTGAGGTCCGTCTGGGGGTGCAGTGCACCCCTAAGCACCCCCATAGTGCCAGGCCTGTAACAGCACATCTTCTGAAGGAAGAGGGACATGGTTCTGAGACACACAAGTAAACATTTTACTTGGATGCAATAAGCTTTTATAAATCTTATTGGGACCATTGACTTGAAATGTATATCTGGAACAGGTTTCCTGTGGTGAATTTTTACAAAGGCTTCGACTTATTTTGAGGAAATCTTGAATTTCAAAATCTTTTAGTCTCTGGTTTTATATGCATGTTAAACGGGCATAGTAAATGGTTGATTTTTGCAAAGAATGACTCCAGTTGTTCTTCAAACTGTTGACGCCGAAGCAGAAAACAATTATCTGTTTAAATTCTGAGAGGAATTTGTGTGTTTAGTAGAGTGGCGCGACTCCTTTCATGGCTTTCTGTTCCCCTCTTGTAACTGTCTGTTGTTATCTTGCCAAATAAGCATACAGTAAAACTAATTAAGCACCGCTAGAGTGAAGTGAAACACCTCTTAAGCGCTGTCTAAAATTATGCCGTGTTGTAGATAATGTCATTACCTTATTCGAAAGGAGCACAAACCCCTTGACTGACAACGTATAACTTGAAGTAAAGAAGTCTTCAAATGATTTGACACCAATTCCTGTCACTAAACCTTGTGGATCCGACACATAAAAATCAATGATTGGAACGGCATATTTTGAACAGCTGTTCTGTATAAACGAGCATTTCCTTTACATCGTATCAAGTTTTCTCATTTTGTAGTCGCACTACTTTGATTTGTGGAAAAGTGAAGGGCGCGTGTGTTATTGAAGATCTGAATAAAAGTTGTAAATGTCCGGGCACTGTCATTGTGGAACTTGAAATGTCACTCTGTCCATAAATCCTTCGCATACCAAGTGGTTTTTCCAAAGTCTTTCTTTTTATACTTTCCACCGTAGAGGACTCCTGTGCGGGGAAATTGCACATAGCTTCCTAAGAAACCGAAGTCGCTCTGCGGTTACCAAAGCGACAGTAGTTTCTACCGCTTCAATTACATGAAATACAAACACAAAAAATGCACTCACAAGTGCACACTGAGTACACTGTAATAAAGATACTTGCCATATCTGGTACATTTTAACAAAGCAAGTTCGACTTGATAAGCCACAGTGAAACAAACACGCATAGATCACACGGCGGTACACGGCCATCATTTATTTTATTTTTGTTTAGAACAACATGTTTTCTTCACAAAACCATGCTCTTTCCTAGCTGCGCAGACACTCATTCAGCTGTGGACAGCGAAGAAGTAGTACAGTCCCTTTGGTTAAAAGCAACACCGTGCGACAACAGCCTTAGGAGAATTTGATGGGAAAGATAGAGGAAGATGCAGAATCCCCCGTCGCGCACCCGTTTTGTCCAGTGCCTTCTGCTTCTTTCCGCGGTTCATGGGAGACTAGGGCGGGGCGTGAGAGGAGAGGGAGAATGTTGCCTCTGTGTGTCAGTCTCGTTCGGAAAGTGATGGGTTGCGCTCTGATTCCATTCATCACACCGCGCCGTCGTGGGCATCAGGCTTAGCCAGCGAAATCGATCATTATTCACAACTGATGGCCAAAATTAGAGGCCTTTGACATCAGAACGCTGGCTGTAGCGGGCATATCCACGTATAGGTGAAAGGGAGAGCACGCCATCGTTCGCCTTAGGTCGGGTGTGAGGGGGGACTGCCAGCGGTCTGATGCTGCAGAAAATTCGCCATTGTTTCCATGAGCCGGCGACCGAACGACACTGAAATTTAAAGGAAAGTCTTCTGTTCAATGTGCTGCCAAGGGTTTATCGGAACCATCACCTCAATGTTGCCTTATATAATATGTCTCCTTTGCAGCATCCAGGTAGGAAACCATCGTTTTTTGACTTGGCGTTAATTGAATGAGCTGTGCCATACTCTCCGTTTGTCTGGGTTTACCAAACATAACCATTTTTGTCTATGGTTTTCGCGGAACATTCGCTCGGTCATCTGCATGCAATAGTCAATTTTTAAGGAATTATTTGGAAAAGCAGAGTTTAAATATGATATATAATCATTGGTGTTCTTTTGTGAGAAGTAACAAGCCCTGGCACACGACGTCGGTTTCTGAAATGTTTCCTGAGGCGAAATGGGGGCATTTCGGCTGAGTGTATTCACTGTGATTCTCCTGCGTGCCCCTGTCCACACAATTAAGTCTTCGTTTTCGCGTCAAGCAAATTCTGTGGAAACGGCGCTGACTGAAAATTAAAACGGTTGAAATGCATTGAGTACTTGGTTATTGTAGGCATTTTTTAAACTCTCCAACAGTCGAACCTTCTCAAGACAATTTCCACCTGTAAATTTTCAGCACGAGTCTACATTCCATTAATGGAAACATGAAACAATGGATTTAGCCGGATGTTACTGGTTTGGCCTATATTAAATTAAAATCATTTTAATGAGTTTTTAGTTTCTGATGTGGAATGCTGTCAGTTAAGTCAACGTGACATAAAAGGTGTTGGTTAAATATATTTTAATTCAAAATTTTGTAAATCGCAATCATAATTGGGAGGAGAGCGGTTTCCCTGAACTTTAGGGGCTAGCGGCAATATAGTGACGTCATAGTCTTTCAATCGTTCCAATGCATTGGCTCACAATATTGGGGTACTATATTAAGTGGACTCGTTTGCTTCATTAATTTAAAGCCTATACAAGTCTCTTAATGTATGTTTCGTCCAATGACAATGTGCCTTTAGTTAATAGACTATGACAGATAGTGGTTCGGAAGATGAAGCCAAGTACCGTTGTCAGCCAAGGATGTTATGCTGTTGTGGTCGTATGTGGGTCCTGGTTTGGCTTTGTCTAAGACCTCTTAAAACTTGCGCAATGAAATAGCAATGAAGCCGGCGTTTCCGTATAGATGTTGCATAGCGTAATGCAGTTGATTGTTACATTAGGAGCTCTGGGGCATTATTGATGTTTTAACAAGAAATGTAACGAGAAATGGCCATCTTCTGAGAAAGTATGCCCTCATTAAAAGGCAACCATTCTCATGTCAATTTCCATTGTCTTTTGCTGACATTCAGGAAAACCTCAACTAATTGAGGTAAGAATAATTGCCAATACAATACCCCAGCATTCCCCAAAGCAGTAGTTTGTTCAAGCATTTGTGAGCAAACAACCTGCATAATAGTACTTTTAGGGAATAGTTGGTTTGGGAATATTAAGTGTTTTATTTTTATTGTCACACACAATTCTGGCCCAATCAAAAACTGTTTAAAAAACATAGCTTTCAACAAACCAGAGGCTGTAAACCAAATTAGCATAGCCATTTTATTTTGGAGGCCCACACGTAGTGAACCTGAGGCTACACCTAATCAGAAGTTGAAATTACCAGTAATACAGTTTCCTGGAAAAGGCTGAGCCTTTCAGAATTAACTCAAGGGACATTGTTGACGCAATCCTACCAAAATTCATGGGCCTCCCCATCTGATTTCAGGAAAATGGGTGTGACTATGGATGTGTCTCTATGTGGTTTTGTAGAGAGTAACGCTGGAACATTGCCGCGGCCAGCACAGAGCCCCAACTTCAATATGACAGAAGATCTTTGGAATGAATTGGAATGCAGAACTAGGGCAAGGCCAAGAAGGCCCTCTTCAGTACTGCAGCTTCCTAATGCTTTGAAGGAAGAGTGGAGCACAACACCACCAGCTTTCTAACAGAAATTAGTAGACATTCTTCCACAAAGCATTGAAGCAGTCATTAAGGCCAAAGTAGGCCAACATGCTATTAATTTCTTGGAATAAAGGCATGTTTTATACATAACTTCCAGTGTCCCTTGATGTTTGGTAGGATTGTGTAGTTTTAAATTCCAGCCATAGAATAAGTCCACGGTCTGCACAAGGTGGAATTTCAGGTGATGGCAGTGTGCAGTAGATTCTGGAGAGCCATATAACTAGGCCTCTGGTTCTCTAAGGTTGCATTCTCTCTCCTCTCTCTCTCTCTCACACACACACACACACACACACACACACACACACACACACACACACACACACAGTTATTTTTCCACATTCGAAGGCTTTGTCTATAAGCCTTTGTCCATATACAATCCAGGAGAAATGCCTAAAGTGTACCACAGTATCCGCTACCTGTCCGGACCAAGTAGTCAAAATCACTTTAATACACTTAGTATTGTTACTTTGTGTCTGACTACCTGTATATGTATGAAGACTGCAAGGTATCTAGCTACTAGTAGAGAGGGTTCACTAGATCACTAAGCATGCCATGCCCTCTCTTTGCTGTCAGTGTTGAACTAACCAGCAAGGCATTCAGTAGTGATGCCGGTACCCACAGTGCTGAGTGACCCAGGGCATCCTCTCTGTCCACCAGTCAGTGGATTCAGGAAAGAGGCTTGTTGTTTACGTTGATATTAGTGCTCACTGCTCTGACTGGCGCACCATCTGACGTCTTGGGAGTGGTGGTGGGTTCACTGGGAGCTGCCGTGAGTCCAGCTGTTTTTCTGCACGGGGGCAGTCATTGCCGCAATAATGAAATGTGTGGGCGGACATGCAAGCTACGGGAAAGAGCACTGTTGGTCAGTTCTGCCGTGGAGCCAAAAGTGTGTGTGTGTGTGTGTGTGTGTGTGTGTGTGTGTGTGTGTGAACGTAGATGGCAGCAGGTTTGAATCCCTGATGGGATACTGGCGCTCCTATCCTTTGACGTGGCTTCCCAGCTGGAGTGGATATTCTGCTCCTGGTTAAGGCTGCATATTGCTTGAGTAGGTAATATATTCTAGTCTCTTTCTGAGGCTCTGAATGGCAGGTCTCAACGGTTACATCGGTCAGTCAAGTCTAACAACGGCGCTGGGACTGCAACGGCCTCTTCCTCTCAGAGCAGGTCTGCCGACTCCATCTGTGACTCAGGTGGAGGAATCCCTCTTCCCAGCTTGGTAATCACACCTGAGCCCCAATCAGTCACTGTTAGCTGTGCCGCAAAGTGCACCTGCTCCGCCTATAGCCCCCATGTAGCAGGCTGCGCTGATCCACATTTAAGACCGCTCCTTCTGGTGTAGAGTGTACATGCAGCAGCAGATGCTGTTAAGGTGGATGCATCCTGTCGTAAGGTCGTGGATTTTGCGAAAGGCCAGACTGCAGGTTAGATGCCACAGAGTAAGCAGTGGGTCATTGGTCTTCTTTGCGTGGTCAGATGCTGTAGCTTTAAGTCAAACACATATTCAGGTCGATTGCGAAGCGAGAGGGACGCAGATGTCACCTCGGGTTTTGAGAACATATGGCATTTCATTGGTCATTACTGAAGGTACCGAGAGGGGAGATTCTGTGCTAAATTGGAAATGTCCTGCTCTCCGTCATAAATTGCGATATATTATGTCATCAGTTTGTGTAACGTGCAACGTTATCCAGGCCGGCTTACTGATCTTATGTTTTCTACATGTTCCGTAACCTATTTAGACAGCTGGATTTCACTAGAAATATTCAGGTTAAGTACCATGCTCAAGGGTATGACAGCTGTTGTGCTGCACGGATTCAAACCCACAGCCATAATATCCCAGAATCCTTTGCATATAAGCACACTTTACCACCCTGTTATTTTTTTTACCGTGTGGTTCACGTTCCTATTTCAGTAACATCAGAGACCACGGGGCAAAGGACTTGAGAACCGTCCTCAGAACATCTCCATGGATTTAGAGGGAGGTGGCTATGCTAGGAACAGCTGGGTAGCGGAGCCGGCGAGACGGAATAATCCGAAAGGTTGCCGATGTCCAGGAAGGGAATTGCCGGTCTGCAGGTGTGCAGCAGCGGGGGGGAACACAGGCCAGAGCTCAGGTGCTGGGCACATGGACAGGAGGCAGCCATGCTTAATCCCCAGCTATCTGTGCATCAAGTGCAGAACTCTGGTCTGGAAACACCCGCACGCACGCACACACACAGACACACAGACACGCGCATCCAATAAACAAACACCATTTCTCTTTTGCATGGATTAGCAGAGCGGGGGTTATTTTTGGCTGAGATTGGTAGCAAAGCAAGGAAAGAAGAAGGGATTATTTGCCGGCTTAAAATATTATGTAGCATCACTTGGAGACCCTCTGATTAATTCTTTGGAGTGCAGAGCAAAGAGCAGTGTTTTTTCATTGTAAGCAGGAAAATTTGTTTCTCATTCTGAATCCCATTCTGAAGGTTATGCAGCGAGTGCGTTTAATACAGTGCATTGGGAGGTAGCCCATTATTTCCTGAAGTGCATGCTCACAATGTCTGAGCTGGGACCAGGAGGAACTGTGGAGCTCTAGTTTCTCTAGCTTTTCCGGCTGTTTTCTGTCAGGCAAAACAAGGACCGCAGAGTCCTGGGAGAATTAGTCAGCTAAGGTGCTTGTTTGTAGCTCAGGCTGAGTCCTACAGCTCGAGGTTTGAATCTGAGTGCAGAGAAATTGGCCTCATTCTGCAGGAGTACGGTGGCTCCACTCTAGGCACCCTGTGACTCGTCAGGCACACATCAGTCTCTCAGGTGACATCTGGAAGCTGTGCTCATCCTCCATTCAGACTTCATGCTCCTGATGCACTATGGGACTTGTAGTGTGAAAAATTAGTTGATGCCAGCATGCACTTATATTGGAGGCTTGCAGACATTATGCCTTAGTAGTCCTGTGCAAATGCAGAGATTGTCTCCTCTTAGGTTGATTAAAAAATTGAGTCCTTTATCTTTGATTTATCATTTTATGAGGCATCTGAAATATGAGCTCATGCCTTGCAAGATTTTTAAAACGGCCAGTTATTAGAAAATTCACTATTTCTTGTTATAGCCGTTTAGCTCAGCGTAGCTATAACTGCAAAAAGTGCTTATCACGGTGGTGAGTCACCACTTGAATAAATGAAGTTTAAACTCAGTGAGGCAGTGAGAACCTTATACAGCTCTTTTATGATTCTAGCAAGCTGAGTGCATTTTTTGATGGTCAGTCTCAATATTGATCAAAGATAAATAAATCACACTCTTAGCAACCAAAAAGCAGGGATTTCTCCCAGAAAAGGAATTCATGCTGTTTTTCACATTGATGGATTGTTCCGTCTTGTTCCAGCTCCTCTGATTGGCTGAGCCTGGCTTTGGACAGGACTGTTTGTGGGGAAAGCAGGTTTAAAGGAAACACGTATGGGAACCCTGGCAGCTTTTAGGTTTGTGGTTCCTAGTGTGTGGCTCCCTTGTCTCATGTTCCACTACCCTCCTCACTGTATAATGTATAACTAGTTACTATGTATGCTGTGTATTTAAGTAAGTGTTCATTTTGTTTATTAGCTGAACAACATTTTTCATGAATGTCAGTGATGAAATAATCAAGGGTGAAACCCAAGCCTAAATAAAATGTTCAACTGACATAAGCCAGCATTGTCATAATTGACAGCTTTCTCAAAATTGTGTATATTGTGCCATGAGATTAATATTCCTTACAGAGAGGAACAAATTGGTATTTTTTTTACATCTCATCTCAAAAAATAGCTTCAGTTTGAATCAAACAGTCAAACCACTCTGAGCTATTTCTATTTTGTGGAATTGTTTTGAGGCGGTTCCTAGAGAAACCCAAAAGCAGTATTTTCAGCAAGCGCCCACATTGAAACATCTATGTAATCAATATACGGTGGTTTTGTCACTGGAATTTGTGTAATAACGATCTAATCACCACCCTGTTTTGTCCTAATTAGCATTTCTGTCTTTTCTAACATGGCGGTTGTTGCATCTCCTCCGTGGTAATGCAGTGAAAGTAGAGCACATCTAAGATCACTTAGATCACCCTGATATCCCATTGCCATGGTCCTTAGAACTTCCAAACTAATATGTAGTCACACAATGTATAAACAAAAGTAACACAATGAGTATGTGTATTTATTGTATGGAAAAGTATGTTTTGAGTGGCTGATTCACCATAACACATAAAGAGTAAGGACGCAAGCAGATGCTGATACTTAAAATTCTGTGGAAATGAATAACTTACTCAATACTGTGAATTATTAAAACATCTCAGTGGTTTGATTTACACATCACAGTCACCACCGATTGGCTGCATTTTGATCAAAGAGAGGGGAGATTTCAACTTTTTTTTGAAGAAATATCATCTTACTCAAACCTACTAGTTTCCATTGACAGTATGGACGGGAATTTCTGATTCAGTCTGTCAACTGGTTCCGCCAGGATCAAAAAGCTTCTCAGATGTGTGACTTTTTATCTAGAGCAGCACTAAACGCTACAAAGCTAGGACATGTTCTTTCACTGCTAGCATCCAGTGGACACAATTCATTTTTTTATTGTGATTTGTTCAGGAGATGCTCATTTATAGGGTGATTTTCGCAGCTTACGTGTCATCTATTTATACAGCTGGACGTGTATCAAAGTAATTTAGGTTAAATGTACATTGCTGAAGCATACCACAGCACCACCCCAGATTCAAACACACAGCTGTATGGCTATAATTCCACTTCCTTGACCAATCCACAGTGATCACAACATTCCCCTACTCCCATCATGCTTTGCGTGCATGGTGCTTTGATCCTGTAGCTCAGTGAAACTGCTAGCTTGCCGGTAAGGACAGAATTAGCAAAACTAGAAGTAGATGAGAACTGTTCCCTATTTAAGAAGAGAGGATGGAAAAACCTTGCCTACAGTTAATAATGTTTGAAATTGCAAAAAAATTCCTTGGTAAGGATTTGATAGTACCAAAACTAGAGGATAAGGTTTGCGATTGGTACTGGAAAGCCAATGAAAGAGCTAGCTATTCAACCAGAAGTTTACAGCACATTTTGGTAAGCTATGGTGGCAACCAGGCACTTTGTCAGCAATGATGGAGATATGCAACATTGTTCTGTGTTTTTGACCACACTCTTCCAGTGTATTTTTCTCACAGGCGCAAGTCGAGTGCAGGCTGCAGATGAAAGTCTCCCATTCTCAAAGCATATCCGCTGGCCGGGCAGGCGCATGTTTGAGCGGCCGGTCTGAGCATGCCCAGTGACAGATTAATCTGCTCTTTCATTATTCTGGGCTGAGCGACCAGCCCTAAATGGACAGCCTACCTCTTCTCTCGCTCTGTACAGTTAACCGCCACTGTGTTCATGCAGGCTTGTCAGCACTCATTATTTCACCAGGCCCAACAAGCCCTGGCTGAGCAGAAAAGTGTTCTGTCGCCGGGCAGAAGGAGAGGAAGCTGGCAGGCCACTCCACCCCTTTCCCTCCATGCTGGCTTTTTAGGGAGCAGCTAAACGAGACTCATTAGATTGGTAAACACGGATCTCCCCACCAAATGAGCTGGAAATGGTGACCCGCCTCACCTGCGATGAATCGTCATGGTGATAACGGGCAGGGGGGGAGGAGGGGACCAAAGGTGTCACAAGCGAGAGGACTGAAGTAATTCAGCATGGTGTGAAAGAAAACCTGACAAAATGAGCAGCCTTCAGCTGTTCGTGGTGTGCAAAATGTAGCAGGCTCCACAGTGTTGTGCCGTACTCATTATGGTCCTGGAGGTGTGTGTGTGTTTGTGTGTGTCTGTCTGTGTGTGTCTGTCTGTGTGTGTCTGTGTGTATGGGTGGGTGTGTAGCAGGCTCCACAGTGTCCTGCCGTACTCATTGTTGTCCTGGAGGTGTGTCTGTGTGTGTGTGTGTGTGTGTGTGTGTGTGTGTTCTTTATGCCGAGGGGCTGAGAGTGTCTGTTGTCCAAATGAGCCAACTGCACATTGACGGTCAGCAGGAGTAATTCAGTTGATGAAGGAGACCAAAGAGACTTTAAACAAGATGGGCGACTCACGCCTTAGTTCTGAGCTCATCAAAATGGGGCAACATTGAGCACTAACGTGTGCAGGACAACATGTCTGTTAATGACACTAGCGCAGTGACAGTGCAGAGTCCCTCACTGGGATAAGCGCTTGCATTGCAGTCTGAACACGCATACAGAAGCGGCGCTTTGAGCAAATCGATCTCTGTTTCACTAAAATAAGTCCCTGAAATTATACCTGGGTTTCTCTCAGTGAAAGCCTGTGTTAACAACTTCCAGCACTCAGTCGAAAAGAAATCGTTTTGCCAAAATGGTGCCGAAGCAGCGAGCTCCCGCTCGCTCCCCGTGTAAGAGTTTGGTCTGTCTGCTCGGCCCCCGTGGAGTCGAGCGGTATTTACAGCAGTCCTGGGAGCCCGCTGTGAATGTGGAATTACACCCTGAGCTGAAATAATTACCTTTGATCAAGATTTTAATTGAACGGTGACACGGATGGCTCGACGACTCCTTCACAGTGATCCGTTTGAAGTCCTTTTCAGAAGAAGCGAGTTGTAAGAGATGAAAAGAAGAGGCATTTCTTCTGTTTATTTTTGTGTGTACAACCTCGACATTTGGTGAAATCATTTGGTTTTAGACATAAGATTGCTGAGCCGAGTCAAACCCCTCTGAAGGTTTGAAGCTTCATCCGGCTGCAAGATTTGGTCTGTTTGAAGTGATGTGGGCTTGATATTTGCTTCAGTTATATGCTTGTATTCCTTTGTCAGGAGTGTGACATAATAATAATAGTGACATGTGGTATATTGACTGTGGACTCTTGGGAAGGGCTTCTCATATTTCGATGCACTGTTATCACGTTTAGAGCCACCATACAGGGCCCAAAGAAGTTACTTGCAGAGGAATGGATGCAAGGTTTAAACAAGTTAGAACCCTTAATCATGTTGCTTGTATGAATGGCTAAATGAGATAAATATTTTTTTTTTACCTACCTGACTGTATAATTGCATACTCAGTTGTATTGGATAGCATGCAGCAGTTCCAATTTTAATCCCAGTGGCTTGACTGTTGCATGTATACTTGGGTTAAGTGTGCCACATTACAATAGTGCTATCAGTTTACTTGCATCCTTGTCAAAAATGTTCATATTACAGCTTTCAGAATCTTTTGACCCAGAAGCCAATTCAGTTTAATTTAGGTGCAATAAAAGTGATGCAGGCTACTGCTCTCCAGGACTAACATTAACACTCACAAGATTATAAAAACAACATATTTCACAGATCTGTCAATCTTTGTGAAACTTGTTTGGAAAAATACCATAAGCTGTAATGAAGGAGGAAACAGAACTCCAGGAGCCAAAAGAAAGAGATTTACGGCCATCTCTGTTTTGCAGTCTGCCAGCCTAATTAAAGTTAGTGGGAGTTGCTTTCTCGTGTAAGGAGGCATTGTGGTGTTTGGTTTGTTAGTGGGCGGGTACACCAAGTGAAATCTTATTGTCCTCTGAGTGGGTGTCTCTTCATCCAACTGTTAGTGCAGGGCTCTGTGGATTCCAGTGTGTTTACTTTTAATTTAAAAAAGCCGAAGGGATGCAACCTATCGTCGGTGATTCAGTTTTTAATTAAAACACAATAGGCATGAGCCGGGGCCGCCATTGCCTGTTGGTCAGCGTTATTGAAGCTTGTTTGCTTAATTATGATTCCGACCCCTTTGGTTTTAATTGAAGTTTCTTTGTGGTGACCGAGGACAAAGGCGCACGTTGTCCTCATGGGGGCGGGAGCGGATGAAAGCGCTCCCTCAGAGATGTTTCCGGAATATTGCGGACAGGTTTGCTTAGAAATGCAAGCTGTGTCCGGCAATCTCTTCCACACTTTTAATCCACTCATTCGAAACCTCATGCTCTGACTGGCTTTAATGTACACCTCGGAGACGAGACGCAAACCAGAGAAGGAGAATGGCATGAATATGTTTACGATGTGGGCTGCCTCCGCTTGAGATTGCCAGTATGTTTTCCAGAGCGTGGAACACCATCTTTATCTAGTTTGAAGCCGCATCATTTCATAATTTATAATCCAGTAAACCCACTGCTGTCAGATTCATTATTAGATGGAATGACAGTCTGACAGGCTGAATGGGCAGTATTTTATTATATATTTATATGTCCTTATCCAGGGTGACTTAAGGAGCATTAGGACATACAGGAGCTGAATACAAATAACAAACAAGCAAGTGCAAGTATAGCCTGTAGCAGAGCGACAAATGACTACCTATAAATCCTAGTACAAGAAAAAGAGCACCAATCACAAATTTAAATAAAAAATGCTTAGTGCGGCAAACCCAGTGTGAATCACAATTACCTGCTGCAGTGACTATAAGCAAAGTAACACATTAAAACTGCAGCCAATACATGCCTGAGCAGATTGAGGGGGAAAGAAGTAAATGAGGTTTTTACTGAAGTGACATTTTTACAAAGGGGCTGCAGTTTTTGTGACTATTGCATCTGATTAGTGATATCTGAGCAGCTTTCAAGTGATGAAGTTAGATTTTTTCTGCAGAAACCATGGTGATGCAGTCAAAATAGCGAAAAAGAACCTTACTGATTAAACAGAAACAATTTCAGCCCCTGGGCAAGGACGTTTTGGAGCCAACAGCGGGACACGCTGGTCCACTTCGACACAAAAGCCGCGTCTCTCTGTGTACGGGCCCAAACCGTCATCCGCAAGGAAGCAACAAAAGATTTGTTTCTTCTCGTCTAATTCATGCTGATTAAACATTGGCTTGCATGCTCGCATCTGTCAAGCCAAGTGCAACTAATCTGCGGCATTACCCAAGGTCCCGTCCAATCCCAGCCCAACGCCGCCTCACCAGCGCAGATTAGGAGAGCGATTGTTAGAGCGTGTTGCTGGGGGAGTTAGCGTCGGACTGCACTCCACAGGGTTTTTTGGCTTGTGAGGCTGAGGTTTTTAGGAAATCATCCTGATGCATTATGAATCAGAACCTTTACTGATATTGGGGATGAAGGAGACGTGCTGCTAATGCTGATGCAGTGTGCTGTCCCCCCATCCTCTACCGCATGTAACTTCTATTAAGCCTCTTTCTCTGGTGCGTCCTCTCCGAGCTCGCGCTGAGCCCCGGTCGAGGCCGATAAGTGGCGGAGGCAGACAGGTCACATGGCGTTTATGGGACAATATCGGATCGTTTACTGAGAGCAGCCCCACGGCAGGAAGCAATCAGCTGATTCTAAAAGCATTTACACGTTGCAGCGTGTGTCTGGGCGCCACTGAAACACAGAGCCGTCGTGTGTATAAAAGCTGTACATTACTACACATTTTAAAGATAGCACAAAAAGTGTGTCAGTAGGGGCCTGAAAGTATTAAAATGACATCTTTACAATATTTGTTAAGTGCTTTGCTGAGCACTTTTTATAATATAATGCACATCCGCTAAAAGTGTTGGCTTCTGAGCACTAAATACATCTGTTTCTGTCCATGGATTAGATTTGAACCAGATCTGTGTCAAGCATATGCTTCTGATTTTAGGATTAAGTAAATAAATACTCATCTCAAAGTTCATTTTAGTTGTGTGGCGGATGATTCAGATGACAGTCACTGTGGTCATTATGGGAAATTTTCTTTGACTTGTTGGTTTACTTTAAAATTATTTATTTTTTAATCATTATGCAGTTTTTAAATAGTCACATTTTATATTGTGTTGAAGTACTTGAAGAGCACCATGCTTGTAAAATTGGGATAATTAGTGCTATTTAGACTTTGGACTCTCTTTGGCATACTGTGTGAATGTACCATAGCAAAACATGGACAGGTAAGTTCATTGATTGAGATGGAGAATCACGTCATGGTGCTTGTGTGATATTTTGATTCCTGTATACATGGTAATGGAATCAGCACACAATTAAAGTTTGCATATTTTCTTGCTTATTACAAAAACATGAGTATTTTTGATGTGGATTCTTAGTGTAGTAGGTTAGGTTATCAGCAACACAAACAATGCACAAAAGGTGCAGAAAAATTACTCTCTTCTCCATGATGAAAACAGACAGCCGATTGTCATTTTGACACTGAGGAAACAGTGCCTCAGCACCACCAGAAGGACGAAACTGATGTTTAAATTAAAATCCTACCATTGCCACACATTGACAATGCAGGGTGCCAGCTGTTTTCAGACATAGGTACACATGCTACTTCTGTTTAATGTGAGAGAATGCACACATTGGAGAATTGTAACAGAGCCACACACACCATTAGGGCGCAGTCCGTTGAATTCTTAGATGCCCGTGTGACGTCTTTACATCTCTCCACGCCCCAGGTTGTGTTCTCACAGCTGGCACGCAGTCCTTCTGAGAGATGGAGACCAGACCACTTCACGGATGGCTGTTCATTTGGTTTAACTGCAGGGATGGAGAGGTTTTTTCCACGGTTGTTGGAGCATTCACGCATGCAGTCTTGCTCTCCCTCCACTCTTACACGGTGTCGGGAATAGAACATGACAAAAAATTGGATTGCCGACCCATTTCAAGTTGTGGGTGTCTCACAGTAGATGTTAATATTCAAACCCATTCCTCTCACGGCTCAACTAAACATTTGGTATGTATGCTGTTAATATGTAGTATCATTGGTGTGGCTGCTGCAATCCTAGTTGATCAGTGCATTCTGCTAAACATAGCAACAGTTTCATCCATGAAACTGTGCTGCAACAAAGGGATGATTTCCCCATGGGTAGATGCTAATTTGGTTGTATGTTGGGAACCTCTTGTACATGGTTTTCTAAGGCAGCTGATTATCCATGTGCAGATTAGAATAGACCTCTCTCTCTCTCTCTCTCTCTCTCTCAACGGTTCCGTCTCTGAAATGTTCTTGTGAACAGATTTCCCAATATTTCCCCATGAATCGCACAAGATAATGTTAGATGTGCAACCAGGTATCATTTTATAAGTGTCAGCAAAATAAGTCCCTGAGTACTCCACACCACACACACAAGAAAATTATTTGTACAATGTGGCATAACATCAGTGTGTCATACCCTGACATTCCCTGGTATGATATTGTAAATAAGTAATTAACTGCCAAATTAAAGGTGTGACTTTGTTTTAAAACA
The DNA here is from genome assembly GCA_019176425.1 of Megalops atlanticus. Taxonomy (NCBI): domain Eukaryota; kingdom Metazoa; phylum Chordata; class Actinopteri; order Elopiformes; family Megalopidae; genus Megalops; species Megalops atlanticus. The sequence continues at coordinate 11,679,664 of CM032899.1, forward strand.
TACTCTGGTTAGCATATGGTTAGCTTTGGTGTTTATAATTAATGTTAAGGTTTAGCACTATATCCTTCCTATCCAAAGTGACAAGCAATAAATGAAAATCTTATTACCTATTTATTATTCATTGTGGTGCCCCTTCGAGGATACAGTCCCATCCCCCTCTAGTCTATATTCACAAATGACTATTTTGATATCTCAAGGTAAGTGATTCGGTACCCTCAGGTTATTAATTCGAGCCCACAATTTAATAATTGGTGCCCTCAAATCACTATTTCACAAGCGCGATCCAATTAGTAATTTGGCAGTACACATTATGAAGCAGAGGGCTCTAATTAGTAAATTGAGGGTTTGAACGGATAAACCGAGGGTTTGAAAAAAAAGTAATTTGTAGGCTCAAATTTAGCAATTCAAGGGTATCAATTAGTAAACTGGTGGTAGGAAATAGTGATTTGTGGGTACAGATTAGAGGACATGTTTACTTTTTGACCAGGCCCTGTAGTTTACCATTTACTAGCTATTTCAAAATCATACTTAATAAATAGAATGTATTTACGGCCAGTTTTCTAGCAGTATAAATAGGCCCTTAGGATGAAGTATGGGCGTGTAAATGAATGATGTCTGGGAAGGGAGTATGGGTGAGGGAGTGGGAGGGGAGCTTTGGGCGCAGGGCGCTGAGGTGGAACGCTTTCAGCGGGAAGCTCTCCTCTCGTCAATATGCCAGAACTGTGAAGTCCTTAAATGTAAGCAGGGCAGACCGACTGCTCAGCGCAGCAGATGCGGAAGGAAGCACCTCGAAGCGAGGCGCAAAGGAAGACAGCGGATGCAACCAGCGCACATTGCATCAGTGTTGAAAGTGACAGGCCCGTCGCAGACAACTTCCTCACCCAAAGTCTAGTGGCACCATAATTTACTAGTATGAATTCAGACGAGATAGCTTGGCCCATACAGAGATGAATGTCTCCCTTGAACAGATGTAGGATCCATTTAGATCTTATTTACGCCCATTTAGACCCATTGAGCCACCATCATAAAACATTGTGAATGGCAGCATAAACAGCTATTTTTATTTATTTATTTTTATTTTTGCCTCTATTTTACTTTTTTTTTTTTTTTTTTACACAAAGAGTGGCTAGGAGGTGCTAGGGCTAAAAGTGGCTAGGATGTACTGATAACGTGGTGCTCTGGGGATCTCTGGCCAGCATGAACCCACCCAGCCTTATGTTGTCCTGCTGCTGTGGACTCCCAGTCAATTTTCGGTGAAAGGCACAGCCCACAGACTCAAACAAGCAGCGTATGGGCTGTAGGGTTCAGCCTCTGTTTGGAGCACATGCCCTCACTGGCTGAGCCAATCATACACCTGGGAATAAAGCAGGACATTTCATCCGTAGAGTTATAGAGGGATTCATGTGAAATCACTGGCATGCACCTTCTTAGATGAGACTCTCAAAGAACACACATTGAGTATAGCATAGAATAACCATCAGTAAACATGGTTCTGTAGCTCAGTTTGGGTAAATGGGAATTAATGAACAAAAAAAGGGGCCGAACTCAACCCAGGACGAAGGGATCTGCCTGTCAGGTTCGTATTTCAGTAATACACTCAAGCTTTTGTGCTGTAATGAGATAATGTTACATTGAATATATCGTGGAATGGAAGACAATATCTGTTAGTGCTTGATTTTTTGGTATTTGCTTTCAGTTCTTCATCAGCAGCTGCCATTGCAATTGTTATGACTTTGTTTGAATAGGAGGAAGCACTCCCTTATTTCTTATACATACTCACATATGATATGATAGGTTTTTAAATGGATGTTGACCTAGAAGTAGCCTTATAAAGAATAAAAAGTGAAAATCCCCTCAGAAAATGTCCATATTCTTCATTCTGAGCTATTCAGAATGAGGTTGTGTTTTGAGTGGCTTCTAAATTGTGATTTTACAGTCAAAGAGAGAGAGGCTTGCGGCAACATCAGGTTTATTGGCTGAAAATAAAACCTGAGAGCGGGAGAGTGGTAATAGGTAAATTGACAATATCGTCCAGTTTAACGACAGCCTTGTGCCTTCGGCTGCAACCACTCAGGAGTCTGCAAATCTGCAAGGAGACGATGGTCTGCAAGGAGGCGACCACACAAATCAAGGATGCCGCTCTGAATACTTGTTTGTGTTGCAGGCAAGTTACATTGAATTGAATCAACCCAGGACAATTTAATGCACATCAGTTTGGACAGCTTTGGGCTACATTCTTTTTAAATGCATGACCCTTGTTTGATACTTTCCAAAAAAAAAATGCTAGTTTTACACAAACCCCAGAGGAAAGCAAGCATTTAAATCTGCAAGAATAGATTAAGTTGTGTATGATATGTAAATTGGTCCAGCTGGATGTTTAAAGAAATAATAGCCACTTTGTATGTGCCCAAAGCATAGTTTATTTTGTTATACCCTAATGGACATGTGAGTTCATGCAGCTGCAATAACTGAGCAGCCAGGGAAGTGTGCAGCATTTAAAAGGTATAAAAGTAATTTTTTGTTGGCTGATAGTGGCACAGTATGAGTCAAAACAATATTTTCCCAGTTTTATATCTGCACCAGAGTGCCTTGTCGAGAATCTCTCCTCCACCCCTGATAAGTGTCACTCCAGCTGGGCTGCTGAACTGTGAGGGTTTTCTAATTTGGAGATGGGGGAGGGACGCCTGAGGGATCTTTGTGTTACATTTTTTCTCTGTAGTACACTATTTAGAAATGTCGCTATCTTGCACATTCCAGTCTGTGGGTTACAAATTTGATGTGAGGATTTTTGGCAATAGAAGCCTTCCTCATTTTAACAGTCATTGATTTGTTCTTTAACACCTGTGGAGCTGTTAAAAAAATACTTTAAAAAGTGTGATAATTGACCATCAATTGACCATCACTTGAGTTATCATCATTGATGTTTGGTAGAGTCACTACTGTATTGTCATTCACCATAGTTTAGTTGCTATTCATGATAACACTGCTGCCACTGAGAACTATTTTATTTATAACTATGTAAAACCATGGCTGGTATTTGTCCTTCCACTGAATGTCTGATGTTTTTGCTCTTTTGCCTTTGACAGAATTTTTCAAATCATTTGGCTTGTTCATGTGGAGTTTCGTCACTCATTTGAGGTGGTGAAATGAATATACTCTAGCCTTGACTTGCGGGAGATTGCATTTTTTTTCCTCTACCCACCCACACTGTGTGCATTGATTATGCTCTCTGTGCTTCCTGGCCGCGTCCTTGCCCGATTGCAACAGTGAAGTCTTATTGAGTGCATCCGACACCAAAAAAAGAGGGTTTTCAGAGTGCCTTTAGCCCTGTTTCCTGCCCTGTCTGGAGAAGAATAGAAAAGAAGACTGCCGCATGCTCAATGCAAACAGCTGTTGAGTGACAGCTTGGGCCTGTGTAGCTAAGGACACTTTTGGGCTTGTGCAAAAAACACCCGATACCTAGCCATCCATGTCTAATCAACACGGTAATGAGGGGGGTCATAAAAATATAAATTCCCATTCTTAGCACTGATGAAAGGGTGAACTGCACTACTGCAACTCCACCATAAATGACTTGACAACAGTAAGGGTTTGTGACAACACAGTGAAACACTTTATAGTAACAATGGAACAAAAAAAAACATTGGAATACGTGGAGATCAAAGGAAGCCTAAATTCTCATATTAAGCTCATTTATACAGTAATGCAGTGTCATTTTACGCATCCAATCATATTGAAAATATATGATGGGAAACAATGGTATTATAATATTTGGATATACCAGATGAGACAATAAATTGTCTTCTCTACACTCCATCTGTTTTAAAACCATACTTGGCCAGGTGGTGAATTTTAACAGTAATTCCATGCAGTGCTGAATAAAACCTTATTCTAAAGACGTGGATGTCAGGAATAGAGACATTCCTGTCAGCGTTACCATCTTTGACAGCAAATGCGAAAACAACTGAAAAGCTCTCGGTGCACACTTTGCATTTCTGTCAAGTCAAGTGTCACAACAAACTTTCCTGCGTACACCTGCTTCTGTACGAAACTCTTCCTGCTGTCTAATCCTGGAGACCTGCATAAACTGTAAGCTGCACTGGATCACCAAAACATACAGGGAAGCCTGTGATAGTTCCCAAACAAAAGGGCCTGGTACTGCTTCAGTTTTGTGTAGTTTTTTTTTTTTTTTACATCCTCTGTGTAGAAATATGAACCATGGCCAATATTAATAACTGCAACTAGATACACCATTGAGACACAAATACATAGTAGTATTCCTGTTGAGGTGTGCTTGTGTATGAGCACTTTGGAATCGCATAGGTTTCTCAGAGTGGCCAGTCTTATAAAAAAGTTAAACATTTAATGATTTTTTTCTTTTTTTTTTCCCCCACGCTCAGTGAAAGTAGAGCACTCTGACTAATGACAATGTATTTATTGTGATCCTGGAACTGGGCTGGTTGGCCTTGTAAAAAGCCCCATTCAAATGTCAAAATGTGTCACTATTAGCCACAAACAAAATCTTAATGTTCCACAGAAATGGTTCACTTTGGTTTGTCAGCATTTTTTCCTGGGTAGTAAACACACAACTTCACAGTCTGTTTGGTTTACAGGGAGCTTCAAGCCCCTGGGTCAAACTCCCCCGCTGGACAGCTCCGCCACAGCAGTGAAAATACAAAGAAATCAATGTAAAAGCCTGCAGATCTTCAAAGATTCCCCCGACGACTGGCTTTGTGATGCATAATCACTGATTGGGCAGAAAGGATCTATCTCCTTAATGGGGAGGTCCCATTAAAGATGAAATACGCCCATGCGCGAAGCTCTGGTCGCGTACTCAGGAGACACCAGACGAAGACCCCTTTCAGATCAGAGACGGCCCATTGATTGAGTAATTGAATGAATCTGTCGGAGCAGAGAGCGGAGAGGCACTCCAGAGATAGCTCCGATAACCTTATATGCTCATGGAGGCATTTCACTGTTCTCATTGTGAGCAGAACCTTTTCAGAGATGTGTTATCTGAATGCCTCATGCTAACTTGACCGAAATCATCAATCATCAATCATCTTTCTAGTCGCTTGGCTTTTTTGTTTAAGATTGTGAACACAATTATGTGGTCTTGTAGTGCTCAATCTTAAACACTGCATTGTTTGGCAGTATTTGCTTGCTGAAACATTATTGTTTAGCTTATTACAACATTTAGCAGATATTCACAATATGTGTTGGTTTACATGTGTAGTATGGTATCGTAGGGTTCATATATAGTCATAGAGTCAAAAGCGTATGTCTGTCTCTTTAGAGAAAGCCAAATAAAAACTCCTGCTGTGAAATAATTATTTTGATAGGGCTCAGTACTGTCTTAGTAAGATATACTAGCCTACAGCAATGAGATATAACAGAATATGGAAGTAGAAGACATCTGTCTATTCATGTGAAAAGATTCATTAAAAGTGGCTCCAGCTGACCTTTATGTTCACCCATACACACAGAGAAGCTGCTGTTAGAATCATGCAGCATCATGCTGTTCTAAAGCTCTGTGGCTCCTCAAAAAGGAGTAATTGCCATCGAATGTTTTAGCAAAATATGCCTGATCAGTAAGCTGGGAAAGGGCAAATGCCTGTTGCCAAAGGCCATGCGGATGCACGCGATGCCTGCTACAGTGTATTTTACATGGAAGACAGTGTTTCACAACACACAGAGCGTCGCCCAGCAAGCTGAAGGCGGGGCATGCGCCCCCTCTCCTGCAGCGTACGGTCTCCATGGAGACGGAGAGACGGAGCCCCCAGTTGGTCACCTTCGGCCCCAGTGCCGCGGAGGAGAGCGGAATCGTGAGGGGGAGAGCTCCGTGAAGATTAAAATGTAAATATCGGCATTTTGCGGAGACGGGCTACGTCAGACTGAAAAGGGCAGGGAGAGTGCCCTTTGCTTTGTGGAAGCAGTGGCCCTGTCGCAAGCAGCTTCCTGCAGTGAGAAAGTAATGAGATTGAGTCCAGGTGCCAAGAATTAAGCTCCACTCATAGCGCGGGTCCAGAATGCACCACAGAGGAATGCATCTTCATTTTAGTCTGCCTTCCATGTCACAAATGAATGCTTTGTAGATTTATAGTATCTGAGCATGAATACTGTCCGCCCTTTTGTAGTACACAGGATACTGTACAAAATGTATCATGACCAGCTGCGTATGTAAAATGAGGCAGATCTCTAGTATTGTGCATCAGTTTGTGCATGGGCCTGCAATGAACACTAGCATAGAAATGACGCCAAGGGCGTATTGGACACGGCACATGTAATTCGTTCCACAGTGTGTAAAAACGCATGCTCAGTCCACCAAAATTGTGGCCCCAGGGGATACAGTGTATCACACCAGTTCATGCAGAGATGAATAACCAAGCTAATAACCAAGTCCAGTTTAAATCTGTCCTTAGGGCTGGACCACTGAGTATGTACGTTATTGGTTCAAACTCCAGGTGGGCTACTGCAGTATTTTGCCCTGCCAATAATGTGTGTACAGTGTAAGCAATTATGCATTTCCTTCTAGGAAAAGAGGCATAGCAGTAATTATTTTTCACATTACAAAATTGTACTAATTTGATTGAACTCCGGAAAAAAACACTTTTTCACTCTTCTTGTGTAGTACTCTGTCAGCCCCAAGCCAGGAATCTATTATGCAATAAATGCAGCTCTTGAAGAGTTGTAGCTTCCTTTCGTGATAAGGCAACTCCAGAGAGATTATTTCCCACGGTACAACAGTCTCTTTTCACTGATGTGCACCGACAGATATCTGAAATGCGTAGCTGCCACCGCGATCTCCCTGTCGCATTTGATAGTGTTTAAATTTAAAAGCTGTCAGAGTAAGATGTTAGCGGATGACTATGCACATTTGACACCTGTGTCGTGGGCGCCATGCACTGTATGTTTAGCACAGTGCATCAAAGTTCTGTGAAACTCAGCTAGTCTCAGAAGTCATAGGATGCTGTCAATGAAGACATGGTGTTAATGTATTGACTTTGTGTTGGTTTGAGACATTAAACTGTGGAGAAGTTGGCTATTAGAAGAGTTGTTTCTGAAGAACAACAGAATGCTTGCTCATTATCTTGTCCATAACCTAAGAGCAGTCTTATTTCTAAAACAAACCTGGGGTGAACCATTCAGGTGGACTAGATTTATGGTCTGCGGCCTATTCTCCAAAGTCTGCAGTCAGAAATGAGCGGTTGCTAAATGTGCACGCGAGGTGATCAAGTCAGGTTTCTTTCCTTCTATTACAGAGATACCAGCAATACTGCAGTACCCTTTTCCACTCTTGTTTCCAGTCAGGAGTCACTGATTCAATCCAACAGGAATTGCCGTGAGGGAGACGCGAGGGCTTCAGGCCGTAGACTGGACGAAGTGGGAACGGACTAGAAACCGCAAGCTCCTCACCCCTGCCCCTGGGCCAAGTGTAGTCCGGGGACCTCTAATGAGATGGAATGACATTTATATTTGCACTATTGATCCAGCGTCGTATCAGATTACAGCCGTCTTCTCGGCACAGTATGGAGCGTCCCATCTGGGAAGAGCTTCATCATGTTATGTTTTGCCGTACATCTCTTCTCACACGTGTGGTTGGTGATGGTTTTTGACACCGATTTACATCTCGCAGAGATCGTAGTATTTTTTCAGAGGGGTTTTTGTTGAACAGGGGAATATAAATTGCGTGTAATTTGTCAAACCCTAAAGAACATTTGGGGTGAAAGAGTGCAGACTCAGTTGAGGTCATGATGACTTGTGAATATTAGCAGGGAGGAAATTGTCTCCAGTGCATGGCCTAAAAGTTTATGAATGCCTTAATTGGCTGTTGACATTGTATCCACGTGGTGAATTAGACAGAATTTCTTTATATAAATATTGACCACTTAAATATTGTGTTTTGTATATCAGTGTTCAGCAACCAAATGTCCCTTTGAAATCGCTTTGAAGAAGAAAGATTATAGCTACTCTACCATTAGTGGTCATTTCGGCTTGTTTTGTTACATCTGTACACACACAGCACATCTAATTGTAAGGTTCATGCATTGCCCAGTGCCATAATTTGAAAATATAACCCAGTATATGGGCAGTGATAACCTGGGAGTTCATAATTAGACCCTCTGAGATTTATTTCCTAAGACTGAAAGGTTTTCTATTCATCAGACAGGGAAAAAAAACGTCAATACCAGGCTTGGTGAAGGCCGTGTTTGTGTGGAGTCGATAGGCCACTGGGACTTGTCCTCAAGTGTTCTGCGTTTGGAACGTTGCCATCTGCTGAATGCAACGAAATCGTTATTTACACACCTAGAGTTAAATAACTGCCAGGCACATATCAGTGTCCAGGTCCTGTAGACACTGTGTCATTTCATTGCCGTGTGTCTGCAGGCAGTCCTATGGGACTCCCAATTACCGAGTCATCTTCTGAAGTGCCAGTGTCGCAGATGCCTTTTTAAAGTTTTTTCTTTGAATCTGTCACAGGAATTGTCGACTTCTGTTTGCTCTTTAATATGGACTGTCACTTTGTGCCCGTGCAAGGCCTGCCATATCTCAACCACCCACTAATAACGGATCTCGATGACTTAGTCTGGTCACATGATTGCCCCGGGTTGTCTGGACAAGGAGCATTCATCTGCTGTTTTTGAGTCTCAGGGGAATCTGAGTAGACAGAATTAGTTTCCTTATCCAGCACTTCCAACAGTGACCTCAAGGACAGTGACCGTTCTGCAATAGAGAGGCCGAGCAAACCATAGCCATGCCCATCAGAGACAAATCAAGGCCAATCAGAACTGAATGGGGAAACAGTTTGCAAATGCTGCAATGTGCTGTCGCACATGGTTTATTTTGCTGAACTGTTACTCGGCACACATGGAGAAATCAATCAGTTTCAGCTCTGGAGGCCTTTGCAGCAAGTGTTTCATGGACATTTTTAGATCAATATTTATGAAATACCAAAATAAAAGTGGAATAATGTTGAACTACTTTTTAAATTTTTTTTTTGTTTAATATTGGTAGCTAGCCATTCAGACGGGTATATTACGTTAATTCATTCATTTCATTGATTCAGCGTGGGTACGGACGGGTAACTTTTCTCTCTCTGTTTGTCCGTTTTCAGAGCACCTCATCCTTCCAGGTCACGGTCAGAGATGACAACAGCATGGTGATGCTCCTGGAGCCCGAGGACCTGATGGACAATGCCACTGCGTACGCGGTCAAGGTGGCCGGCGAGCCCAGGGTCCACTTCCTGCAGTTTGAGAATGCAGACGGCACCCAGCCTGCCCCGCTCATCTTCAACGCCTCGTACCACGGCCTCTGCTACTCGGTCAGCCTAGTGGCCAGTAACGGCACCCTGCGGCCAAGAGCGGTCAAGACCGTAACCGTCCTCACACGTGAGAGTTTGAACTGACCTCATTTATCCTATGTCCATCCCATCCCTTATGGTATTGCTAGTTGGCATACAATTGTTGAAAGTTCTGTCTTGTGTTGCTCAATTTTTTCTGAGTGAAACAAATTAAGTTGCAGTCAGTACTGACCTTCCATTTCCAAGGAATGCAAGTATTAGAAAATTACTTATAAGGAGGTAACTGTACATCAATGTGAAATATACAGCATTACAGATAACGGATGGTGTGGGTGCTGCAGATGCTTTTGGTATATATGGCCTGAAAATGAGATGGTTCAACTGAATTTTTTTCTCACAGAGCCTCTTCCAGTTGAGAGTGTCTCCATCCATGACTACCAGCCTTCTCCAGAGACAGGAGTTGTGTTTGAGATCAAGACTGCCGAGAACAATGTTTTCACCAGGGTAAACATCAGCTATGTGGAGGGGCGGGAACAGAGGTCCATGCTGTACAAAGGTAGGTCCCCCCATGGCTGTATATTTTACCAGGTCAAGGCCGAAATTGTTTTTCCCGGATCAAAGTATTAAATAGAAGTTGTTTTAAGCATTTTGGAATGGTGAAGGAGAGCTGAGCTACAGGAACCATTTTAAAACATACAAAATTATTGTATTTTAGTTTATGTTCTGTAAGAGGTTTGAACCAAGACAAAGATTAGATGTGTACATTGGCTTTATTTGTGCACATTCAAACTAGTCAAAATTAGTTTGGTTCTTTTAAAATCCAAAATTTTATTCTCTCATTATGGCTGCTGAATATTCTGTTAACAATATCAGTGAACATGTTTGGTTCAGTTTTGTTTAGTAAGGGATTATATTGTGCTGGAAAACTATGTTATGCTAGATTTGGCTAATGCTAAAATACAGGTGCACACAACTGAGCAAACTATCACCCTTAAATTATGAGGACATATTGTATTTACTATAACTCTATTTGAATTCAAAGCCATTACCTGAATTGATTCAGAGATGATGGCTGCTCTGTGCTTTCCTCCTTGTAGCACACGTCAACGGTTTTAGCGCGAGTTTGCTGTGGTATAGCAGACTCTCAGACTCTCGAACCTGTTTGTGACCCCCGTCCAGATTTCTTCAGGGGGAAAACCGTCTTTAAGCACTGGCTGCCGGGGACCTGCTACAGCAACATTACATTCCGGTTGGTGTCCGAAGCCACCGTCAACAAGAGTACGCTAGTGCGCCAAAGCGGAGTGGGCCAGGAGACCCCCAGTCACAGGACAGGTACTCTGATCCCCTCTCTGAAATCCACTTAGAACAATTAGATGTGAAATCAGATAGTGGGGAAGCACATTGATTTTAATCCAGAATATCAGGCTTTCCAGGTAGGTGTCTTTTCAGGTCACCTTGATGGACAGGATTTTGAAATGCATGTCACCTGCAGTGCTTTGTCTATTCCAGTGTTTTTAAGACTTACCACACTGAGTTGCAGTTTACCTGTTCGATTATTCTGGGAAAGCAACACCAGAAAAGGGTATGAACTTGCATTAGTTAGTAGCTATGGATGTCATTTGCCAGTTTGGTTCTGTGACATATAAATCGTCTTTAGTCTATCAGTCTGTATCATGATACCTCTATTTGTATACACTGTGAGGGATGTGTATATGTATGTATGGGTATATGTGTATATCCTACATACAGCAGTATGGCATAGTGGTAAGAAGCTGGGCTCATAACTGAAAGGTTGCTGGTTTGATTCCTCACTGGATTACTGCTGTTGTACCCTTGGGCAAGGTACTTAACCCAGAATTACCTCAGTAAATATCCAGCTGTATAATTGGATAAAATTATATCCCATGGAAGTCGATCTGGATAAGAGCATCTGTTAAATGGCAATAATGTAATGTAATGTAATAATGTATATCCATACATAGACCTGAAGTGGCAAGTGTTTTGCAAGAGTAGGTTTAAATTTCCCACTCTGAGACTGCTGTAACTGTACTGCTAAGTGGGTGTTGTAGGTATGATATCAGTCTCATATATACATACATAGATAACACATAGATAGCTAGAGGTAATTTTAATTCTGTTGCAGTGTTGCTTTGGAACAGTCACTAGATTGTTTCCTGCTAATGTCAAGTGTCGCAGGGGGGGCCAATTAGATCACATTAGTATCTGAATAACGCTGAACCAATCTGGAGAGACTCCCTGCAGATCAACACCTGCAGTGCCTTTAATTATTCTGATGCATTAAATGCTAGCAAACACACATTTCCAGATCCATCAGACATGATTTGATACAGCACCCTCAAGAAAGGAAATGATAGTTCTGTCAACGCTTCGCAGAGGGATCTCAACAGAACCAATGAGAGTTGCAACTACAGAAAGAGGAGCATAGATGCTTTGGCAACAGAAAAGCAATCAGCTGGAGTGGTATAAGTAGAAGCCATGAACCTATCAGGTCAGCTGTGCTTGGCAGAGTCGTCCTAGTGGAACGCCTCACAGTTATTTGTATTAATGGGTCTGTGAGCCCTATGCTCTTGAGAGGACAGGAACCATAAAAAGGGCATGTTAGGTAGGAGAATTTAATAGCTTCCCACAGAGGTTCTATTATGATTCTGTGGTCTGTTATGGATGTTCAATTTTTGATCACAATGCTCTCTGTACATCTCCCACAGTGCCCAACCCTCCACTCAACATCTCCATGAAGATCGTTCACCTCAGCGGCGGGGCCCCGTCAGGGGGGTCTCATCGCAGCAGGCTGCACCCCCGCAGGGCCCGCGATGTCCCGCTGATGGAGGAACAGGAAGAGGCAGAAGCTCACGAGGAAGAGGAGGAACCCGGGCAGGACGTTCAGGAGGGCCCCATCCAAAGCACAAACGAGACCTACAGCTCGGTGGGAGAGCCGGGCGACGAGAGCACCACCCAACCCTATTGGCCGGAGGCCATCGGCAGTCCCGCCCCCACGGAGGAGGAGTTTGTGAACGCGGTGGTGCCGGAGTACGAGGACTCCAACGAGCCTGGCTCTGGCATGGACACGCCGCTGCCACCTGAGCCCTCTGTCGCCCCCACCAGGCTGCCCCCTGTCCTGCTGGAGCTCCGCTGGCAGCCCCCTCGCCCTCCCACCAACTTCGATGGCTTCAGCATCTACATCTACAGGGATGGTATGTCTGTGACTGCAGCTCAGAAAGGGCTCTTGCTGGAAGATATTAGCAATCATTCAGTCATTGAAAATTACAGTGGAGCAGTACATAGGGCATCAGGTTATGGGAAGCCTTTGTTTTGTGGAATGTGAAAGCATTAGTCATCTTGTGGTCATACCATCTAATGACCGGAGGTGTTTTTAGTGTTCAGCCAGTTATACGTGCATTTCTGATAAACTGCTTAGTAAGACAGGACAAATGAAAAAAATGCACTGACAAATTAGAGCCTGGATGGCCAGACCAGTACGTGGGGATTCCATACTCTTATTGATCAGTAAACCTGGTAATCAGTTAAATGAAATTTAACTTTGAAAATATAATTAAATAATTAAATAATAGTTAACTCATTTTGAAAAAGGCACCTATCCAGAACATTGATTAGCCAAGTCTTTGTATATGTCATTACATATTGCCTGCCCAGTGGGGAGGTATGGATTTCTCGCCTTTTTTTTTTTTTAACTTAGGTCTTAATTGCTTAATGGAGATAAATGATTGGATGCGAAATTGAATCAGTATTTGTTCCAGGTGTCAATCAGCTGTTGGTGAAAAGGCTGAGTAGTGTGGATCCCAAGGACTGGATGTGGACATCACTGCCTTCCTATAGGATCATTTTATTATATTAATTAAGTATAAATTAAGTAATTTTCATATTATGACAGGTAACTCTACAGAGATGGCCACCGTGGACGAAAACACTCATGAGTTCTTCGCGGAGCTGACGGAACCAGGGACCTACAGAGTGCTGGTGGCAACGCTCAGCTCGTCGGGCGACTGCGACCCCCGGGAGAGCACCAGCGACACCAGCTTCACCTTCTACCTCAGTAAGCTCCCCCCGTCCATTCCCTCACACCTGCTTGTTTAGCTGAGGCTCCTCAGAGCTTCCCCTGAAGCCTCAGTCACACTTGGAGGAGTTTCCTGGGCAGAAATGGCCAGTTTCTGGGCTTAAGTTTCATCCACTTCTGGTGAGACATCCCAGCCATGTGTGTAAAAATGATGCATTGGCATACATGATGGCTGGCTCAGTGCTGACCCGCTGTGCTGTCAGAGGGACTTGGCCCCACTTCTCTGAGTGTAGCTGCTCAACGGCTGGATAAGCTCCTCTTCTTCAGGGTTCTGTTACAAGTGCTGGTGCTTTAAGGAGCTGAGCTCTTTTTCTTTTTTTTTTTTTGAAGAGTGCATCGCTGTGTTTCAGATCTCCGCGCTCAGGGAAACAGATTCCAGCAGAGCTGACTGCAGAGGCCTGTTTTATTTACCAGTGGTTCAGGGGGTTGATCAAGATGTCAATGTTTAGAGGAAGTGGTATCCTTATTGTGTTTCTGACCTGATTGTTTTGTAGAGCCTAATACTGATTTATTTGCCTTTGTGTAGGAAAATCTCATGCTCATAATCATAATCCTTAAGTGGAACTGATATCTCTTTAAGGTATCATTGTTTATTAGAAATGGTCTCAGGGCGGTGTCGCAGCTGTTAATGACCTCAGAGCAGTGCTATTGGTCCCAGTTTATGTGTGATGTCAGAGCCTTGTCGTAAGTCTGTGTGTTTAGATGAACTGATCTCAGCGCTGTCGTAGGTCCCAGCGGTGAGTGGTTCGAGCAGCCGACGGAGAGGCCGCAGGCGGTCGACGTGAGGCTGGTGGGCCCCGGCACGGCGGCCGTGTCCTGGGCGCCGACGTCCGAGAGTCACAACGGCTCTCTGGTGTCTGTGCTGTCCCTCACCTGTCTCAAACCCAGCCTCAGCCAGAGGATGGAGAACACCTACTGCAGCGAGGTGCGCGCTGAACACATTACAGTACATTATTGCCATTTAGCAGACTCTTATCGACTTACACAGGTTACCATTTTTAACTGTTATCCATTTATACAGCTGGACATTTACTGAGGCAATTCTAGGTTAAGTACCTTGCCCAAGGGTACAAGAGCAATGCCCCAGAGGGGATTCGAACTGGCAACCTTTCGGTGACAAGTTCTGCCACCTATATTGCTGAACACAGCACCACTGAACATGCGCCTCCCTCAATCCCTGCTGTACGTGTAGCCATTGTAATTTAGCATGATTTGGCATATTAAATCTGCAGGATAGCAGCCCATCTTGGTCAGCGATGTCCATGCGTGTGCTGCCCCATCCCAGTCTACCTCCTCCTTTAAGAAATGGTCCCCGGATTGAATCCTCCTCCCTCACACTACAGCCATTGATGTTTTAAACCCCACTGAAACTCATTATTCTCTCATTTTTCAGTTACTGTTTAGGTAATGAGAATCCCCTTTGCTCCGCTTAGACCTGAACGATCTGGATTATTGTACTTATATTCTTACCCTTTAACTTCCTATGCAGCTTGACAAGGTGCCTTTGAAATAACGCTAATGAAAATGAGAGATTAAGCCCTGTAATTTGCTTAACAGTAAATGTCATTATAACACTGGTTATTAGTCGTAACTGGAACAGTCTTGCAGGCTGTAGTGCAAGCATCTTACCAAGTGCCTGATGGTTGTTGTGTTATGCTCAACAGGAAAATACCACTAGTGACCTCATCACGAATTTGACCCCCGGGGCGCAGTACAGGGTGGTGGTCTATCTGACGAATGGTCCCCTCATCAGCCCTCCTTCAGACCCTTTCATCATCGGGCTGGGTACGTCTTCAGCTGATTTCTCTCTGCAGATTTCGGTCAACAAGACAATCAACCTCATACTGCTCCACAGCTTTTAATCATTTGAAAAGCTGCAAAAAAACAGCTTGCTCACTATTGAAGATTATTGTCTTTACTCTTTTCCCATGTTCATTAGGAGAAGTGCATTTAGTGCAGACTGTGTGTAATTTCCATAACAATCAGCAACGAGTATTCATGAGTCAAAACTGCAGATTAGATCTTTTCAGACCTGGTTTATTGTTTATATTATTGCCCTTTAAAATGTGTGGCCTGCCTGTGATTTTCCTTAAATCATGAAATCATGATTAAATCAAAATTTTGACAACATTTTATTATTTAAGAGCTACGGAATAGAAAATATTACAGTAGAAAAAATATCATTTTTAATCTGTGTCCCCACTGGGAACAAGTATCAACAAATATGCAGTAGTACAACACTGTGAAGTTTAGAATATGCAATGCAGACATTATTCAAAACCAGAATGTCTACACAATATTATCTAAAAACAGTTTAAAAGTACTCTGTAAGGATGTGGCAGACAGTGATGTGTGGCTTTATTTTAATGTGAAAGGTAATCATTTTTCCTTTCAACAATATAGTCCTCAGTGGGCATTTTGGCATCTAATTTGGGCTGTGTGTACTTATCCGCTGTCTGAATTTGTTCCTAAATGTAATTGCAGAAAGGTGTTACTGTCAACAGATTTAGAATAGATTACCTACAATTACTAATGGTATTTCTTAGATCATGACTAGTGGCATTTTTTCCCAGAATTTGCCTGGTCCTGCCTCACGATTTTATATAACTGGACAGACAGAATCAAATGAAATTTTGTTTCTCTTGCAAATAGATGTTTATGCAAGGTATAGAGTTTAGCTCAAAGGCACCATATGTTTTCACTAAGATATTGGCAGGTCCCCATAGGATATAGTCCTTAATGGAAAATCTGGCATCTAATTTGGGCCCTGTGTACTAATCTGCTGTGTAAATTTTTTATAAAGGTAATCTCAGAAACATATTTACATCACTGGCAGCTTTAGGATAGATTGTCCTTCAGACCTAAGAGCTTGGCTCAAAGACACCATATGTTTCAAGTAAGATATTGGCAAAGTGTTCTGCCACAACACAGCTGCAAAGGGTGCGGTAGTAAATGGAGTTGAATTGATTGATAGATTGGTTGGTTAATTGGTTGATTGACTGATTGATTGCCATGTGTCTGGTGTCTGTCAGAGCCGACGGGGGTGCGGGACCTGGTTGTGTACCCGCTGAGCCCCACAGCGGTAATTCTAAGCTGGCAGCGGTCCTACCATGTGGCCTTCCGCAAGTACATCCTGGAGATGTTCTTCTTCAACCCCGTCACCCTCACGTCCCAGTGGACCACCTACTACGAGATCGCCGCCACCGCCTCGGTCACCGCCTCAGTGGTAACGCACGAGCCGTTACTTTAATTACATTGATTCGCTTAGCGTAGGGTTTTGTCTTGACCTGGCCGAATAAATGAAAAGTTCAAAGAGGTATTTATTTTTTGGTTAGTTAAACATGTTCTTCTTCCTGTTTGATTAAAATGAAAGAAAATTTGCAGGTCATAAAAGGAAGTTCCCTATTACCTGTTTCTGCGCTTGGATTTTTGCAAGGGGAAAATACTTGTGTAAGAACTCTTCTTGTGTGGAAGGCGTCTTTGGTCCTGAATATCGTGGCACCCTGTACCCTTTACCTGCAGTGGAGTTTCAGCTGCAATTCAGATCATATGCTTCAATGTCATTAAATTAATCCAGCAGAATATATCAGCTGTATCAATATCTCAGGAAAGGGGCACCTAGAAGTTGGGACTGGATCCCTGCACAACAGCATCTCTTAAGAAAATCCTGTGGTACATTTCCTCTATGTTATATGCCACGCTAGCCATTGCTTTCGCTTCAGTTTCCCTCGTTTTGGGTCCACCTGTTCGTTTGACTCTGACTCACCACTGCAATGTCACATGGACACAGGAAGGACAAGAACATACATCATCAGGCCATCTGGTCCCCCTCACCTCACAGACCCCAGCTCAGTGGTACTCGGCCAATGGAAAAAGCCGGGGGGCCCTCCGCTTAACCAGCTAAGACTGGAACGGCCCAGACATGTGACCACACTGGCCACTGGGGAGCTCTTATGCTCGGCAAGGGCTGTGAATTGGCTGTAAGATGGAGGCTTGAGTGTTGCTGCCTGACTCTCTCCCCCTCCAGAGAGTGACAGATCTGCTGCCTGCCTGGTACTACAACTTCCGCGTCACCATGGTAACCTGGAGTGAGCCGGCCCTCAGCTGCTGCGATGGTTCCACCGTTAGCTTCATCACAGGTACAGCATGCAGGCTCAGGAGACATTCTCATGAGGTTTCTATCAGTCCTTAAGAGTTAGGTGAAGATGTAGCGTTGCTTAGCTGCCAAATTCCTACGTATTCCATTTGATAGTCCCTGCTAATGAATTATCACCCACTAAGAATTTAACAGCTGCAGCACACCCTCAATAACTCAGTACTAGGAACATGTCATCACAAGTAATTTATCAGCAGATATTCATCACCATTTAGTAATTAATGATGACATTAATTTGATGGCAGTGAAAATGACCTCTTCTGTGATATACAATGGCACAAAATGAGTTCCATGCTGATATTTCTTCTTAATATGTTGAAAACCACAGTAAAACACTCTATAACTCTCCAGGTAATTTTCAAAAAGGCTTGTAAAAAGGCCAGCTTTCATTTATGAGGGCACCCTAAATGGAATTTCTGGGGTCATGATCTGGGTGTGTTGTTTGGCGTCTGTCAGTGTAAACCATAAAATAAATGCTTTTGGTCACCCTGCAGCCCCGGAGGCCCCGCACATCTCCTCAGTGGACTACTCCAACAGCCTGCTGTACGTGCGCTGGACCTACGGGGACATCTTCACCGACCTCTCCCACTCCAGGATGCTGCACTGGCTGGTGGTGGCCGAGGGAAAGAAGGGATCAAAGCGACGCATCTCCGCCGATGTAAGTCATTCCCGGCGGACGCCCTAACGTTCTGTGAACCTACTGAGCTGTGTTTCATCTCCTTTCCCATCAACAAGCTGAGCACAGAAAATGGAGGTAAGTAGTGAAGCCTAGAAGAGTGATGCTGAGAGTATTTTCAGTGGCTATTTGACACCTAACTAAATGAGGCAGCTGTAGGATGGGTGACATTGTGCCTACTTCCTGGAAGATTATGGTATCTGCTCTGTCCTGCTCCTTCCTCTACTGTGAGCCTCTTAATGAGTTCTGGCCTCATTCTTGAAAAAGATGAAGCCCTCTATTAAGGAATACTTCACAAGCTAACTACCTTGAGACCCAGATAGACACAGAAGGGTTCAACTAATTATCCACTAATGCTTAACCTTTCACTCAGCAATGATAAAGTCCCAGCAACATTGTGAGGACATTGTGTGGCTGCTATGTTTTAGCAGGAGAACTAGCAGAGGTGAATTTTAGCTTGCAGTGGAGCTTTTCAAGCAAGTTTGCAGTGCATTGAAGAGCAGTGTGGTTGGTGTCCTTGACACATTGATCTCACATAGTGGTGTCCTCTTCGGGCTGTGGAGAGGCACTGTTCCACAGGGTTTTACAGATGTGTCTCTATCAGCTGCTAATTGACAATGATTCAAATTCAGTTCTAATTATTGGCACCAATTAATTCATTATAATCCAAGCTGGAACAAATGTTCACAGTAGTTTGCATATTGTTGTTGGCTGGTCAATGCTGCCAGCCCCGTACAGTAAATGGCAGCAGTAAGCAGGTTTATTTAACCCATAGATACATACTTAACAAATAAATTTTTATTTAATCATGGACCTTACCCACTTAAAGCCATGACTTAAACAATACCTTCTTTTTCAGAGGCAGCCAATAGAATGAAAGTTGTTGGACATGGAAATGTGATAAATTGTCCCTCCATTGTTTGAAACAATCAATTCTTAATTCAGTTTATTCAACTGGAAACATGATTTTTTTGATGCATAATAATTGATAGCGCTCATCGAATGTGGCGTGTGCGTTTCTGCTTGCTCCTGATTGGTCAGTGTAATACAACCGTCCTCTTGAAGAGGAGTGGAGGAGGGATTGATGATTGATTGACAGCCCCTTTGCTCCTCCCTCAGGTGACACGCACAGTCATGAAGGCGACGCTGACCCTGCCACCCGGGGACATCTACAACCTCACAGTCACCGCCTGCACGGAACGTGGCAGGAACACATCCATGCCACACATCATCAAACTGGGTCAGTACCATGATCTGGAGGGTTCTGGGATACTCCACTTTTAAATCAGTACTACTTTAGAGTACATAGGGACTGGGACAGTAGACCATTAAATCAGCATTAGTGTGGGCAGTACAGTGGTCAGGGCAGTAGACTTAAATCAGCAGCAGTGAAGAGCATATAGAGATTAGTGCACTGGCCTCCTAAACCAACATCATTAGTGGTGGTTAGAGTAGGGGTTAGAGGTTGGGCTTGTGACCAGACAGTGGTGGATTTAAGTCCCAGGTCCAAAATCCCCATGCTGTCTCAGGATGGTACTTGAGTACCAACAAGCTGCTACACACAGAGAAAGCATAGAAAATATTAGCAGGGTAATGCATGTGTTTAGCAAATGAACACATATGTCATTTACACATATGTAACACAGGTTCACACATTAAGTTCACACACTGTGCAGTCCACGTGTCAGCTGCAGTTCCTCCACATTCTCCTCCCTCCCTCTCTCACTCGCAAAAAAATGCCAAGAAAGATGCAACAGCGCACTATGAACACAAAGTCAAACTGAAAAGCACCCCCACTCTCAATAACAAATGACGCACAAGTAATTATTTTGTTTTATTATGACAGTTATTGTCTCTTGCGGTGTGACAGCAGTGGACAAACTGAGTTGTTATCTCCCCTAACAAGATTTTTACCTTCTCTCTCTAGCCTTCTTTTCCTCTCTCATGTGTGAAATTGCTGATAATGAAGAACTGATTTTGCAAACAGATCTGCAGTGTTTTTGTTTTTGGAGGGCAGTGCGTGTGAATGGTTTGAGCTTGCAAAATGTGCCATAAAGCCAAGTTAAAATTCTTTCCCTCTCTTCAAGTGCTTGCAGCTGACATTAAAAGAAAGACATTTATTTTAATGGATTCAATATATTACCATTATGGATTTATCAAGTGGTTCCATTAATATGTTCTGTACTTTCCTGAAATGAAATTTCTTTATTTATTATTTTGAGTCAACACACATGTTGAAATACTTTATCAAAAGGGAATGTTTCTTACCAGATATCTGGTGTGTAAACACTAAACTGCCATGCAAGCAGTCTCGCTGTAATTCAGATATTCTTGGTACCTCTCTGCTTGATCTCCCTATTAAATAAATATGTAAATGCAAGCAAAATGCTTAACCCCACAAAGCTTCACTTCCTTTGACAACCAATGGCACCAAAATAAGTGTGTTCTCATTTCTATAAATGGAAAATGGAACTAACGCATTATTCATTAAGGGGAAGTTTTTAGTATGTTACAGTGTGGCGGATGATGCGCAAACTCACTGCTTCAGTCCATGGACCGTGATGGAAACTGTACCCTTTGTCGTTTTTGGACAGAGCCGGCACCTCCCAGGTCCCTGTACGCTGTGAACACCACACACTCTTCGGTGACCCTGCTTTGGGTGGAGGAAGGAGTGGTGGACTTCTACCAGGTGCTCTGCAAGCAAGTTGGTGGCCCCAGCAAGGAGCTCAAAGTAAGACGCGGTCACACGCTGGAATCAGCTCGGGGCATCGGCAATGAAATGAATGAGCCGAAGGAGAAGAAGTGTGATAGGCAGTGGTTGTTCTTTATGTAGTCCTTATTTGGTGCATCGGCTTAACGAGCAGACGGCGATGGCGCAGTCAATAAATATGTGAGATATTTGCAAAGAACGAAAAGCGGTGCTGGGAGATGTACCGTTTCCACAAGAGCCATGATTAGTGCTTTGCAGCCCCGCTGGAAGAGCAACCCCTTCTGTTTAATAGAAATTTAAATAATTAATTAAAAGAAGTATTATTTGTGTCAATGCTTGCGTAACATTTTCGCTGCATCTCAAGCTGAAATAAATGCTCTGCATAACAAAGTAAAACAAGAGTGGAGCCTTAAATTGTGTGTTGAAAGATGAGTCAAAGCCATTCTTCTTTGAATGCAGTAGGAATGTTTTTGTTCTGTGAACCAGAACTATGTGAGACTCTGCAGGAGAGGAGCTGCTGGCTTGTTTAGTGCATCAGGGACTTTGCTTCATTATCTCTGTTAAGGCAGGTAGGGTGTCCAAAAAAAAAAAGAAGCTGAAAAAAGCACAGCCTGGAGATCGGTAGCGCAGGTAATTTGTTTAGTTGAGTTTAGTCAACGCGGTTTGTCACATCCTTTGACTGCAGGGTACATTGTAGCGACCCAGGAGGCAGTTACAATGGCCCTGGCGCAATTAGTGTAATTAAAAAAGAGGAGGCTAAATAGGGATGATTCATGTGGCGAACGCAGAGATGTCAAGCATATGTCCTTGAGGGCCACTGTGCATGCTGGGAGTTTTTTCAGCCCAAGTGCTTAAATTAGCTGAGCGCTGCACAGCTGGCACAAACTTAGCTGGCAAAAGGGTTTTAAGCCAGTGGCATAAATTAGCACAACAACGATAAATCCTTTGACCTACAGAGAAGTGGCCAATAGAGCACACAGCTATCTGAATTAACTGCCAAATTGAAAAGCAAACATAATTTTTGTTTTAAAATGATTTATCTTAGTTTGAGATATAGTTTATAATGAGATTAGATCTGGTCTTTCCTGTGAAAAGAATTTTCAGTACGGCTCTTATTTTTCCAAAATGTTTTCTGTTCATGTTTCTTCTTAAGATTTTCTTACTTTAAGTTAAATGGTCTTTAAAAAAGAAAATTAGATCTTTGCATGCGCAGACAGCAGTGTGTTTTATTGGACTTCCATGTGATTGAGTAAATCTGCTCATTTTGGGGGATATGTATGCAAGTACAGTTTGATTTTTCCCTCACAGAAAAAAGCTTGATTAAGTGGGGGATTAATTGAATAATTAATATCAGGGTTTATGAAAATTTTCCCATTATGAAATTGGTGGTCAGCCATGGTCCTGAAGGTCAGTTTTTGGTCACAGCATCGGCTGGTTTGAATTACCATTAGCAATCATTCACACTGAAGCTTGCAGACATGAAACCATTTTCTTTTTTCACCATTTTTACACGGTCTGCGATGGCAATTAACACAGCTAAGTACTTGAATAGCATGTGATTCCGTTTTCCTGCCATGAAATGACTTCCAAGTACCCTGGGACCGAGGCTGAATGAAAACTAGAAACTTCTGCCTGCCCATGTTCAGTATTGAGAGCTTTAATCATATACGTATTTTGTTTCTGCTTAAGGGAGCAGAGATTTTAAGTGAGCTGTATTAATGACTTATTATCTACTGATTATCTATTTCCCTGGTCTTCGTGCCTGGAGATTTTAAAACAAAAAGCAGGTCAGAGCATCTCCATAATTCTCAGGGAGCATGTGCTGTGTGTCCTTCATTCTTGGGTGATGTCATGAACTGCTCTCCTCTCCCGTAGGCAAAGGAGCCCCAGGCAGTCCACTCCCACGTGGCAACCATCGCTGACCTGCTGCCTTCTACATCGTATAACTGCAGCGTGACCAGCTACAGCTACAGCACCCCCAGCGAGTCTGCCTACATCGCCGTCTCCACCCCAGGTAACGCCCCTCTTTGCCCCCCTCCTCTACCCTTTCGCTGCTTTGAATGGCGTGTGCTCATGTCTCATTTACATCCCTGTATGGTGGGAACTACATTTCCCCAGAGGGCCTTTCCCACTGGAGGAATCATGGGAACTCTCTTTTCCTCCACAGCTTATACAAACCATGTCACTACTGATTATTGATGACAGTCACATGGGTCTTACCAAATGTAGCCAACTGTGACGTGGCGACTTTACATTACATTTTACATTTTGTCATTTAGCAGACTCTGTTATCCAGAGCGATTTATAAAGGGCAAGTACAAAGTGCATCAAAATAGTGGCATGACAGAGTGTACTTACAGAACAGCGCTTACCACATTCAAGCATGCATCAGCCCCAGTGATTAGTGCACACATACTTTGATACATAAGCACAAGGCAAATGCCCTGTAGTAGGATTATAACACACCTAACAGAAAGTACATTTAATTATGCAGGTTGACAGCAAATGTAAAAAAAAATGACAAGCTAATTTACGCTATGAATAGGCTATGCTCCAAACAAAAATAAACTCCATTATATGCAACAGTAAGGATGGATGGAAATGGGCAAATTCAAATAAGACTGCTGTGGTTTACCAATATGTACTGCTTTTCTAAATTGTACTGCACTCTATGTGGCTTTATTGCAGACATTGTGAGCTCAGCACTCAGCAGGTCAGTGGGCTGGGCTGCAGAGAATTCAGATGTTCTATCAGACGGCCTAAAAGATTATCTTCAGGAGAGTGTAGGACAAATTGTTCTATCCATGCTCATGATGTGAGCTGTAAATACGTGATCAAACTTCTGTCACATTATCATTTCTTTCAGTGATTGATGCTGCTGTCTCTGGGTGATCTTTTTGTCTGCTTTAATGCTAAATCCCTGGCCATCTAGATGTGGTCTAAAATTATCTGGCACCAGTAAGCCTGCAGTGTAAAGTTTTAACTGCAAAATAGCACTTAACAGCGGACAAGCACTTTGGTCGTTTTTTCCACCAAGGAGTGAGTGAGTGATTTAGAGTTAGCTACTGTGAGAAAGATGGGAGAAACTGATGGGAGGAGTCCACAAAATGGAGAAGATGGGGACTGCTGCCTTATTTGTTTGATTTGGTTCAAAATTCTTCTGATGATATTCAGAAGATATTCTGATATTCTGATGATATTCACAGCAAACTAGTTATGTTACCCCCTTAGCTATGTACTTGAAAATGAAGGTGAATCTACAATCTGCAGTCAAGGTTTCATGCCAGCAACACCATATATCTTTGTGTTTGATTTTGCACATTGGCAATTTTAGTGTAGCAACTACTAATAAACACTTTCATCCGTTATACATTTCTGACATTACACTTCTTACATTAAATCTCATTACATGTGTTGGTGTAGGAATATAAATTTCAGCTCATTCAGACAAAACCACATAACATATTCCTACAATAGTGTGAAATCAAAACTGTCACACACTCTCACTACCTACAACTGCTGTTGACAGGCACTGCTGTTGTAAGCTGTGAGGTTTTCAGTCATTCTGTAAAACAGGCTTATATGAGTATGCAGTCCTGTCACTCTCTGTGGGCGTGGGCTGTTGTCACTGGGTGGTCTGACGTCTGCGCTCTGGTTCGTTGCAGCACGGGAGATGAACCCCAGCGTGGCAGCCATCTCGGCTCTGGCCATCCTCAGCTTCCTCCTCCTCAGCCTCCTCATACTCATCTTCCTCGTGCTCCGCAAGAAGCACCTGCAGATGGCCAGGTAATTCCCCCCACTACACACACGATTAAGTGGTAACAGTGTTGCAGCAATTTGGGTTGTAAATGCACGTCCATCAAGTTACCTCCCACCTTAATGGAGGAAAGAGCAGAGAGAATCTGTCACCAAAGGGTTCTGCATTCAAATCCCCAGAGGGTACTATATTTTCACTGTCCCTGAGGGTATGCTAAACAAATATTTGTGTAATGCCAGGGTAGACAACCCCGTCTCTTTGGAGTGATGCACCTGGGCCCCCCATCTAGGTCTTTGAATAATAAAATACTGAGTGCATCATGCACATGGTTCCCTGCACAAATGCATCCTAAGAACTGATTCAGGTATGTAATTAAATTCAGATGGAACAAAAACCTTAAGCATCTGAAGAGCACACAGGAATCATGGGTGTGTGATCAAGTAAGTGTTGGAGTAAAAAGATAATTTGTATACCTGGGCATTTTAGCACTTTCCACATTGGTAGTCAGACTAGTCAAAGCTAGCTTCATTATCATTTATTAATTTATTTATTAATATTACTGATAGCTCAGCTCACTCGGGCTCAGCCTCTGCCACTGTCCCCCTGAGCACTGCCTGCCCAATACAGTCGGCAGATGTGGTTTCCTAAGAAAAGGGGAAATGGAGATTACTGTTCCTGAATGAAAGCTACAAGTTGTTGGTTTCATTTGCCATTTTGCAGCAGATTTTATCCATTGCCTGTTTTTATCAGGTTTCTAAAGGCTCCCTCGCTCTTGTTCTGGGTAGACTGCAGTGACAGCAAGCGTCTGTTGGCATTTTATTCCTGCTGGACGTTTGTCCACCTGATTCGTTAAATCATTGTTTTCACCAAACGTATTTAGCTTCCTTCCCCTGTTGTGAGAAAGTTAATGTTTCAGATAGACCTGAAAATGCAAAAGTTTAGTAGTTCTGAGGAAGTCCATGGAATGAGTGCTGTTTTTGAGTGTGTAGAACAGTGAGTTTTGGTATCTTTTGTGTCCTTTTGTGTACTATCATGCATTCCATACTACACAGAGTAGCTGAGTACAAATGCTAATGAGTTGATAATGATGGAGGAAAAAACAAACAGAATATTAAAGCCAGACCCGCCTTCAGGCAAACGTCAAAGCCCCAGAGTGTGTGTTCATACTTCTTCCTGTCTTTACTGCTAGCAGTGCCATGTCATTTTTTGAGGGTTTGTTTCACAGGCCATACCTCTGCTGGTAACATTTCAATAGGTTACAATGCAGCAAAAGTGTATTCCAGCATGTGTAATTGTTACCAGCAATACCTCATACAAAGGTCCATTGTTCATGTGTTAACCAAGCTTTTTTATACCTTCTATTCAGGGAGTGCGGGGCTGGAACCTTTGTTAACTTTGCCTCGTTTGAGAGGGACGGAAAACTGCCATACAACTGGTAGGAAGTCATCTGTTGTTTTATGTAATTGTGTGAGACAAACTAGCATTTTAACCTGGCAACGAGAACCTACAGTCAGGGTCCAAACATAATGCCATTATTGATGGGGGGAGAGTCCCTTAAATGAAAGGATTTCCTTTGAACTGGGCACCCTTGGTTGGCTTCATGTGGCAACCCCTCAAGTGACACTGGAGATTACAGTGGCATCTGATTCTAAGGCTGCCCTCATCATCTGAGACCTGAAAAGTCACATTTTGTGCAAGATTAGGGAGAGGGATTGGAAAGATTAGGGATTTGACAGCAACGCTTTGCTTACATACTGCTTAAGCATAGAAACTTGTCCTTAAGTGGCATGCATGAAGCAGAAGTACAAGAAGTACTGTGAAACTATCTTTGGGCTGATTTCTTCCCTCACCCATTGCATTTCGGAGGTGATTTTTTAAGAACAGACTCAAGGAATTGTTACTCATTTTTCTTTGTACAATTTTACTGTATTTTTAAATGAATGAAAAGTTAATTTGGAGATGAAAAATGTAAAAACTTCCTACAGTTTGGTAGTTTTGACCAAACCAGGTTGTAGAAGGATTCACTTTCTTAATTAATGTAAAAAATCAATCACAGTGCCACAGTATAAATCTGAAAGAGATATTGCGAAAGTGATGAACAAGCCTCAACAGTACAGACAAGCTTGCATTGTAATCAGTATCCTGATCTGTCAAGTTCAACGTGTACAGTCAGGTGAATAATTTACATTTAACCTGTAAGGGTTTTATACAAATACATTCATTTTGGGGCTGTAGAAAGGATAAGAAAATACCAGCATTCAGTAAGAACCCTGTTTGAATCTCAGTAATCCAATCGGGTCATTATAGGGGATTAAAGACAGCCAGTTGTGGCAGACATTTGAGGTTGTACTGATGGAAAATGAATACTTGGACCTTACGAATATAGGGGGTTCCTGTTGTACAAATGACCTTTTGCAATCTATTTTTGAACAGATTCCAAGTCTGAACAAGTTCCATATGGTCTTGTTTTGAGAGGTCTGCCTTGTGTGTTTGCTGAATCCAACCAAATACTTCTCCTTGGTTTGGTTACTAAACACATTTATTTTCAAAAAGGTTGCATTTGAGTTTTCATTTAGTTAGTCACATTACAGAGATACATTACAAAAAATATCATATAGTAATGTGATAAAAAACAACTGCTCTTTAAAGGGACCCAGATTAAAATGTGGCCTTGTTTAGTCACCAGTATATCTTCCATAGCGGTTAGGGTACTGCTTGTAGCGAGGGATTTAACATATGCAAATGAATTGCTAGAGAAAAAACTTAGCCCATCTGATTTCCATTAATCTTCCAGAAACAGGAAATAATTACAAACAAGGGGTACTTCACGCATCACCGCAAAATTAAATCACTCAATTAGGGGGGAGAGGGCCACTGGCTATCAGGATGGCTTCGAGTCAAAAAAAAAAAAAAACTGCCCACATTCGCCAGCAGATGAACCATGAACTCATTACAGAAAACTGACCTTAGTAAATAGGGTTCCTCGGCCAGAACTTCAGAGTTGCAACTCCGTTATTTTTTTTTCCTGTGACGATTAAAAAGCTGCATGACAAATTAACGCCTAATGAACCACTAATTGAGTATTCTTAAGCACTGTCTGCCTCCGGCACTTACTAACCGAGCGCAATGTTTTGTCCCTATCTGTACCCCCGTTTTGGAACTCCTCAGGCGAAGAAGCCTCTTTGCCTTCCTTACACTTCTGCCATCCTGCCTATGGACTGACTATCTTTTGGCTTTTTATATTAATCCTTGGTAAGTAGCACTGACAGCAACCTGCTGCATCATTATGTTAGGAAGGTCATGTTAGGAAGGACACAACCTGCTGTTATAACCATAGAAATAGAATAGCCGGAATGGGTCCGCTCGTTAAAAGCCAACTGTGATGCCTGCCAGACCTGGCTGGCCGTATTTGGTCATGTCAACTCTTTATTCAGTTTCAAATGTAACACTGCTTCTATGATGGAAGTGGCAGTGATTCTAGAACTTCAGAGATTCTCTCTGTGCGCAACCAGGCAGGAAGCCTCAACCAGGGAAGCCAATATCAGAAAGAATGCTGCAACCAGTCTAGTAATTCTATATCTTTGGTTATAACGGAGGAAGCAACGTGTAAACACGCAAGCAAACGTGCAATGAGAAGTATCAACTAATGGCAAGATACTAATAAGAGCAAGGCTTTTGCTTTAATCCCCATGCGGCGCTTGCATGTGTGTGAAGCGTTTGAGAATGCACAGTGACATTGGGTTAGCGGTTCCTGCCTCCGCCTTGAATAGGTGTGTTAAATATTCATACCCACTTTATTTGCTCTCTCCACCTAGTTTTCCATTACATGTAGATTCCGCAAATGGCATATTCTGAATTGATGGGATACACTATTCACAGGCAGTGAGGGTTTATCTCTGGGATAATAAAACCCAGGGAAAGTGTTTGGTTGGACTTACAGCATTTACAAATGAGCCTTATAAGGGCCGTTGACCTGACGTATGCTTGGGGCACCCAGCTAAACACTCTCCTTGGGTTTCTGTTCAAATACTCATTGACTTGTTCCAGGAAAGTTTAAATGACTTTGCTACAGCTCAATGCATCTGTCAAAAGATCACTGCAAAGTGAAGGTCTGCTTGTTTTTCAGACGACGGATCCAGGTGGCCTTTAAATTCATACAGTTGCATTAAGTGATATGATTGCCTTAAGAAGGCTAAGCCAGAGCTGATGTGCTTGTGTGCTCATTGTTCTGAGCACAGAATGGTTTCAGCCCGTGAATCACGCTGCACATAACTACCGTGCACAACTTCTTAAGCACTGAAATCAGCTGTTAATGCATACTGCCTCTCTTTCTGTAAGTGATTCTTAAGTGGATTTGAAGTCCATCTTCATTGTGTGTGTAATGTTAATGTTGAAATAGGATGCTGCCGTGGAATGGGATGACTTGGTCAAGGTTCCTCCAGCTTGAATTTTATCTGGTTTGTGCTGCTCACCCTATACTACACTGACTAATGCCTTTTTTATTCTATAGGAGCAAGACTGCTTTGAAGAAAAGGAAGCTAACAAGGTGTGTTTGTGCGCAAGCTTGCACTCCATTTGCAAATAACTTTGCTTGCCTTGTAGTAGTCAAAACACAAACAAGGTAGCACTGAAGGCATACACATTCACAGTTGCCTCAGTAATATCACAAACAGTGTTCTCACACTGTAGCACAGCTGCAAAATAGCTGCTGGCTGGTCATTTGCAGAAGTGGTCAATGTGCACTGGAGAAAAAAAAACGCTGTTTGAAGTTTGCAAGATGTTTGTCTCTAATTGGCCAGTTTTGGAAACTGAAAGCCATAGAATGAGCAGAGGTCATCACAGCTTATTTCTGGAGTCTGCCCTTCTGTGTGGAGTCACTTCCTGCTTATCGAAACAGTGGGCTTTGTTCATGAACACCAAACCACCAAAATGCCAGCTCAAAGAGCAAAGGCCAGTCAGGATGGTGGTTTTATGCTTGGCGGCAGTCCAATGAAGTGCAGTGTTCATGAGCAAGTCTCATTCCTCTTCCTCTTAGCTCATTGTGATGTCATGGATGTGACCTTATCAAAGAACCATACAGAAGCCTAGTCATACCATTCAGAGTGATGTTTCATAAGTTTCAAATATCACTTTCATCTCTGTTTGGAATCCAGTCACATTCTGCCATTTTGATGTGAATCAACGGATTGGCTGTGTAAATCTGCTTATTCGGTTCATTCACTGCGTAAATCAATAAACAGCATTGATTTGAAAATAAACTGAAACACACAAATGTAAAATTCTCAACATGCAAAGAAGACGGCACGCAAATACTTGCTTCAGTGACGTAGGATTTTTTTTACCCAATTATGGTGGTTTTGGAGCCAGCTTACAGTTTTATCATAATGGGGCGAACCCGTGTAATGGTGCATTCTATAGACTTGTCAGATTCTGACAGTGTATCTTTCCTTGTGCCTCCAGCCCTGTCCAGTTAGATGACTTTGATGCCTACATCAAAGACATGAGCAAAGACTCTGCCTACAAATTCTCCCTGCAGTTTGAGGTAAGACTTTCTCGTGGGTTTTTCATGGCTTAGCAAAGCACATGGAGCTGTCATGTCAGAGGCACTGAGTGTCAGCTCCCTTAGAAATCCACTTAAAGGCTAACTGTTGCTGTGCTATGGTAATTGTTTGCTTTTCATGTAACCGAAAAGAAAAAAAGAAAAAAGCTTTCCTTACTAAAATGTTCAGAGCTGAGAGAATTCGTTTAAAATAAATGGGACAGTTCTCAATAGAAGGAAAGAGCTACTGCTTATAATGGAAACACTGAAGATCAAAATCCCACAGCCAGTGTAATTCTCAGCAGACTATATATTTAGGTACCTTTTCAACTCCCCTATACCCACTTCCTGTTTTTCAAAGAGAACACAGCAAGCCTATTAAATGCTCATGAAAGTCAAATACATGACCTATTTAAGTTGTATTCTAACAAGCTATACAATGCTACTCATCAGGTGAATTAATTACAGCATAATTGTGTAGAGGTTCCAGCTTCATTTTCACTTCTTCAAGCAGAGGTATCTTAACCTTTTCTTACAGGAAGCAATGGACCTTGAACAAAAAAAAAACAACTGTGTATTAAGATGATAAATACATACGCACTGTATTTGCTGTATTTACTGACACATTCAGGAGTAAATGTCCTCACTTAAGCTGGTTCTCCACCTGGTTTCTACAACGTGTCTGTTTCCAGGAGCTGAAGAGCGTGGGTCTCGACCTGTCCCACGATGCCGCCGACCTGCCCGTCAACCGAGCCAAGAACCGCTACACCAACATACTGCCCTGTGAGTGCCCGGCTCGCGCCAGGCTGTGCCAAGCGCCCTCCGGGAGAGTGCCAGCTCTGTCACACTGCAGTGACTGTCATAATCACAGTCATGGATTGCATTAATATAGCGCCTTTCATGGACCTCAAAGGCCTTTACAGTGAAGGGGGTGGAAGAGGGGGACTTCATCCTCATCCCAATGTATAGCGCCCACCAGGGTGATGCACGGCAGTCATTTTGTGTCAGAAAAGTCACCACACGTCCTCATAGGTGCACAGGGATGGGTTTATGCGGCCAGTTAATTGGGGGATACTGCACTGCAGTGCTGTCAGCATGGCTGAGTGATCCTGCTAGTGCTGTTGTTCCATTCTGAGCTCAAACGTTACCAGAATGTACAGTTGCTGAAAAAAGAACTTTCATATGGATGTCCAAGAATCTCAGAACAGCTCATGCATCTTATCTGTATGTCAGTGAATCACTGAATCATTTTCATCCCCTGACTGTTTTCATTGGGTTTCTGCCTTTTTTTTGGTCTTATATCTTACATCTCTCATCGTCTCCCTCTCTTCCTCTGTTATTTTTCTGTTCTTCATTTTTTCATGCACAGGAGTTCCTAGTTTAGTTCTCTATTACTTAATCTCAATCATGTTAATGTTTAATTCTGACACTGCACTTTGTGTTCAACAGCAGTCCTGTGTGGCAGTTCAGTAAAATTTTGTTGTTGAGGACTTTTAATGAAACAAAAAATACAAGCATCAGGTCAGTGTATGTCACCTGTGACAAACTGCCACTGCATCACCAACATTATAGCACACACAGAGCATGTAAGTGACAGGCAGAATACCAGTGGGTAGATGTAGATTGGAAAAAAATCCATCTACATCTTTTGACTTTGTCAACAGTGATGGCCCATGCAGCATTATTTGCAAATGATTGATAGCATGCAGGTATCTGTGCTGGATCGACTCTGTGCGGTTGGTGTATGATGGACTTACACCATTTGTCAGAATGCAGATTGGATGAGCATCTCACCTTGCATCTCTCATTCCCTACAGACGACTTCAGCCGCGTGAAGCTGATTTCGATGCACAATGACGAGGGATCAGACTACATCAACGCTAATTACATTCCCGTAAGTCCTCCAGCTGTACCTCTCTGTGAATGCGTCCTGGTATCACAGCTACAGGAGCTGAGCGCTCCCCTCTATGGGTAGGGGTACTCATTCCTCCTACAGTGATCACATGTGTGCTCTTTTGGGCTCTACTTTCTTGTCTTTGTTACTCAATCGGTCCTGTCATTCACCTGGTATGGCATTTCGACTTAAATTGTTGCAAATGAAAATGACAGCTACCTGTCATTGTACCTGCCCCCTATGTATTTCACCCCGCCTCTGCTCTGTCTCCACAGGGATACAGATCTCCGCGCGAGTACATCGCCACCCAGGGCCCGCTCCCAGAAACCCGCAATGACTTCTGGAAGATGGTTCTGCAGCAGAAGTGCCGTGTCATCGTCATGCTCACACAGTGTAACGAGCGCCGCAGGGTGGGTCCATCAGTCTGTCAGCCGGCCAATCAATCTGTCCGCGTATCCGTCTGTCAAGCAGTCTATTGGCTAGACAGTCTGTCTATCAAATGGTCTGTGTGTCAGGATCTATTTGACACAGAGCTTTTTTATTTGTGTCGCAGGGCTCCTTCTGCTGGCTGTTTGTGTTGTAGATCACAGTTGTAGTAGGACAAACCTGCAATGCAGAAACTAAAACTCCTGTCTGAACTTGGCCTCAGGTTGTGTCCTCACAATTAATTGTACAGGAAGTCTCATTTAGCATAGCTGTTTTATAATGAAACAATGTTTTGTTTGCAAATAAGCAGGAAATTTGTCCTACCTATTAAGCTTGTTTTACAAATCATAACAACACAAAAAAATTACCTGGTGGATGAAAACACGGATTCTGTTGCTCAGTGATGCGTGACAGTATATACTTTTGCTGTCAAGATCCATCAGCATTCCTGCTATTGTGGAACGTGGACCATGAAACACCAGTGAGCCTTCATGTGAGAATGTCAGTTTGTTTGCAAATGTTAGACGTTTCACTCTGACATACTCAATAGTTTCATATAGTTCCAAGGTCAGTGGTATTTCAGACAGGACAGCGTTGCAGTTAGGTTTTTTATAGTGGCCTCAGATGTGTTTTCAATATGCCAGTATTAGTTACGTTGTCGTAAGCGCTGCACATTGCATGTTTGCAGAGTTTATTGGAGCAAGATTATTATCCTGAGCGTCAGCAAAGCTTGTGGGATGTGGTTGCAGGTGAAGTGTGATCACTACTGGCCGTTCACGGACGAGCCGGTGGCGTACGGCGAGATCACCGTGGAGATGCTGTCTGAGAAAGAGGCTCCAGAGTGGACAGTGAGGAACTTCAGACTGGGCTATGTAAGTATCAGTCGAGTCAACGTTATGCTAACGTCATCACTTTCTCTGTGATCGAGTGAATTTTACATTAACATTATCACCTCTAAGGTAACAAAACACCATCATCTGAGTGTCTGTCAAAAAGGTCATGGTGTTGATTTCATACAGTATCCGGTATCAGTTTCAAGGGTAAAGTCTGATTAATGGGGAAATGACATGGGACTTGGGTCATGACCTAATTCCATCAGATACCTGTTCCATTATGTCTATATGGAGAGCTCATTGAGTAATGTGTTTGGAGTAAGGACCTGATTTACGGTGGTGGCCTATATGCACTTACAGTTGCATTACACTTACAATAGCTCAAAAGCTATTTACCCCATTGGAGTAAAACAAGTGCCACCTGGTGGACACTCAGTGCTTTGCGCGAACATGATGTTGTGCAGTTGGACTTGGGTTCCATGGCTGGAGGTGACAGTCGCATGGCATGACTAACTCTGGTGGTGACACGGTTCTGATCGTCCGGCAGGCGGACGAGACGCAGGATGTCCTGCACGTGAACTACACGTCCTGGCCCGACCACGGCGTGCCCACGGTCAACGCCATCGAGAGCATCCTGCAGTTCGTGCAGATCGTCCGGCAGCAGGCGGCCAGGACGAAAGGGCCCATCGTGGTCCACTGCAGGTAGGAAATTATGGAATACCCGGAGCTGTGATTCCTGTAAGCATACTGTGTCTAAACTTGAGATCAGGAATGGGGACCGTGATATGTGAATGACCTGCTGCTTACTGTTTCAGTACTCCCACTGTTTAGATGAGATACATGTGTTAAAAATGCAAAGAATAGCAAATGCATAGCCACTCTGTTATAGTACTGCAGATCTGCTCAGTTCTATAATGGCTGTGCAACTCACGCAAAGGAGGACAGATATCACTCAGTGGAAAGGTTTGGAGCGTGACATCAACCCTGTCCCATGTACCCACACAAAAAGATCAAATACTCAAGGAGACAGGCAATGTTGAAGAGCTGCCTAGCAAAAAGTACATTAATGCTGCATTTAAAGGATCAGATCTGGGTCAATTTCATCTTGATGTAGTGGGTGACATGAGGTACTGTAAGCGCACAGTTGCCCAGCTGCAAATCCACAGTGGACTGCTGCCCGATATTGACCATCCCTTCTGTAATGCAAGAGCTTTTTGCCAAGGGGAAAAGATTTCAGTACTTCTAAAGCCTTAATTAAACTGCGGTAATGAGGCATATGTGCATAAATCAAAGCCCTCGTACTGGCTCGGGTGTTGGTTTGATGGGGAAAAAGGTGCAGTCTTACAGAAGGGTTCGTGTGTAGGAAGCGGAGCCAATACGCTTTTGTGAAATCCCTGGCTGTGGGGTTATGTTTTGCTGTTGCTATGATCAGGTAGGCAAGATCACGTCTGAAATGCACAGTAATCTCAGAAGTCGGAAGGTGGGTACATGAATGACTCCTTCCTCTCGGAAACTGTAAATTTGGAAAAACACTGCAGAAAAATACTGCTACAGAAGCCCCTTCCTGTTTACATTTTTAAATCCCCTACTGAAATATCTTCACTGTAAAATAAAACCGCTCATAACACTTTTTATTGCTCAGAAAACAAGCTTTTATAGGTTTTCTTCTGCTCGTTTCTTGGGAGGTCAGGAAATCATTTTCCAGTTTCCTCCCCGGAGGCTCAGAGTTTTATGGTTTTTCAGTTAAAACAGTGAAACTGCAAAAATGCCTCATCGGTTTTATTTTGCTCTGTTTTTATCGATTGATAGATTGATGACCTTCTTGATCCCAGAAGGTAATTACCTGACTTACCTTCCTGATATTGAACAATGTTTTCCCCCAGTGCAGGGCTTCTGACGGATGCATTTTGATTGATTGGTTGGTTGGTTGATTGATTGATTGATTGATTGACAGACCTTCCTTCCTCGTATTGATCGGTGTTTTCCCCACAGTGCGGGCGTCGGACGGACGGGGACGTCTATCGCTCTGGACCGCCTGATGCAGCACATCGCCGAGCACGAGTACGCCGACATCCTGGGGCTGGTGTCCGAGATGCGCTCGCACAGGCTGTCCATGGTGCAGACGGAGGTGAGGCCAGCAGAGCTCCCATGATGCACTGCTCCCGTGTTAACAGTCTGCCTAATTCACATCGGGCCAAATGAAACACAAGAACATGATTTCATGTATTTGCTTTTGTGCAAGACCCTGTTTTTACCCAGTTTCATAAAAATGAGCAAATAGTGGCATGCAGTGGCATGCATATTAGCAATGGCCTCCAGCCACCTGGCATTAAAAAAAACGGGTGTGAACATGACCAATCCGGCACGGCATTGAACCAACACCCTAATGTGACTTTCGCACTGTCCCCCGTCGTCCCCAGGAGCAGTACGTGTTCATCCACCAGTGCGTCCAGCTGATGTGGAGGAAGAAGAAGCAGCAGTCTGTCACCAGCGACGTCATCTACGAGAACGTCAGCAAGTCATAATCACGCCAGCAGCGTAAGCTCCGAACGTCAGGGGGCTAACGGTCGTCATTTTAACCACCTCGAGTCTGTGTTCAGCTCTGATTTTCAGAAAGCCAGTTCGCAGTGTTTCTGCATCTGGGCAACGTTATCATATTGCTGTGGCACAGGCCCCAGGGGTGTTACCCTGTTCATGAATTTGATTGATCCAAAAACCTGTTTGTTGTAGGTGCTCAGTAATTGATGATTCATGTGCTATGTGCATCTACAGTTCTTAATGACTTATTGACTCTTAATGACTGTTGAAATCGCAACTTGGCTTCATAAACACCAACACATGTTCACCTTTTTAAACTGAGCTTTTGGTCCAGTCAGAGCCAAATGTCTGTGCTAAATATGGAAACCTGTACCGCAAATGGGCAAATGAAAGTTTTTAATCTGTTAGGTTTAATTTATTTAACAAGTCTTTTGAAAAGAAATGAGTTGACATTTAGTCAAAAAACTGACTCTCCCCGTTCATCCAGGATCAGAGCTGAATAGCTCTGATGTTAAGAGACCTCCAGTTTCTGCAGCTTTGGCTTGTCTCAGATCAACAGCCTGTCTCCGCAGTGAAAGGATGAACACAGGATTACAGCTTTGCTGGAAAGCGGTTGTGAGAGTGCGTAACAGTTCTCTGTTTTTTCTTCCACTCCGACTGCAGGTCAAAAGTGATTCACCCGTCCTCCTTTGCTTCTGGCTTTTGTTCTCCGCCGAGAGATTTGTTCCATCGTTGATACCAAAAAAAAAAGTCAACAACACAACATCAAAACAAAACGGGGAAAGGAAAAAAAAAAAACACTTTTGTTCGAACGGGTGGAAGCACGGGATGGAACCTTGCCTTAAAGAGTCTTCACCGACTGACGGACCACATTCCCTGCAGGCTGGCCATTTCGCTCTCATCTCATCTCTCCCCCGGACCGAGCGGAGGCCTGCCTGAGAGGAACTGACCTGGGGAAGCCGTGGGAGCAGGGCTGTCTCCTCGGGCAGCGTCTCTATCTCCGACAAAAACGGTAACGAGTGACACGTCCAGCTCAGAACAGGAAGCCGTCCCTCTAGTGGCGCAACAGTGGAACTGCTGATTAGTCAGCGACAAAAAAAAATTGAATATTGTTAGTTTATGTTGATCTCAGGATTAGCCCAAACACAGCTAACAGGTATCCTTCTGTCCTTTATTTCCCCATCTTCTATCTATGTTATCACCTTGCCGTGGTAAAAAAGGAAACCCCAGAAAATTTGAGGGAGTGTTATGTGTTAGCCGAGAGTAGTTGTTCACAGAGAGCTGACTGTTTTTTTTCCCACTCATTGTAAGCCATTCACACAGTAGCTTTAGCATTCACACATCTTTTAGCAGCCGCGGTGAGTCGTTACCCATAGTGCCACAGCAGCGTGAGCAACGTCAGTCAGGGAACGGCGCCAGCGATCGGAAATCTCACTGCCACCCCACCGTGGGTCATGTATCTAATCTGTGTATTACTATACTGTGCGAACAGCTTGAAAAGACTTCTTTTCCATGCATCATGTGTACACTGTGGATCCTCTGAGCTTGAGAAAACTCGGGAGTGTTCCGGAAGAGGGGAAGCTCGGCGCCTCACAGCGAGTTGCCTGGGCGACCGCCGCACCGGCGTAACGGACGTGGCGGAAGTCCGCGGTTTATAGCTGCATCTGTGCAATCCCACAGGGAGTTTGCAGCAATTGAGCGAGCTTTGCCCTGAGGGACACACCATCACCGTGAATGGTGTGAATCATAAGGTGACGACGGACGGGAAAAGGAAGACAGGAAGTGCAAGAGGGATGGAGTCAGCTGTATGTAATTTGCATATTATGAATATGCAATTTTAAGCACTTACGCCTCCTGTGTATGAAAACGTTGACCCTCCCTAAAAGGGAAGCTTCCATAATACTGCTGTAATGCTACTGTACTGTAACAGGGGAGCCTGTAACTGTAGCAGGTCACCAGGGGTGAGGATCGGTTGTTTGCTGAGGGTTTAAAGTTTTTGGCTCCAGTGAACTCCCTTCTTTATCACTGTATCTGCCTGGATTTTCATCATTCCTACACAGTGTATCTGTATCGGTGCTCTGCAGAAACTTCCCTGTTGAATATGTCTCGTCTTCTTATCTTTTCAGTAGAACTGGACTGCACTCCTATTTAAGAGTGTAGTTTAAACACAGAGCTGTGTTGATCAGAAAAATCCCTGTAATGATGTTTACAACAGATCTGTGTGGTAAAGGTTTTATATATGTATATATATAAATATAAAAGATGGGTAAAAGGTAGATACCCAGCTCTGAATCTTCACCTCTTCACCACAAGAGTAGAAGGTGCAGGTTAATTTTAGAGGAATTGCCAGTTTGGTCTGCCAGGAGTTTGTTTTGATAAAATGCTGAAGGGAATTTGTGTTGTACCAGTTAATACGACCTTGAAATTAGAAAACAACACAATGTGGGTGTGTTTTGCAGTGTCACACAGGTCTGATATACCTTACATTAACAATTTCTTCCACAAATTCCTGATGTGAAGTATTGAGCTGCTTTGTCCTGGGTAAGAGAGTGGGGCTGACTGAGTGTAATCTGAGCATTGAGCACAGCATGAAATGCAGTGAGGTGTAGAGAATCGGACATTGTCTCTGGCCCTCTTTTTTATCTCATATATGACTATTTAAACAGAGAAAATCCAGACGAGGACCCCCCTCCCTCTGTGCTTTTAAAGTATTTTTAACTATATAGTGCAGACACAGTCCAGTATCCAGGAAACACGGTGCCATTTTGATGAAGCGTCTGCCCCTCTGCTTGCCTGTGTTGAATCCCCTCTTGGCTGGAATGCTCTCTAGCGTGTTTCTCAGACCAGAAAGAAGAACAGGTTGTCATGTATAGATAGATGCACTTTTCACAGTTCTCTCTCGTTCAGCGTGTGTCCAGTCCAGACTGTTCCTAATTGGTGCCATTCGTGTGCATTTTTGTCACTTGCTAGAAAGATGACCTAGTGCTGCTGGCTCAGCAGGGCCAGGTCGCTGTCACAGTTTTAATGTGTGTGTTCCAAAAATAAAAGGTTTCAGTATCTATTGCTATCCTCGAGG
This sequence comes from Megalops atlanticus, assembly GCA_019176425.1. Lineage (NCBI taxonomy): Eukaryota > Metazoa > Chordata > Actinopteri > Elopiformes > Megalopidae > Megalops > Megalops atlanticus. Next base: position 11,718,663 of record CM032899.1, read on the forward strand.
GTGCTTTCATTTCCAGGACTCGGAGTGGTAACAGGCGTGAGTGCAGTCTACTTACATTTACAAAACCTACATTTATGTCCCTTTTTTCCACATGGAGAACAATGAATCACCATTTGCACATCTTTTCCCAAGAAACCCCAGAGTAAAACCTGCAATTCCATAAAAAGATGCTAACTACATTCTATAAAATTACATTATATAAAATATCAGAAACACACATTATATAAAATATCAGAAACATAAAATAGTGAATAGCAGTTCTTTCTCAGATCTGCTGTATTGCGCCATAAACTGTAAACATCTGTAAGAGAAAGAGACACCAAGGTCACAGAGCACAGCAGAAAAAATCTTGCTAAATGAAAAATGAGATGCACAGAGCCACAAATGTATTTATAACCATACACCTTTGTCTGCCGTTTCTCTTGTATAGTGATTTAGGAAAATTCAGTCAAACCTTCTGGTTTGTGTACATTACAGTACATTATAATAATGTTCCTCACAGATGGACCTAAGTTTCAGCCATCTTTTGCTGCTGCCAGACTTCAGCCGTGTCTGGACTAGTTTTGTAAAATGGGGTTTCTTCCTTATAACATGGCTGCTGTACAAGTTCCCCATCTCAAAGCTTGCCTCCTACCACTGTCTTTGCAGTTTGGACACAGGAAGCCAAACTTACAGCCAATGTCTGATGGAAGTTTGTCTTGTGGAAGAAAGCTTTGCTTGCAATGCCATGATTTTCTCTCATTTCTGCAGTCACACTTTCACTGAGTGTGAGTCATTAGTCAACCCTTCGAGGCACAGTAGCATCATGGTACCAAAGCATGCAGCCTGGTTGCAAGTCCTGCTCTGTTGGGGCGATATAGGTGAGACATTACCCAGCATGCTTTGCTTCCTCACCATGGCCATAAAAGGAGCAACACATCAGTGGCACTGAAGGTGAGACTCTCACTCTCTCCAAAGCATTTTCAAACTTGGAGAAAGAAAGCTACACTAACAAGGTGAGTGTGAACACATTCTCTGATTGAGTAATGTTGAGTCAGCTGTGTCATCCCAGTACTGGCGGTTCTTCCTTGTAATGACCTAAGGAAGACTAACTGCATGTGCCACCTTTTCCTGTGTCTTTAAAGGAAACTGGACAGTATTCACCAGTATTGTGTTTGTAGACGGAGGTCATATGGCAACACTAAGCAGACTTCAATCCCAGATAAATGTGGGCCTGAAATGGCACTTTTAAGGAAGGTACATGTGTCAACTTTTTTTTCTTGCCCAATAACTTTTGAAATGTGCAAATGTGTAATAAGTAACTTTCATTCATTGGTTTACTGTTTTACAATACGCTGCTGATAGAACAGATAATACTTCCCAATATCAGCGCTAACGGATGGCTGAAGGAAATTGGAAAGTGGACATCGAAAATTAATTGTGTGTAGTGAATACTTGCAGGCAAGACCAATTACACTGTACCTCTACATCTACCTCATGGCACCACAGTACAGTCAGCAGCTAGTTAGGCAGGTAAGAAGGTTTGGGTGAAATGAATATGCAGTGACTTTAGCAAACTTACATGAATCAAAACTAAGGGAAGTAAACCTTCATGAATACTTAAGAAGCAAAATAATACAATGCCTCCATTGGTTTTGTGTTACTATTTGGTACAGAAATGTACAGAAGGTATCAATTAAGGTTACACACTGCAGGCTGAATATGATCTACTACTAATATGGATAAATATGACCTGAAGGGTAACGAGGGTGAGTATGATCTCACTAAAGATTATTTCAATAAACAGGATTATGAACTGGCACAGCCATGGAGAAGTGTCCTACTTTTCAAATCAGAAGAAAAGATAAAAATCAGAGATCAACCGATGAACAAATGTTCCGCTTTTAATTGAGGGTTCAGTTTAGGAGAGCACCCAGGAGCAAAACCAGCAAGAACTACGCGTGCAGTTTCAACAGTACTTGAGAAAAGAGGTTTATTGTTTATTTATTGCTGCAATATATGAACCAAGAGGGGACAGAGACACCCGAGCCTGGATCGACACACCAGCAGTCAGACAACCAGAAGGGGGCCCCGGCGAGCAGGAGTTTTGGGACAGTAAAGCCAGACAGTTCTCCACGGCCTGCTGACCAGTCACATGACCCGTGTTACCTATCTACATGGCGGCTGACCGCCTGTTTAAAGGCTGCCACGGCCATGTCCTGGTCCAGGAGGTGCTTGCGTTTGTAGGCCGTGTTACTGAAAGCGTACCCGTCAGCGGAGGGAAAGTCCTGGACACTGGGTGGCTGGAAAAGCAAGAAGAGCAACCAGAAGGTCAACTGACAGACTGCAGGCCTTAATGCAACTGCACATTTCACACCTCAGATTAACCTTCATGCACTAGGAGGACCTTGATTAATTGTGATGTTAGCCTAAAAGGAGAATCTACTGGCTGATTGCAAACCTTTTTCAATCACAGTGATGTCTGAATGAAAGTGTAAAAATCATGTGAAATGCAGAGCAGAAATTACACTATTGCTTAATGTCTCCTCCCTAATCTCCACTCTACCACCCCTGTTGACACGGCTTTGCCCTGGTGCAGTGTGCTCACCTCCAATATATATTGACAAAACCCAATACTTCTTTATATATACTTTATATATTTAGATATATAAATATATAAAGTATATAACCTGGTGATAACCTGACAGATCAGATTACCAGTAAACTGGAAGCTTTCCCAAGCTTTTGGAAGCAGTCAAGGAAATCCATTTGAGGTTTTGCGCACAGCATCACTTTGCTTGTGGTATTAGGACGCCCTCTGGTGGACAAAATAGGCATAACAGACAGGTGGTAGAGAGTTGGTTGCAAGACCAAGCAGGATCTTGAGAATCAATAAACCTCATACGGTTGATTATAAAGCATTCTAAAGGCCTTGCGAAAGGGTCGGGTGAGGACTTCCTCTGTCGATGAAACTAATTCAGCTAACTAAATGTACTTGCAAAGAAAAAAAAAATCTAAGGCACTCTGACAGTGGATCACAGGCAGCTGACCTCTAAAGCAAATGGTGGTTTTCATTTTGATTAAATGCCATCCATAGAACAAAAATCAATGCCCAGCTTCTGGACCCTTCTTTTTTACTCTTTTTCGATTTCTTCCTCTTTGAAAGCTCATTAAAGGCCTCAGCAACCCTCTGAAGTCTGGTGACAAAATACTCAATATCATCAAGGATGTGGTTCAGGATTTGCTGCAATGAAAAGCATGCAATACATGTTAGAAGTGTATGCCATTCAAAACATGATAACCTTTTGGTGTGTTACTCAGAACATCTTGTACTGTTTCCAGACTTCATGGATTCATTGTAATCACATTTCAGATGCAAATGTGATTTCGCTTTAGTTTTTTTTTACATAGAATCTACAAGTTTGGCCATAGCTGGAGCTAACAAAAAATATTAATAAGTGAGAATTGATGAACAAAGAAAGACTGCCTTAATTAATTAACACTTAATTTCAGAGAGGAGATGCTCAGATGCAGTAAACTGGATTTGGCTGTTCCTTGTGAATGGAAACACCGCCATAGTTCATAAAGGATCAGACGACAACAGCCTGGCTTCCATTCAGGTCTCCTGCAAGTGAGAAGATTCATTCACTTGGACCTTGTCCCCAGCTACAGCCAACACATGAATTTACCTAGATACCGTCCCTACTTGCCCTCTGTCCACAACATTTTGTCTCTGTCTCTCTCTCTCTCTCTCTCTCTCTCTCTGTCTGTCTGTCTGTCTGTCTCTGTCTCTGTCTCTCTGTCTGTCTTTCTGTCTGTCTCTCTCTCTCTCTCACACACACACACACACACACACACACACACAGACACAGCAATGGTCAGGCTTTCCTCCATCTTCTCATAGTCCTGTCAGCTGATAGCTCGCGGGACACAAGCAGCACATCAACACTGCAACACTTTGTGCTCTGTTAGGGCAGTGAGGTCAGGGTGGACAGCCAAATCATTTGTAACTGACAGTTATTGGTGGGGTCCAGTGTCACACCCCTATTAGGATGGAATCTAAAGAGGCCAAACTGATTCTGGGAAACACTGGTTTTGGTGCAGTATCATATACAGACTTTTACTTTACAAATTACAGTGCTCTGAAAGGTACAACTTTAAAGATGTTACTTACTGACCTCTTGCCATTCTTACTGACCTCTTGTAATACTTTGTAATAACTACTCTTAGCATTGTGATCGCTCTGGGTAAGAGCATCTGCCAAATGATGTGATGTAATGTAATGTAAAGGATGTACTGATGAAAAGGCAAATTATATTTTCAGTGTTTCTTTATAAATACATGCATACACACACACACACACATATATATACATACATACACTTAAGAAAATAAATACTGGCTATACTCATAAATTTATATAAGTATTTTAAAATATAGTTTATAACTATATTTTATAAGCATATTTTAAATAGATTTTGTGTATATTTAATAACATAATTTTAACGGTTAGGTTTTTATAGGGAATCAAGATTAAACCTGCTTTATACAGGAGCAGTATGTGATTTGCATTTTGTGGCTTGGGCTATATTTTGTCCTGTAAAGTTAATATTTGGATCAGTAGTCACGACAACCCAAAGAAGGATTTTGGTAAATAATGCCCTCTGCTGGTTGCAAACCGCTATTGTGTTGCTGTAGAAAAAACATGAAGAAGATGAATTCTGCCCTCTTGTGGTCACACAATGAATTTTAATTTCTGTTTAATACTGTTTAATTTCTGCGCTGGAGTGAAAAAGATGGTGAATTACTGCAAGAAGCTTACGAACAGGATAGACTTAAACTGCCCTCTGGTGGCAATTTTGTGGTAGTGCAATTTTATTTTCCAAACTGCCTTCATGTCAAATCCTGACAAAATTAGGAGACACCCAGACATATAAAAGTACTACACCACACTGCAGTTGTCAGTCTCTCTGACAATAGCCTTCTGTTATTTAAAAAAGTATTCTTTGCAGTCAGCATCAACAATATCCTCCACTCCATCATGGTCACATTGGAGGGAGTTAAGTGAAAAAGATGAAGTTCCATAAGTCGGAAATGAACCCACAACTGCTGGCTGATGAAATCAGCAGCTACCCTTGCCTCAAACACCTTTTCCATCAAATTTAATCGTATCTAATAGTACAGATAGCTTTAAGTATGTGGTATTCATATTAAAACAATGAACACAAAAGCAGTACCTGAACACTGGTCCCTGTGCTAGAAGTCCATAGACTTAGCATCCTTACCACTGCCTGGATTTAAGCTTGCAATCACAAAGGTTACTAGTTCAACCCTTCTGTTTATTTCTATCATCTTCTGGGAGGTACATAAGCATTCATTATTAGAAAAATTTGCCAGTCACATGGCCCAGTGGTACAGTGGTAATTGTACTGTCCTGTAGTCATGAGGTTCCTGGTTTAATCCCCAGACCAGGCACACATTATTCTTTTGTCTTGATCATGGTACATGCTGAGGTAGAAGGAGAAGAACAGGCAAGCTGCATATGTGACTCTCAGGTGGTGCTGAGGTAGAATAAACTATAAACCAACAGGTCCTGGGTTGAAGCTCTGTGAGGGCTGTTAAACTTCTTTTGATAGCCAAAGGCTCCCAAACAGGGCATGGAGGGCAGTAGAGGGCTGAGGATTAAACAGGAGGTAGTGGGCAGTAGAGAGCTGAGGAAACAGCAGGAGGTTAGTGGGCTGTACAGCACTGAGGGCATGGAAAGGCCCAGATAGATGGGGTGACAGATCCACACGTCGATAGGATAAAGACAGGGAAGGGACTGACCTGGTTGACTGAAGTAACCAGAACTGGGGGAGCTCGGGAGTGGGAGGCAGAGTGAGAACAGTATGGCAGGAGGGGGGAGGGAGAGGGAAGAAGGAAAGACGAGAATCTTGCTTTACGTTTTCATAGTAGAGTTACCTATTACTAGAAGCTAACTAAAGATGATGATGCGGCAACTGCCTTGCAAGGAATTGTGGGCAATATGAATTACTGACGTGACCACACCATGGACGTAATGGTATGCCTGCAATATGACCCGTTACGAAGACCAAGTGTAGGTATGGACAACACAATTAATAATGGATATCACAGAATGGGTAAGTCAGACAGAATGAATCAACAGTTTATTGCATGTTCTGTTTACTGCATGTTGATATAAAGTAAGTTGTGTCTGAATTCTGTTTGTTCAAATTAAGATGATAGAGAAGATAATATCTGTAAGCAGTCAGATTTCAGGGTAATTGTTGGTTTCACAAGCCAGCAGTCACAGGAGCTTGTGTTAAAAAGTTAATTGGTGTTAATACAATATGCTTGTGTTTTTGTAGTACAGTATATTTATGCTTCCAGTTCATCTTGAATTTGTTCAGACATATGCAGGTCTAAAGGAATCATTGGGTTTCATGCATTTGGAACTGTGCATCTTTAGTTCTCTGTGTATATAGCTTTACCTGTTCATTTTAGCCACACTTTGTTGTAGGCTATTGCAGAGCATTGTGGGTGATGTAGTAAAGGACATGCCCACGGCAAGGCCACAGGATCCGTTCAGAGAATTTTATAATTATAATGTGCGCCTATCATGCACATAGCTCAAAGTACTTTACAATCCAGATTAAAACAAAATAAAAAATACAATATAAAAGACGATGAAAAAGAATAATTAAAAGCCAATTTGTTAATGAGTTTTCAAAAGGGATTTAAGACAGACTTGGCTTTTATACAGGGAGGCTGTTCCACAGTCAAGGGGTCTTCCCTGAAAAAACAAGGTCTCCATTTGTTCTAGTTTCCTGAATAATCAAGCTCTTTAACTGATGTCAGTTATGTCTTATAGTAAGAGGCTAAAATTTCTTTAAAAGTAGTTTGTAAAACCATAAAATTGATACGATAAGTAACTGGTAACCAGTGCAGTGAAGCAGGGATATGGGGTATATGAAATCTTTTGCCTGTTTCGGGTAACTGTCTGGCTGGAGAGTTCTGCACTGTTATCAGTTTTAAACAAGTTGTTAAGATTAAGGCTAGGAGATGATGAAAGATCAAAGGTATGGCCGAGACAATGAGTAGGACCACAGACATGTTGCACAGGGTTGAAAGATTCTATAACATTTAACTGCCTGTATCAAAAATTCAGCAAATAAAATCAATATATTGCTGTATTTAAAGATTAAAAGAGAACTTGAAAGAATATTTAAAAAGTATTGGATTTGGAAGGTCTGTAGACTGTGGCACAGTAAAGAACTGACTGACAAATGCATACAGTATACCAAATTCACTTAAGCATGTTCTACAGGTTACTTTTGGGCTTCATGCTTTCATAATTGTCCTGTGCAAGACCAGATATGAATTTCAAAGCCTTTAACCCATAATACTTAGTCAAGTCACTTTTCTTGACATTTTTCAGGCAACATTCCAGAGAAATGCAACATTTCTATTTATTCTCAGGACAGAAACAGCCATTCATATGCATGAAGTTACACTTCATTTGCGTCATACAAAATGAATCTCAGTTCAGAGAAAACTTGTATACATGCAATGCATCAGTCACAGTTTTATTAGATCCACTCAGATCAGTGATAACCGCTGTTGATTTACACATTTCTGCTCTGTTCCAGCTTGTCTCAGTGATATCATTGGACCTGTTGATTGGATGGCAACTCAAATGTCCTCATCCAGGTGCCAATCAACTTCTGGTTGGAAGGGCTCCAAAACCCAAGGACCGTGGCAGACCAAGAGCTTTAAAAATAATCACAAATTAAGCAAAGATGTGAACAAAAGTCCTATTTACAATAGCTTGAAGGTGTATGGGGAAGACCTGGTCTTGTCAAATTTCAGTTGATCAAGCCATTGAAATACAATGCAAGTCAGCATTTGGAGCCTCCCAGGTGAATACTGCTTTATGTGAGTTTTAGTATGAGGGCTTTGTTTCTAAAGGTTGCATGATTATTTTACATGCTTCTACATGGAGATGCAGCACTACCTGGTCACCTCATGTGTCAAAATGACCAATTTACCTGTGACTTGAGCTTCACAAACAGGATTACACCTTCAGCTGCTGCAGCCTTGCTTCCTCTCAGCTGAACACATGAACCTGGGAAACACATCCTGGTACTTGAGAGCCAAAGTCAGGCCACATCTTCCAGCCAGCCCGTAGCCACATACCTGTTGCCAATGAACTCTCCCCTGGCTTATCTAAGGCTCCCCAATCTCTCCATGGGTGTGAAGTACTGTGAAGGAAGTGAGTAGTGCTTGGACTGAGCTGACAACTGAATCTGTGTACCGAATAACTTTGTATGGGAAACTGCACTGGTGTTTTTTCTATGATGCAAACATCTGCAATTTGATGCAAAGTAGCATCAGCTGTTCCAGGTGCCAATCAGTGCAGGCTGCACACTTTGGTGAGGTGCTTTAAGCTTTAAGAAATTAAGCAAAGACATGAGCAAATGTCCAACTTACAAGATGTCAAGGTGGATAGGGAAGAACACTGCTCTTGCATACCTAAGTTTAGCAAGCCATTGAGATACTGCAAGTCAACATTTGAAGCTTTCCAGTTTTTCCAGGTGGATTTTAGTTGGGTTCACATCTAGCAGATACAACAGTCAATAGCTTTGTTCATTGAATTAGAATTACAAGTGTCACGGTTCGCACAGGCCAGTGAAGGGGCCACCTGTTATGGATGTACACTAGACATTAACTCATCAGTCATTGCACCGGTTCCTACATATTCAACAGAAGGAAAAGTTAGTGGAACTGAAATTGTAGTATTACCATGCAAAAAACTCTGAACTGCAGGTCAACAGGGAAATTGGTCGTTGTGTAGACACTCTTGGATGGTGCCCAATCTTCTGGTTGCTTGCAATCTGAGGAACTTGCTGGATGGCAAGCAATCAGGACAAGGTAAGACTTTTTAAACCACTGTAGAATGTAAAATGTAGAATGTAAAGTTACTTTCATTTACCATAGTCCAAATGCATTAGCAACCAAATCTTTGCGGTCCCAAAACTAAGCACACACATCACAAACCAATTTCAGATTCTCCTCAATATGACATTTTCTTTGTTCCTTCTCTTGCACAAACACCATCATTCACAACCTGAGAGAAACTGGCAAACCTGCTGAATGGCTTATGGGAGTTTATATGCACTCAGCTGTACCTGAGCTTGAATTAGCAATTATGTAATGAGGTGGCCTCCAGGTGTGGAAGTGTGCTAATCCAATCACAGGACATGACATCTTCAAGTTTGATGAACAAAGTGCTGTGAGTGTGTCCTGGCAGTTGGGGCAGAGGGCTAAGGCACATGTCTTCAGTGTGCAAGGTTTGTGGTTCAAGCCCCCCTTGTTCTTTCTTTACCTTTACCTTTACCTTTACCTTTACCTTTACCTTTACCTTTACCTTTACCTTTACCTTGGCTCTTCTTGCCAAGTCGCTTGTCAAATGCGCAAAAAAAAGGGTGAAAAGTGTCAAGGTGTCTGTGGTGCTGGAGGAAGATCTGCTCCTCACACTGCTGAGGTTGTGGGTTCGAATCTGGCCAGCGGCCCTGGGCAAGAGGTAAGGGGGGGGAACTCAGACCCCCCCCGAGGTTTCGGGAGGTGGAAGCTGGTGGTTATGCAGCCGGCTGCATGAACAGGCTGTCATTTTGACGTGCTATCTTTTTCAACAACCTAACTGAACTAAGGTAACTAGCCCAACTAACTAGCAGAAAAGGGGTGTGGCTTATTGCCTCTTCATCATTCCCTCCTCATCCTCATCCTCATCCTCATCCTCATCCTCATCCTCATCCTCATCCTCATCCTCATCCTCATCCTCATCCTCATCCTGCCCGCTCTCACTCTGCCTACCTTACTGGACTGCGTCAGACCCTTCCCTGTCGTCGTCCTCTGGATCTGTCATCCCATCCATCTGCCCCCTCTTAGCTGGTCTTGCCACACCCTCAGCTCTCTACTGCCCTCTACCTCCTGCTGTGTCCTCGGTGCTCTACTGCCCTCTAGCTGTTGTTCCATGCTCTGCTCCCTACTGCCCTCTGCTGCCCTTTTGGAGACCTCCTTTGGCCATTAAAATGCCAGACACGATCCTGGTCGGTTTTGAACCTGGGACCTCCTGTTTCAGAGTCCACAGCTCTACCTCAGCGCCACCAGAGAGTAACGATGCCTGATCCTCGGTTCGACTCTTTGTAGCACAGCACCTACCGTGACCAAGAGAAGAGAAGTGCATAGCCTGGTGTCAGGATTAAAGTGGGAATCTCCAGGTTACGAGGGAGTGGACTTACCACCGTGCCACCCAAACATGAGTGGGTTGTGAGTCAGATTCTTCTGCTGCTTAACTGCTTAGAAAATGTATTTGCAGTGATCATCATACAAATTGTTTCATAAGTTAATTGTTTCATTAAAAAAAAAAATGGCCGTGAAACTGTAACCTGGATCACAATGACGGTTTGATGTGCTGTGATGAATTACCCACAATCCTCTCTGGTAATCATTTGCATACAGTACAGCACGTGAGCACGCGTGTGTTTTCCTCATGACCTCATGTACTTGGTTTCCGGCTGTTGTTCAATATCATTACCGACTAAGATGGATATTATCTCTCCCCCCCCGTCCACCCCCACCAACTTAATATCAAGACACTCAAACACAGGTTCGTCTGCTACTCAGACAATAATTCAGAGGGGGGGAAATCTACAAGTTCAAACACAGATTCAGAGAGAATCAGACAGAGTGCGAGGGGGTTGATGGGGGGGCGGGGGTGATTGCAGTGATCATCATACAAATTGTTCATACTTTTGTTCTCTGGATGTTGTTCAATATCCTTAGCAACAACTATAGCATGCTGGGGAATGCCCAAGGACAAATCATTTTCGCTGGAGATTTCAACCAGGTTCTGGATGGCATATTAGATAAAAGCAGATTCTCCCAAATGTCTATACCTAAGGACAGAGCTGCCATTCACATGCTAATTGAAGATAATGGTCTGATTGATATATGGCGACTGGTCAACCCCAAGAAACGAGAATATTCCTTTTATTCTCACCGCTACAAATCATATGCCCCAATAGACATTATTTTAATTTCCCAAACTCTTATAAACGCTGTCATTGACAGCAACATTAATCTATCTCTTTGTCTGATCATGCACCAGTCGAACTCTGTATAAATATACATTCAGACAAACTCAGACGAGGTAGATGGAGAATGAACACCTCCATGTTGCAAGATCAAGTATTTACTACTGAGCTTGCCAAGGACCGGTCATCATTTTTTGAGATTAATATGGGTATATGAGGCATCAAAAGCTTATATTAGAGGCAAATCAATTGCAAAAGCATCTAAACAGAAAAAGGAGCACATTGAAACCATTAAAAAACTGGAAGCAGCTTTAACTGCAATGGAAAGAGATTTGGCTGAGCATTACTCTGACAGCCTGTTTAATGATATCTGCAAATGTAAATTTAAAATACAAGAGATATTCAACAAAAAAGTGGAATATGCTTTATTTAGATTGAAAACAACCTTTTATGAATCAGTTTTTCAAGAAGATAAGTCTCCCAAACCTATCATCTGAACTGGTAGATATACTTAATAAACCAGTGTCACAGGATGAGGTGAAAAAGGCTATCCGAGCTATGAAAACTGGAAAGTCACCTGGAACCGATGGGTTCCCTGTTGAATACTACAAGCAGTATATAGACATAATCACTCCTATTCTGACCAAGGTATATAAAGGCACACTCCCTCCATCTATGAATGAGGCACTTATTTCACTGATTCCTGAAAAGGGCAGAGATCATACAGATTATTCACTATTGCCCTGGAACCTTTAGCAGTGCTACTCAAATCTTTTATCATGCAACTCAAACACAAGCACAAACAACAAACATGGATATTATCTCCCCCCAACCTCCAACCCCCGGCCCACTTGAGTAGCATGATATTAAGTTCACCACATTGTACTCAGCAGGTACTCTGAGCGGCATCATAGTTCACTGCCTCGATGGATATTATCCATCCCCCCCCAACCCCAACCCCCACCCCCACCAACTTAATATCAGGCCACTCAAACACAGATTCTTCTGCTACTCAGATAATGAATCAGAGACAGTGCGGGGGGTAGGGGTGGGGGTGTGTGTGTGGGGGGGGTAATATCCGTCTTTGTTGCTAAAGAACAACATCCAGAGACCAAGTGCATGGAAAGTCCATGGAGAATACAAGGTGGTGAACTTATTATTATGCGCAGGCCCAGAGAGGATTGTGGGTAATTCATCACAGCACATCAAACCGTCATTGTGATCCAGGTTACAGTTTCACGGCCATTTTTTTTTTTTAATGAAACAATTAACTTATGAAACAATTTGTATGATGATCACTGCAAATACATTTTCTAAGCAGTTAAGCAGCAGAAGAATCTGACTCACAACCCACTCATGTTTGGGTGGCACGGTGGTAAGTCCACTCCCTCGTAACCTGGAGATTCCCACTTTAATCCTGACACCAGGCTATGCACTTCTCTTCTCTTGGTCACGGTAGGTGCTGTGCTACAAAGAGTCGAACCGAGGATCAGGCATCGTTACTCTCTGGTGGCGCTGAGGTAGAGCTGTGGACTCTGAAACAGGAGGTCCCAGGTTCAAAACCGACCAGGATCGTGTCTGGCATTTTAATGGCCAAAGGAGGTCTCCAAAAGGGCAGCAGAGGGCAGTAGGGAGCAGAGCATGGAACAACAGCTAGAGGGCAGTAGAGCACCAAGGACACAGCAGGAGGTAGAGGGCAGTAGAGAGCTGAGGACACAGCAGGAGGTAGAGGGCAGTAGAGAGCTGAGGGTGTGGCAAGACCAGCTAAGAGGGGGCAGATGGATGGGATGACAGATCCAGAGGACGACGACAGGGAAGGGTCTGACGCAGTCCAGTAAGGTAGGCAGAGTGAGAGCGGGCAGGATGAGGATGAGGATGAGGATGAGGATGAGGATGAGGATGAGGATGAGGATGAGGATGAGGATGAGGATGAGGAGGGAAATGATGAAGAGGCAATAAGCCACACCCCTTTTTCTGCTAGTTAGTTGGGCTAGTTACCTTAGTTCAGTTAGGTTGTTGAAAAAGATAGCACGTCAAAATGACAGCCTGTTCATGCGGCCGGCTGCATAACCACCAGCTTCCACCTCCCGAAACCTCGGGGGGGGTCTGAGTTCCCCCCCCTTACCTCTTGCCCAGGGCCGCTGGCCAGATTCGAACCCACAACCTCAGCAGTGTGAGGAGCAGATCTTCCTCCAGCACCACAGACACCTTGACACTTTTCACCCTTTTTTTTTTTTTGCGCATTTGAGAGCCAAGAACTTGGTAAAGTAAAGTAAAGGTAAAGGTAAAGGTAAAGGTAAAGGTAAAGAAAGAACAAGGGGGGCTTGAACCACAAACCTTGCACACTGAAGACATGTGCCTTAGCCCTCTGCCCCAACTGCCAGGACACACTCACAGCACTTTGTTCATCAAACTTGAAGATGTCATGTCCTGTGATTGGATTAGCACACTTCCACACCTGGAGGCCACCTCATTACATAATTGCTAATTCAAGCTCAGGTACAGCTGAGTGCATATAAACTCCCATAAGCCATTCAGCAGGTTTGCCAGTTTCTCTCAGGTTGTGAATGATGGTGTTTGTGCAAGAGAAGGAACAAAGAAAATGTCATATTGAGGAGAATCTGAAATTGGTTTGTGATGTGTGTGCTACAGCAGTAGTTTTGGGACCGCAAAGATTTGGTTGCTAATGCATTTGGACTATGGTAAATGAAAGTAACTTTACATTCTACATTTTACATTCTACAGTGGTTTAAAAAGTCTTACCTTGTCCTGATTGCTTGCCATCCAGCAAGTTCCTCAGATTGCAAGCAACCAGAAGATTGGGCACCATCCAAGAGTGTCTACACAACGACCAATTTCCCTGTTGACCTGCAGTTCAGAGTTTGTTGCATGGTAATACTACAATTTCAGTTCCACTAACTTTTCCTTCTGTTGAATATGTAGGAACCGGTGCAATGACTGATGAGTTAATGTCTAGTGTACATCCATAACAGGTGGCCCCTTCACTGGCCTGTGTGAACCGTGACACTTGTAATTCTAATTCAATGAACAAAGCTATTGACTGTTGTATCTGCTAGATGTGAACCCAACTAAAATCCACCTGGAAAACCTGGAAAGCTTCAAATGTTGACTTGCAGTATCTCAATGGCTTGCTAAACTTAGGTATGCAAGAGCAGTGTTCTTCCCTATCCACCTTGACATCTTGTAAGTTGGACATTTGCTCATGTCTTTGCTTAATTTCTTAAAGCTTAAAGCACCTCACCAAAGTGTGCAGCCTGCACTGATTGGCACCTGGAACAGCTGATGCTACTTTGCATCAAATTGCAGATGTTTGCATCATAGAAAAAACACCAGTGCAGTTTCCCATACAAAGTTATTCGGTACACAGATTCAGTTGTCAGCTCAGTCCAAACACTACTCACTTCCTTCACAGTACTTCACACCCATGGAGAGATTGGGGAGCCTTAGATAAGCCAGGGGAGAGTTCATTGGCAACAGGTATGTGGCTATGGGCTGGCTGGAAGATGTGGCCTGGCTCCAGTCCGCCAGTCTGCCACCACTGCCCCGGTCCTGTACTGTATACTGGGATTCATTTAAAATGGTATTCCAATTCTCCAATATGGCATAATGAAGTGCTCACTTGACATGACAGTACCACCAAATCCTCTATTTTTACTGCTCAATGATGACTGATTTGTATCTATCTGAGCATCGGTGTTAAATATGGTTGGCTGGAATAGCAGCAAGAACACATGTCCAGAGATGGATTCCACCACATCATCTTCCATTACAACAATGGCTGTTGATATTCAAAGGAATCGTACTCACAGAACTGTTCACTGCCAGGACTCATAGAGCAAAAGCTTCTACTTTAGAGACTTGGAAAAAGGCGGCCAACATTTCTGAATTCTCATCCCCGTCATCCGCATGATAACCTATGTTTTTTTCATACTATAATTGTAACCAATGCATTGTATTCTGAAGATGAGTCATTTGACTGCAACTTATGTAACTACAGATTGCTCGGTGGGTGGGTGGGTGGGGGTGATTATGGACTGTTATTTTAATTACACCTAATGATTGTAATGTATACATATACCACTAAAAACTGATCAGGAAAAAAAAAATCCCATTGCAAATCATATAACAAACCAGTGAGGCAGACAAAGAGAACACACACATATTTGAAAGAGGTGAGGAAACAATAGTGTCTCTTTAGTGTGTATGAAATCACTGTGGCAAAATTGCTGTTGCAAATTGACCTCTTTGTGATATTGGAGTGGCAGCAGTTTTTATAAAAATGTGTATGTATTGACATATGAAAAATACTTGAATTGTACCTGTAACTTTGCATGTATATATATATTCTGATCGCGTTATTGTTTGAGGTAATAAATAACGCGAGGAAATACTTTACCTGGTACATCATCGCCATCTGGTCAGTATGAGAAAGTGGCTCAGGGAATTTTTGTAAAGAAAAAGGAGAATGAAAATCATAATGAGGATGTAACCTAATGTTAATTTATGCCAAAATTCAGGATAATATCGAAACATATTTTCAAAGTCATTCCATAATTATTTACCATGGGATCGAGGAAATATTCAATTTTCATTTGTATGATTTGAACAGAAATTCACCTCCACAATATGACCACTAGAGGGCAGTTTTTATTCCAAAATCCATCTTTTTCTTCGTTGTCGACGGCAAATCAATAACATTACAAAATCAGCAGAGGGCACTCTTTCACCAAAATCGTAGTTAGGGGTTTCTTGAGTTCTGGTCCAAATATTAAAATGTTTTACAGCCAGGGTAAAATTTAAGCCACAAAAGACAAATAATATGCTCTTCCTCTACCTTAAATTTAAGTCTAACCATGAGTGCATCTGTCAGACATATGATCCAACTTCATCAACACACTGTATTGCTGGTGTTTCTACAATGGTCAAGCTACCATGAATGGTTTGGGGGCTCTGTTTACACTTACACTTAGTTTTCCTGATTAAATCTTTCTTATTATATCCACTCTAATCACCATGCTGTCTGATAAATTCTACAACTGAAACCACCACAATTGTACGTTTTTACAATACTGTTTATTGCAGAATTTCAGCAGATTCATGTGAAAAAAGGCACCATGAAAACTATGCACATATAATTATGAATCACCTAAATGTACTCCTTTCCTCCCAATACATACATTTATGTCACCTTTTTTCCTCACAAAGAACAATTAATCAGCAATTGCACATCTTTTCCAAAAACACAAAAAATAAAACCGGCTATTCCATCAAAAGATGTTTTCTACATTCTATATATATATATTATTTTTATATCAGAAAAATATAAAATAGCAATGAGCAGTTTGTTCTCAAATCTGCTGTTTTGCAGCGTGAACTTCAAACATCTGTAAGAGAAACAGAAACCAAGGTCACATAGCAAAGCTGAAAAAAAATCTTGCTACATGAATAATGAGATGCGCGAAGCCACAGATGTATTTATAACTATACACCTTTCTCTGCTCTCTCTCTTGAACAGTGATTTCAGAAGTTCAGTCAGTCCTTCTGGTGTGTGTACATAATTTTATAATAACGTTCCTCTCCCACAGATGTTCCCAAGTTTTAGCCGTCTTTGGCTGCTGCCAGACTTCAGCCGTGTCTGGACTAGTTTTGCTAAATGGGGTTTCCTACCTATAAATAACATGGCTGCTGTACAAGTCCTCGTTTGAAAGCTTGCTTCCTACCACAGGGATGTCGGTTGGACACTGTCCTTGGCCTCTGATGCCCAAACTGCAAACATACAGCTGAAGTCTGTCCAAAGACATTTTACTGACATTACTCTGGGTAGTATAATGGCAAACAGGCATCCTTACAGGAGTATATAATTCAATCAGATGGTTGAGCCTGTATTGTGGGAGATGGCTTTGATTGAGATGCCATGTAATTTTTTCCCCTTTTCTGTGTCTGCTGATAATTACCGCCCTGCCAAATGTGAGCTACCAGTCAAGCTTGAGGCTCAACAGGATTACAGTACGCGGCCTGGTTTCCAAGTACAGATTGATTGGAGCCGTATAGGTAGGAGATTACCCAGCATTCTTTGCTTCCTCATACCACGGCCACAAAAGGAGCAACACTTCAGCGGTGCCGCGGACGAGACTCCCTCTCACCTCTATCATCCCCCTCCCTCTCGCCTCTCTCCAAAACACTTTCAGAACTGGTGGAATAAAGCTCCACTAACATAGTGAATTCATCTTGCCAACTAAGACTATATATTCACGTTCTGATGGAGTGAAGTCGAGTCAGTAGGGTTATCCCAGTACTGGTGGTTCTATAGGCCTTGAAATTGAGGAAGACAAACTAATTTTTGGCTGTATCCGGAGAGAAAACTGGACAGGATTTACCACACTGTGTTTGTATACAGGTCATATTCTACCACTAAGACTTCAATCCCGGTGAAATGTGGACCAGAAATAGAATTATTTAAAGAATATACATTTTTAACTTTTAAAATTTCTTAGTCAATAAGCTTGAAATGTGCAAACGTGTATTAACAATCAACTTTCATTCATCGGTTTATGTTTTGCAATACGCTGCAAATAGAATAGCAAGATACTTCCCGATATCAGCTCTGCTATTGAACAGCCAAAGGGAAGTAGATTATGACATTGAAAATGAATTTTGTGCAGGGAACGCTTACCAGCAACGCTAACTACACTTTACCTCTGTGTCTAACAGAGGGTGCCACAGGCACCAACTAGTTAGACAGGTAAGATGACTACCGTGAAATCAACATGCAGTGACTTTAAACAAACTTACATGAACCAAAACTAAAGGTAATAAACTCTCATGTATAAGTAAGAAACAAAATAATACAATGCCTTGAACAGTTATGTGTTATTTCTATTTTTTTGGCATTACAATTCAATAAAAAGTATAACGTATATAAATATTGTGTTGTCTTTGCCAGCAAACAAAATCAAACAAAATGATAATCTTTCATAATCAGTTAACAACAATACTTTAAAGCAACTTTTGCCTATTTCCTTTTACAATTCCTATAAGGTAAATCTCCATGCTTCCTCTAATTATGTGAAGACACACTGGGAACCTACCATAATGGTTTCTAGTGTAGGATAACTGTCAGTCTGAGTGCTCTCACAAATTTAAACCTATTTACTTTCATAAATTACAAGCATTTTTATGTCAGAAATGGGCATTTGCTATGTAAGAAACCTAGGTATCTAGTACATGCTGTGTTTGTCTTTTCTGTGCCTTTTGGCCTGCACAAATATGTATTCAGGTTCATCCCAATAGTAATTTTCAGTGTATTCCAGAACTATACAAAAAGCGGAACGCAGGGCTGTATTTCCCATCAGCCTTTGCTCGGCGTCAGCGCGCGACTGTCCCGTTACGTGATGGTGTCGCTACTCTGTGAGCTCCTGGCGGCGGCGTGTGAGTTCGTCGAAGCCGGCCCCCTCGGAGGCGTCCTGGAAACACAACGCAACAGGAAGGGGGTGGGGGTTAGCAGGCGGGTCAGACACTCAGTGGCTGCTGCCCTCGTCGAAGGACTCCACCCCCGAGTCGCTGGCCGCCGCGCTCAGCTTCTCCTGCCGCCTCCGCATGATCTCCTGCAGCTCGGAGCCGGAGCTCCTCTGGAAGAGAGAGAGAGAAAGAGGGGGAGGAGTCAGGAGGGGTGGGCGGGGCTGAGTTCTCTCCGGTTACCTCATACACTGAGATTTAGTCTTTTTGCAGCGAAGCACTGAAAGGGTCTGTCGTTACACAAGTTCTCCAGACCAGGGGTTCCGACTGTGCTGAGGAAGGTCTCAACACAGCCAGCCTTTCCCGTCTCCTCCAATCACATGCTAACAGGTGGGAGGAGTCAGGCAAAGTGCTTCAGTTCATACAGTTTGTACAAATAGGAGGCTAAGTGCCAGGTTTGTGGGAAAACATGCAGGACAGATGTGGATTGGCACTGGAAGAGGGAACCCCTGTTCCAGGACTAACGGTTCTCTATCCCAGGATTACCTCTGTATCGACTACCAGCCAAGCTACCTACATGCAGCAACACTGGTAACTCGTTCAACAGCAAGTGGTGATTAAGCGAGCATCCAGCCAACAGTTTAGTGCTTTAGCCACACCATCTTGGGAACACACTTTCAGATACAGAGGAATACCGCAGTAAGGGCTGGCAATGGTTTACAAAATAAGGCAGGACCAGAATTCATTCCAACCTGGCTGACCCTTTGCATGGGTACAGAGATTCAATAGCAGGGCTGGAAGCCTGAATGTTGTGGTCCCATTATATTTCTCCCAGTAACAACAGCCACCCAACTGCACAGACAAGCGAAGGGTCAACTCGAAGGCCAAAATGACCCTGACGCACTGTGGTTATTCAGTGGAACATGGAGGATGTGTATTTACAAATAATCACATCCAACAGACAGCACAGTTAGCTCAGCAACACTGACCTGTTACCCTTGGGTTAAAAAAAATAAATTAAAAAAAAAAAAATTTTCTTCAATGAAAACGCAGCCGTTCCTTAGCTAGGGTTTCTCACAGAACTGAGGCAGATTCTAACACATCTAGACACTGTTGCGCTTTGCGGTTGAGGCTAAGCAGCAATGAATGAGGAAAACTGGATTAGTAAGGGATTACCGAATAAGGGAACGCTACATAAAGCAATGCAATGGCAGTAATCTAATGGGATACACATTAAAACCATGTTACCTATGTGTACAGTTGTGAACTCCATTGGCCAGAATCAAACAGATGCCAAGTTTATCATGATAAAAAAACTTAAGACCGTAGTATAATTCAAGTTTAAAAAACGTACCCACAAATGTGCAACATTTTAGGGCTGCTATACGTACTGTTACAAGCTAGCACTGTATTACAG